>CAJQUW010015354.1:0-27157 GCA_907163375.1 Prostheceraeus crozeri | reverse complement strand
GTGTTTCTGGCTTCATTGGACTACATCTATCTATTGAATTAACACAGCCTCAAAATGGTGTTTAAAATGCCTGTATAAATAGCGGATTTTATGCTTCAGGTTGCAAACGATACTGTGGTCCATCTGTGGAGTTTTGAAAGCTTGCTCTTCAAAATGAAGCAGAGAAGGGTTTCCTTCATGCCTCATGTTCTGTGATGATGCTGATGGATACACACTAATTGATGGACAATTAGGGACCTCGCAACTGCAAATTTATAAAAGATTATCTCTTTTTGGTATAGTATTGTTCAACCTTCTCATTTTCAGCGTTTCGAAAGACATGATCATACTATTCTACTAAGGATTGAGACAACTATTCAATTATCGTAAGGGTCCGTATTAATCCAGTGTAGTACGAGTAGTTTTCAGCAACAACGCGGCTATTGCGAATAGTTTTTAGAGTGAAATTCTGAATTACGCGGTGCTAAACCGAGCTCTGCGTGAAAATAACATCAATTTTGAAAAGTAATAGCGTCAAATGGACATACAAGTGAGTTAAAATACATATTTTAGAGCAGTGCTATTCAACCGGGGTACTGCAAGGGTGCCGTGAGAAGGAGGGGTACCGCAGGTCCAGGGATATCGGTGCGGCGTCTCACTCGAGCGTTAGAGGAAGTGTAATAAATCAGAAATGTTAGCCTTTCAGATCTTTCCAATCTGCTTGACAAGTCTCTGACTCCATATTCCTGAATTTGATAGAACTCTGCCTCCAATTTCAGGCAAAATGATAATGCGTTCCTTATAATGCTTCACCTTGCCTCTTTCTATCGTCAGCACTCGGCAGCATCATCAATTTTGATGAGATGTGCGCGTGCTTGTAGCAGCTCACTCATACTGTTCATCCAGACTACTGCTGATCTCAACCACCGCTCATCACCGTTTGGTCGTGTCGAGGGATTACCCAGTACAATGATAGTATTATAGTCAAATCTAGCAATAGTGCGTGTTCATACTTCGCATATTGACAAAATGATTATTCAAACTTCAATTCGATTATAATAAATGATGCGCTTTCTTATATTTGATTTCTGAAAAATGGAAATAAAGTGTGCTTGAATGAAGTGCTGTGAATTGAAATATTAGGCTGACATAAGTATAACATTTGTTCTAAATTCAGATGAGTATCAACGGTTGAATAATGTTGTTTAGAGAATATGTCAGTAGGAATAGAGTGTGACCACCAATTAGTTTATGGAATATTAAGTTTTTACATTTTTTTCGTAGAAGATAAAAGCACTCTTAAGAGTGTACATATTGATTGGAAGGGGTACCGTGGCTTGGAAAAGGTTAAATAGCACTATTCTAGAGACATCGCAATACGAAGGGTGCAATACACGTGCAACTTTATTCCTGACACTTCTCGATCCATAATGAGTCAGAAAGAATAGAAAAATGTCCTCAGACTTGAATGCTCTAAGCACGAAAATTCCTTGGCAGCCGTAGACGCTGCGCTTCTCCCTATAAGGGCTCGTCAGTACGACTCGGAATAGCCCAAACTAGCTGAAGGACTGCACAACAGGCTGCTCTGCGTTTGTTTATCCTGGCTATGCCGTGCGGCTGATAATCATATAGATTGCACAGTGCCAGTTCGCAGTTGTTCAAGTCTGAGGACATCTTTCTATTTTATGCCCAGGCGAACTGGCACTCTGCAATCTTTATGATGAGTCAGAAGGGAATGGACAAACAATGGCAGCAAAAGTATGTCTTCAATAATCGTGCTTTGTGCGTCATCAGGCAATAGCAATTTAGTGAATGGTGATCAAGAGAAACGTATTGGTCTCATCAGCTTATTACCCTCTTGAGTGTCAGAAAAAAGTGGCAACTAAATGTCAGCAAAGCGCAACTTTAACTGACACTCAAAAGATAATAAGATAAGGAGATCAATGCATTTCTCTTCATTAGCATTCACAAAATTGCTATTGCAGAAAAAGGTTGATCCCTTACAAATTTTGTAGATGAAGAATAAGGCCAGAGTTTTTGAAGTTTTAATGTACGACATGTTTCGGCCAGCTCTCTTTCAAGTGCAACGCTGGACTGACAGACATTGTACAAAATCTACGCTTTATGGAATTGAAATCACAATTGACAAAAGGCATACTACACTGAACCACAGAACAAGCAAATACAATCAGAAAATTAATATAGACACAATGAAGGTAGCGTGACGATGACAGGCTTATTGAAGTCAATCGCTGACACTCAGATGAAATGAAGAAAAATTAGATAGTAACAAATGCATTATAATACTGAAAGTGGACAGTTTGAATACAAATTACAATGTAATTGAAAGTCAACATAAGATAAAGTTATGGATATCAAAGCTAGACGTGAAGTGAAAAGAAAGAATACATAAATAGTGAAAAAATAATGATTAAAAATAAGAAAGGAAAATTTACAAAGTTATATAAAAAAGGCATAAATCATACAAAAAAGTTATTTACCAAGGCAAAAGCAAATCAATGATATGTTCTTTTGAATACATAAGTCTGGACAAAATCGCTTTATGGACAAGGCTTCCAAAATACGTAAAAGGTAACGTCACTTACATGAAAACAAAACTTTGAAGCCTTGCTGAGCGTCTCCCTGTGAACAATCACAAATCTGTAGATGTCTGGTGATCGTTCTGCTTGGAATATGAGTATATCTTGGAGTACAGCGACTTTCTTGTGATAGCCATTTTTGGAACATGTTCACGTATGCGATCACCCAGACTTCTTTCAGTACGACCAATATACTTGCAGCCGCAAGTACACGCAAAGGAATATATCACATTATGTTGGGCCGTTACCGGAAGCTTATCTTTGGGAGATGCAACAGGAATCTTTACAGTTCAAAAAGTAACCACTGGCTTAGCTGCGTTAAAAAGACAAAAACTCTGACGAACATATCGCTTAAAAAATGAAGCAGCCTTGTCACCTTTGAAAGGGATGTGCATAAAAATTGGTTTCTTTTCAGGGCCAAACAACTCAGGTTTTCTCTCAGAACCACATGACATGTATCGATCAATGAAAAAAGGTGGATAATCATTCTCCAATAAGGTGCGTCGCAAAATAGACAGCTCCTGACGCAAGCTATCATTAGAGTAAATGCGATGTGTTTTCGACGTCGTGATGGATCTGTAATGACTTCTGTACACCGTAAGGGTACGTGGACAGGTCTCTACACTAATTTTTTCAGCTTTGCTCCGCGCTCGTATAAAATTGGTTCAATTCGTTGTTTGACTATTCGAGCACATCGCATTTACTCTAATGATAGCTTGCGTCAGGAGCTGTCTATTTTGCGACGCACCTTATTGGAGAATGATTATCCACCTTTTTTCATTGATCGATACATGTCATGTGGTTCTGAGAGAAAACCTGAGTTGTTTGGCCCTGAAAAGAAACCAATTTTTATGCACATCCCTTTCAAAGGTGACAAGGCTGCTTCATTTTTTAAGCGATATGTTCGTCAGAGTTTTTGTCTTTTTAACGCAGCTAAGCCAGTGGTTACTTTTTGAACTGTAAAGATTCCTGTTGCATCTCCCAAAGATAAGCTTCCGGTAACGGCCCAACATAATGTGATATATTCCTTTGCGTGTACTTGCGGCTGCAAGTATATTGGTCGTACTGAAAGAAGTCTGGGTGATCGCATACGTGAACATGTTCCAAAAATGGCTATCACAAGAAAGTCGCTGTCCTCCACGATCTACTCATATTCCAAGCAGCACGATCACCAGACATCTACAGATTTGTGATTGTTCACAGGGAGACGCTCAGCAAGGCTTCAAAGTTTTGTTTTCATGTAAGTGACGTTACCTTTTACGTATTTTGGAAGCCTTGTCCATAAAGCGATTTTGTCCAGACTTATGTATTCAAAAGAACATATCATTGATTTGCTTTTGCCTTGGTAAATAACTTTTTTGTATGATTTATGCCTTTTTTATATAACTTTGTAAATTTTCCTTTCTTATTTTTAATCATTATTTTTTCACTATTTATGTATTCTTTCTTTTCACTTCACGTCTAGCTTTGATATCCATAACTTTATCTTATGTTGACTTTCAATTACATTGTAATTTGTATTCAAACTGTCCACTTTCAGTATTATAATGCATTTGTTACTATCTAATTTTTCTTCATTTCATCTGAGTGTCAGCGATTGACTTCAATAAGCCTGTCATCGTCACGCTACCTTCATTGTGTCTATATTAATTTTCTGATTGTATTTGCTTGTTCTGTGGTTCAGTGTAGTATGCCTTTTGTCAATTGTGATTTCAATTCCATAAAGCGTAGATTTTGTACAATGTCTGTCAGTCCAGCGTTGCACTTGAAAGAGAGCTGGCCGAAACATGTCGTACATTAAAACTTCAAAAACTCTGGCCTTATTCTTCATCTACAAAATTTGTAAGGGATCAACCTTTTTCTGCAATAGCAATTTTGTGAATGCTAATGAAGAGAAATGCATTGATCTCCTTATCTTATACTTCAAAAACTCTGGCCTTATTCTTCATCTACAAAATTGCTATTGTCCGGACTCCTGTCCGGTGACGTACGAAGCTCGATTATTGGAGACATGTCTTTGCTTCCAGTGTTTGTCCATTCTTTTCTGACTCATCATGGAAAAAGTGTCAGCAATTAAGTTGCACGTGCAAACGCACATTAACACTGCGCAAGAAATAACGAATTTCACAAATTTTGTCAAGACTTCGCAAATGAGAAAACTCATTAAATTAGAGAGGCAATATTCTATCGATCGAAATATCGAGTCAAATTACCATTGATCAAAGTAGAGACTCAGGTTACCATCGATCACATCATTTGCACTGACTGTCAATCTTACTTGACCTAGCCATCATTAGATGAAGGTCAATTCTGTTGTTGCCAATCCTTCATAAACCTATTTGCTGTCAAATTGCGGTCTACAACAACGTTTCTGCAGCAACGTACTGCAGCCTTAATAATCTAGAAATTTCTTGTGTATTGTTGAAGAATTATAGTAGTCATCATCATCGTCTAGCGTCCTTATTTTCACCTTATCTTGGGGTTGGACGTGTGACAATGCCTCTTCTCCAACTGCTTCTGTTTTGAGTTAGCTCTTCTCTGATTTCCAGCTTTGCCATATCCTCTTCCACGCACCTTCTCCACGTCTTCTTCGGTCTTCCTCTCTGTCTCCTTCCATCCACTTCCTTCACAAGGCAACCTTCTTCCATTCTATTAACATGAACGAACTACCGGAGTCTTCTCTGCTGTACGACACTTCCCTGTTACCTCCGCGCTTGTCTCTCCATCCTGGTATCTCACTTCTACGATAGCTCTCAGCATTCTTCTGTAGCCACTTCGTAGAATTTAACCATCCTGTCCGTTAGTGGCCACGTCTCCGAACCATACAGCAAAGCCGATCTTACGCACGCCTCATACACTTTCATCCTGTTGTCTATGTCAATGTACTTATTTACCAACAAACTGGTGATCTCTCTCCATCTATTCCAAGCTGTTACCATTCTCGCCCTCACCGTCCTTTCCACTCCTGCTTCACAGTCCAACACATCACCGAAGAATTATAACAATAAATTTATATTTTTCAAATTCGATGCATCTCTAATTGCAAACAGCCGTAGAATATCCGCCCGAAAAAAGAAATATTGGCGAAGCGTATACAGGGATGAGAACGCGGTGTCGCAAAAAATCCAGAAGATCTCATCTATGAGGGTCCATGCGTTACTTTTACTGGGGCCCATTTTCAGCTTTGATTCAGTTTTAACTAGCAGAATTTTGACGTTTTTAAAGCGCCGCAGGCAAAACTTTCAGCCTTTAGTGAGTGTAGCTAGTAGAATTTTGATGTTCCATAAGCGCCGCACGCGAAGTTTCCAGCCCTTTCTGAGTATAACTACTAGAATTTCGATGTTTTTAAAGCTCCACAGGCGAAACCTCCACCCTTTCTGAGTATAACTAGTAGAATTTCGATGTTTTTAAAGCGCCGCAGGAGAAACCTTCAGCCTTTGGTGAGTGCAACAAGTAGAATTTTGATGTTTTATGAAGCGCCGCAGGCGAAGTCTCGACCCTTTTCGGAGTATAACTAGCAGAATTTTGTTTTTAAAGTGCCGCAGGCGAAGTCTCCAATCCAACCTTTCGCGAGTGTAACTAGAAGAGCTTTGATCCATTACTATACATTTCACTTGAATTGGAGAATTACCAGTATGCAGAATTTGTACAAGCAAGCTCTAATCGGCCTGTAATTTTAAGTAACCCCAAGCCAGACATCATTCTTTTATAATGTCGATCGTCATGAGCTTTTTGCAACAAAGTCTTTAATTGGTACGTAGTCCTCTGTTATTCCAAAACTACTGTTCCATTTAAAAAAATTGACTTAAATGGAGAAATATGTCGAGAAATTTGCCATGAAATTTTGTGGCGATCCACAAACGTATATACAGTATGTACGTTGTAGGAGAGGGGAACTACTAAAGAACCAAAACTCGCAACAAGGAAACATAAATCACGCATCAGATATACAACATAAATGAAGCATAGCCTAGTAAAAAAGTCCAACATCCACAAAAAGGCCCATGGATAGTCAGATGGGGCCCACTGTTCGCCAGAGGGGGCCCACTGATTATCACAGGGGGCCCGCTGATAGTCAGAGGGGACCTATGGATAATATCAATTGTAATGAATAGTAATCAGAGGGGTCTTGTGCAACGAATCATGATTGAAGATGTTTTGACTTAAGACCGGATCATGGGTTACTTCATGAAGATGATTCCATCTTAGGGGGCCATATACCTAACCCCTCCTGTTTTTATTGAATTTTCTGGCGAATCTCAGAAAAGACCTAGATGGTCGTCAAAAAATCCGGAAGTCCGGATAAATCCGGAAGATTCTCTTCCCTCCGTATAGTGTAACACTGGGTGCATGTAACTGTGGTTAGATTATTGATCAAAGATAAAAAGTGGCACAACAGATATTTGAAAAATTAATTACCGGTTAGACTCCCGCGGATTAAAGACGACTCTCCGTTTAATTTCCGGTTCATCATCATTTTCATGCCTTCTCTTCCGACTTTGAGATGTGAATGCGTCATTTTTCATGCCAAACGTAATAGCGTTTAAGGGAATTTCTGCAGGACCATAAGTAACGGGAGGACGAAATGGTCTACTGTTGTATTCAGTGAGGAACTGAAAAATGAAGATGTATGAATGTAAATAACTATTCAATGTGGATTTACGCTTCACTCACATTCAAGCTTTGAACAATAAAAGTCTAAGAGGTGAAATTTTGTTGAAAAATGTTCGGAAAAGCGCAAGAGATTTCATTCAGCAGTTTTCCCTGTATGCCCACTGCAACAACTTGCCCCGGTCCGCCTTAAATGAAATGTATGTTAATAGATTCAATTAATTTTGTTAAGTATTGTAGGATATTACCTTTGGGAAAGCCCAACTCATGACTCAATATTTTCTGGGAATGCGACCGTGCTCATTGTCCACTCTCCATGAGCTTTCTTGAAGGTTTTCAGCGAAACATTCGGACGATAAAAGTTTTCGGATTATCGGACATTTGCAACGTACCTTCAAGAACAATAGATCCTCTTGAATCATAATGCACTACCAGCCAACTTTTTCTCTTATTCTTAAAAATTGTAATCAAGAAGCTGGAAAAATCTCGCATTTGATTTTCAAATATTATTTGTTCACACAATTATTTTCGGCTATAATTCATAGTCATTCTCAAAACTTGAGAATGGATTTTTTGCCTGACAATAGCTATAGACTATAGGCGAAATTTATTGTTTGATAATGAAAAAGTAAAATACTTAATTTCTCTAAACAAAGAAATAAAACAATTAAGCATCTGTATTACGAGAATTTCCAATCCCATATCTGACGCGAAGGGGATCATTGGGATGAGCAGTCGACTCGTAGTAAGAAGCAGGCAGCATCCCACGTCAGTTAGTTATCTCATTATGGAGAGACAGTCTTCGACTGGTTACAACCAGACGCTCATCCTGAATCAATGCAATGGTTGACAGTTATCTCGCCGCTTCGGACAATTATCTCTTACTTACATTTAATAGTACGATTAACGTAAACTTTTGAATCAACTTAGTGATCAACCCAGTGATTAGTTGAAATCGAGCACAATTTCCAATTTATTCTGGAAAATGCTAACATGGCAGTGGCTTCTTTATCCTTGGTGAATCTGAAGCTGCTGATTCATGATGGGCTACTATTCCAGAACAATTAAGTCAACATTTTTTGAATTTGAGCAATGTCACAAAATAGCAGCTGAAATTGCCATCTATTAGATTTCATTAGTGCGCGCCAAGTAGACCACAAGGTCTAATTATCAGTGATCGGATTGAGAAAGTTGTAATTTAATATTATTCCAGCAATAGTGGTTCATCGAAAATCATGTTCTCACTAATATTTACCAACGAATATGTCACATACAACCTCGATAGATAAAGTGACCTTCAAAAATACCATCTGAAATTTTCTAAAATTGGTCATCTATTTTCCGCACTGAAAAGTATGTCCGAATGTGGTGACATTCTCTAAATTGAGAACATGCCTTCCAGATAAAATAAATTCAATCCAATTTGAAAAAAACTAAAGATTGTACCTCGTTAAAAGTATCTTGGTATTCAGAATTTTCATAATGCATGCTTCAAAAGATGTCAAGTGGACTTCAAAACATCAAGAGAAGTCCAAGCCTGGAACATCCTGCAGAAAACTGCAAGCAAATTCCTTTTTCTCAATAGGTCCCCAATCATGTTGAATTGGAATCAGATCACAGACGCTATTGCAAAAAGTTCCACACACACTTTGACCAGAATAGCATTCCTATGTAATGACCGCGTCCACCATCGTGTGATCGCCCCTGTTAGTAAATATATCACATCCCTTATGTGTTACCGCTTCTGCTTCTCTATCCTGTTTCTCTAATCTGTATTTCCCTAAATCGCCCACGGGCACATGGCACTGAATAAAGAGCTAGCGCAACAAGTGACTGCTATCACTCCCGCTAGACTCGCAGAGACTGGTTTTTGATTAATGCTATACTCAGGAAAAAATATGATGAAATGTCAAATACGATCACGCTTTACGAACGAGCAGAACATAGAAAACAGTCATTTGAAACATAAACCATAAAGAAATGGCAATTTTGGGTGTCTTCGTTCAATCTCATATCATTCTACTGAAAAAAGAAAGCACAAACTTGAAATGAGAGTAATAATGCACAAACATCCAAATCGTGTTTTCTGTGACTCGAGATTCAGTGTTCGTATTGTTCATCAGCAATGTTAATTAATTGTAAATTTGTAATTATAGAAGATCAACGCATCCCCCACGGTTCGTCCTCTATTCGCCTTTTCTAAAAAGGTGATAAGCATTAGCATAGCACTGAAAAATGAGAATATTGAATTACTCCTAGTATTTCATTAAATGATGAGATTGCTTTATTTTTCGTGCAGATATGAAAAAGCCATGTCACTTCATTGGCATTGCCATCTAGGGTTCCCTGATTATGCAATGGCATTAGATATCATGTGGTGCTATTACAAAGCAGGAAAATGATAGAGATCAGTACTTGACACTTTCTTCAAGCAATATGAATCGGTGAAAGTGCCAAACATCCTGAGAATTCAAAATGTGATAGTGATGATACCAAAAAGCGAACTTTACCAGGTGCCCAAATATGCCACAGAATTTATTTATGTTGCAATTACAGTCGACTCTTGATATGAGCGACACCTTGGGGGCGGCTGCAGTCATCGCTTGTATAAAGAGATCGTTTATATTGAGAGCTAGCCACATAACTATCAATTCGGCAGGGACCAACCTGCCGTGTCGCTTATATCGAGAGTCGACTGTTACTATCTCCAAAAATGGAACTACTGCTCAACTACAGCCGACAATAGGAGAACTATAGTGTTAGCTGTCAACAATAGATCGCGCATCTTAGCAGGAGTCGAACTTCTTTCATCGAATAAATGTCATAATTGTTTAAATCAATACGCTTTAATTTTTCACAATTTCACTTTCTGATTTAACTATGATCAAGTAAGTACTCACCTTACGACCACCGATTGGCGGATGTTTATGATATGCAATATTGATATGCGTCAGAAGAATGTTTGTCATCCTTCGATTCATGAATGCATCCCAATGAATTCCATCACGCACACGATGATGAAGTAAATCCAAATTCATGTAACCCATATCTAACACATCGTATTGGTAACGATTCATCACACCACTAAAATAATAGAAAATAGTCGTCATAGTCGAACGCTCTATATTAAAATACCACATCAAGTCAATAATGCAACAAAACAGCGATTTCCCTCTGCATGAGATTTAAACTAAAATCAGCGAAATAATGAAAAAGAAGAATTTCCTAAGCTAACTTCCATGGTCGTTACCAATGACTAAATGCGACTAGAAATGCAGAGTCGGAGTCAAAGGAAAATGATAGGACTTCGACTACAGCTGACATTGTCTCGATCAGCTTTCAAGGAATTTTCGAAGGTATTCACAGATGCTTTTGAATCTACAAATTAATATTGAATTCTGGATCACAAGACTCGACTCTGACAACTTGAAGCATGTACAATTAGGCCCGCTGTCAACACGGTGCACGGACCGATGTCAAAAATGGCACTTTCACATGGTGATGCATGCCCTGTGGTTACTACGAATCTGCGCGTCTACCGGTTCTCCCTCGACTTTTATTCTTGTACGACAGGATCAAAGAAGAACATGTGAATCTAATGGGAAGCAGAATGACCTTGTTGGTAAAAGAGCTCGTGCATTTCCGTGTGTTTTCTCTGATTAAAAGGGAAGCATTTGTTATAGACTGCAGCCATTACTTTTTTTCTTATGGAATCTCCTTAAGTCATGCACCCACGAGTAAATGTACCTCAATGTAGCAGAACACATTTAGATTTAGCAAGCAACTTATTATAAGCAAACAAAACTTTTTGCTAGATGAAGTTTTTAACACTATTTTTGCATACATCACCGATCAGAATTACGATAATGAGGCATGCATGTGAGAGAAGCTGGTATAGTCAACAATCTCGACGACCAGATGTGAGAATTCCGCTGAGTATTGAACATCGAAGGAGGCGAATGGCGTAATGTGAAGATCATCGTTCCTGAAATGATCGACAATGGCAGAAAGTCCTGTGGACAAATGAATCGAAGTTCTTGATTTAAATGATGACAGCATCTGTGTCCATCGTCTACCAACTAAACGTTTTGCTCCATGCTGTGTTCAAAAACACGATAGATATGGTGATGGGAAGGCAATGGTTTGGGAAGTATTTGGCATTGCGGAAGAACGACGGCAAATGTCAACTAGGGCACGATGACAGGTGACAGATACTGTGTTAATGAAATTGTGTTGCCAGTTGCTGCTTCACTGGCAAGGGAAGAAGATCTCGTCTTCCGAGACGAATGCGTAAGGCCATGCCATTGGTCAGCTGTTTTTGCAACTGAAAGGAGCTTGAGCACGCAGACTGTTTTTTGCCCGCACGTTCACTTGACCTGCCTCCTATCGAAGAAGTCTGGGATGAGCTTGAGCGGAGAGTGTGGGAGCAGCGATGCCAGCTTCCACCAATGTCCCTAAACATTCTTCTTGAAAAACTGCTAGAACAGTGGCAGCTCCTTAAAGTTGAATTTATTGAAGAACTTTGTAGTTCAATTTCATCAACAGTGGCATTACGCAGTAATTTAAAACTCAAGGAGGGTACACAATACCCATGCTATTAAATTTGACTCGATTATTTTTTTATCCTTATAAACGAAGCGAATTGATTGATATACAACAATTGGGACTTTATAAAGCAGCGGTCTCAGTAATTTTGTCAATGAGCATATATAACTGCGAGCCCTATTGATCCATGACTAAAACCAGTCAGCTTTGTCAGATTGAATCGGGTCAACAATTAAACATCGAATTATTTCGTGATCATATTTCAAAAATAAATTATTCTACATACAAGCGATCGCAATCTAATATTCAAAAATTGTCTTGTTTTCCAACACATCTCGAAAATATCAGAGAAGAAATTCGCGTCTTAGAAGGATGCTGAAATTATTTTTGTAGTATTTTATACTGTACTACGTTTATCTTATTTTGCTTCTTGCTTCTAGTAGATGATAAAATTGATAATTGCTTGCAAAATTCCAAAGAGAGCAACACATTTAGGACGACATTCCAACCATTATGGGAAAGTTAAGCAAACAGATAAGCTCAGAATCAGAGACCAGAAACTCAAAGCTTCTCGGAGGCCTGTTAAGGCAACAGCATTACCATATGATACGGATCCTATGAGTCAGATTCCATACTCAATAGGTGATTTGGGTAACATGAATCACGTGTTCAATTTGTAGGGAAATAATATTTTCCTGAGAGAATAATTCATTGTGTTGGAGGCACGTAGCGTGTTGTATGAAGAAGTTCTAAGACAATGCACATTATATGGATTTTATCTCATTTGATGCAACAGTAAAATTGTCAAAATGTAATTTCCATTTGGCCTACCACTTGATTTCTTTAAGGAATGCCTTTTCCACTAATTCCTCAATTTTTCATCGAATTCCACATATACATAATGAATGAGACATTTTTGATATAAGAATAGCACCTAGAGGCTAGTCAGTCGAGCTAGTCCAGCTAGTCATGAATATGAAACACTTGAGTGAATTGAATGACTGAATGACGCTTCATTCAACAACATGGATGCTGTATCCAACATCAGTTAAGCTACTTGATCCTGCGAATTCAACATCTCTGATAGTTTGCATAATTTACTCGAAAGAAAGAACTAAAACGATAAAGGGATTCATATGCAAGAAAAACAGCATTCCGGACTGAACCTATATAAGTCGTACAATCGTTACTTGGAAAATCGATATTCTAAAGAAGAATCTCTAAGTCTCACAACTAATATGTATGATAAAAATTATGTAACTTACGCGGCAACTATATTTGCTTGGGCAATTGAAGCACGCATTTCCGATCGCATGAATTCAAACTCTTGACATATGTCTTTGGTTAAGAAACCTCCATAGCAGTCATTGGAAAGAGGCATTGCGGTGTTCCATATCACCAAAGTGGATGGTGGAGCTAATCTGGAAACATGAAGCATCTGCACACTAAGTTTTCTTCATTATAAAAAAGCATACAAAAGTTTTCACAGATTGATCTACATGTAGTATCATAGACGTGAGGACGTGTGCGTTTTTGAGAAATTCAAGTTTAAAGATAAAAGTGGTTCCGCTGTGAATTTAGCGGAACCATCCAGCGGAACCAATAAATCAATTTTTTTGGTCACTACCTGATCAATTTTGTTGTGCTGATCACGAATATGTGCCTCATCTTTCAAAACAATGCAGATTTCACCCGGAAATCTGAATTTCACTTTTTCTGCAAGCTGATTGTGAAGTTAGCGGAACCATTTTTAATACAAAGAATTTCTCAGCAAAATCCATCCTCTCCTACTAATTTGAAGCTCCTAATCACAAATCTGTAATCAGATTTGCAAAAATCTCCCGCATTGCAAAGATATTCCTCTATCTGGGACCGCTGTGAAGTTCGCGGAACCACCTACTGGCATTAAAATTTCAAATTCTAATTTTTGCAGAGAATCACTGCAATAGACATACCAAGAGAATGGAATTGCTTCACTGATTACGGTTTGCCGTCTGATTTCACGGGAGGAAAAGTACTTGCCGAGAAAACTTGATTTTACGGTTTTCAAGGATTTCATCGGAGTCTCAGCAAATGCAGCATCTCAGCATCGGAATCTTTGCAATGCGGGAGATTTTTGCAAATCTGATTACAGATTTGTGATTAGGAGCTTCAAATTAGTAGGAGAGGATGGATTTTGCTGAGAAATTCTTTGTATTAAAAATGGTTCCGCTAACTTCACAATCAGCTTGCAGAAAGTGAAATTCAGATTTCCGGGTGAAATCTGCATTGTTTTGAAAGATGAGGCACATATTCGTGATCAGCACAACAAAATTGATCAGGTAGTGACCAAAAAAAATTGATTTATTGGTTCCGCTGGATGGTTCCGCTAAATTCACAGCGGAACCACTTTTATCTTTAAACTTGAATTTCTCAAAAACGACTATGAATTTGTGAAATGTGAGCTCAGATTCGTAATCAGGAGACTGAAATTGACAAACTAGCAGCTGTTTCGAATAGAATTAAGCTATAACAAATGGTTCCGCTGGGTGGTTCCGCTAACTTCACACACGTGTATAGAGGAATGGATGTTGCATGTTATAATGTACATGGTGATGAGGAAAACAGACTTATTTTTCAACGTGTATATTTCAATGTTGCCTTCATATTCTATACTTCTAATGTAATCTAAGTCTTCTAAGGTAAGGGTGCCAGTGATCCAAATGGTAGCTCGTATGCCATGAATGTGCATATAGGCTACTAAACAGCAGTGGTAACAGAAATTATCTTTCACCGCATCAAGCTGTGACAGCTGATCGTTCACCGCGGCTGCCGACTAATCACCTGACTTAGTAGCTTCTTCCTAAGTTCCTTAGTTGCTGAATTCCTAAAAAAAACATCGTTCGATAGCACAAGTTCTATCAGAGAGTAGATGATTGTCCAATAATACCCTACTTTGCAAACAGGTAGCATCGATATAAGACGCTAGTTGGAGTCCAAGAAATTCGACAGCGTTGTATCTGATTGCGCCCTATACCCATTTGATTGCATATTTTTGACCTTTAAGGAGACTTGTAATTCAGAACTCGCGTTTTTTCTGTGAAACAAAGACAAATAAACGAAACTATTAACAACAATGGTATAGCACATATTTTAATTATTTTTGCTTATTAAACTAAATTTAACTTTTTTTCCGGGGTTGAATCTTATTTACAGACAGCTTCATCATAATATGCGGCGCAAAATCCAAATAAAAGGATTGAAGTGCATTTATACGAATGTCTGCAGTTTTTCGAGGCCAAAATTCCAGGTATTCCAGGTCGATTAAAGCAAAATTCCAGGTTTTTGGCATCATCATTCATACATCCTCAATATGATCACTGTTGGTTCATCATGGAATCTCGGCTGACTTGCAGCAAAAATTTCCTTCGGGATCCCGCCCGCAACTGGAAACGCAGCCCGGGCTCAATCTCGAGTATTCCTGAACGAAAAATTCAGTAGATTTTGTCATTTCTATGGTCATTTTCAACAAACCGTCATGGACTCATACAGGGTTTCCGCGGCTTTCAAGGATCGTTTTTTCCAGGAAGTTTACATAATTTGATTTACAAGCGGATTTTACATAATTCGTGATATAGCCTATACCAAATATAAGTTCTTTGCATTACATATGCAAGAGATAAAGCAAATGATTGTACAATTTTTTTAACGCACTTTTCCACTTCAGCCTTAATACGAATCACGAGTGAATGTGACCAGTCCTTATCATTCATGAACTCTGGTCCTATGATTTGTAACCGTTTATATATTTCAGGCATTCAAAGTGTCCCAATGTGGCTCAAACATGCCTTTGATCATTTAGTCTCCCTTGATAACTCTTCGGTATTACAAAGTACATAGATCGTAAAATCAAGACAAATAATCTGATAAAAAAGCATTTGACATATTTGTTTCAATTCATCTTCTAATTTGTTCATTTGTCCTTCCAACGTATCCTCTAATTGTAATTTTCGGCGACAAAAAAGCAGTTACAAAACAAATAAGTACTTCAGGAATCTAACACTCACTTCATTGAGCAAATGTCGTTGTACATATATATAGTCAGTCGTGTCATATTTAATAATCTCCAAAAATAAATAATGTTACTAAAAATTAGGGCTGTGCGCGGTGCACCGGTTCTCGGGCCGGTGCACCTAAATTTACGAATTTCGATCAAATTGATAATTTACTGTAAAGCTTTAATTACAATTGACTCATTTTGTCGGTTGTCTTAGTCACAGCAAATTGAGAGCATGATATTTTGAGCATGCAGTATAATTAATCCAACTAGGAGAACATTACTCAATTCTATTTATCAAATCAATTCAAGTTTCCAGATAATCAAACTTCAAATATCAATTCACTTCATAATAAATTTCTACATCAGGAAAATGAAACCTTTTGAAAATCACGATTGTGTCATAAAAAACGATGTATTTCCTGATGATGAACGAAAATTCGGCAATCGAGTTCATGGCAAGTCTTTTTAGGCCACAGAATCCCGATTCCCGCGACCCAAGAATTTTGAAATCTCAGTGAATACAGCGTAGACCTACCCTGTAGCTGTTCATCTTGCTAAGATGAAGGCTATCTTGGCATTCCAGTGGCCAGGGATTCGTCCGAAAGATTTTCTTCTTGACTGCTTTTTTGTTGCATATGCACATAATTTCTCTTTTCATCTGGTTTTAAAGAATTGTATTAGAACTATCATACAAAAGTATGACAGTCAAGAATGAAAAATTGAATTGAAGAATGCCTTTGCAGGCATGCTTCAAATTTTTTAACCTTGTTAGAATTTTCCCTACTATCCTACTAGATAAAATTTGCATTGAATTCTAGAGAAAATATACATTTCGCATGAAGGATAGAGACCATACCTACAAAATTTTAACATTTTAAGTCACTATCCCACGACAATCTAGAACGCAAAGCAAGTTCAAATTCGTCTATACTTGAAGAAGTGATTCAGAGAAACTTTTCCAAATTTTCTGTGCAACGGTGACGCAAGTGGGGTTAGCGCACAGCCCTAAATGCAAGAAAAAATGAATACGATATTCAAGGCTTCACTTCAAATCCATATTTGCCGTTATTTGGCATGTTCCAATGCACGAGTTGTTTCTTTTATACACTACGGACTGCAATAAAAAAAGCGTTAATTAAATTTCCTGAAGCAAAAAGACTGACAAGAACGTCTTTAAAATGCGTAGCTAGAAATTTCTTATACTACAAAACCAAGAATGTGAATGAATTCATTACATTAACTTTGTATGAATAGAGAAATTTCATTAAAAACTTCTAGTGATCAAGTAGAGATGCCCTCACATATCTACCATTTTTATAAAATTCCAGGAGTTTCCAGGAGGTTAGGTAAAAATTCAAAATTTCAGGAGTTTCCAGAGCCCTAGAAAACCGTTTTCGAAATTCCACGAATTTCCAGGAGGTTCCAGGAGCGCGGGAACACTGCTCATAGCAATAAATGAATAATCCTACTCAACTGGCATAATCCATGATTTCGTTCTAAGACAAGAATATGATGTTAGAATTGTAAGGATAGATTTGAGATATTTCTTTAACACATGTACATGCAGGTATACAAATGTATAGCAAAAACGTGTGTGATGAACATAGATCATGTGATTCACGTGAATCTGAGTCGCAATGAATATTTTACAATATTCGTAGTGTTCATCTGCTTTTTGAATAAACGAGTAAAATATCTGATCTTATGTTTATCGACGGATAATGCACGTGACAGATGTTCTAGAAGTCTCAGTGTTTAATTTACATGTGTTTTCATAGCATTGCTGCTCAGTCCATTTCAGTAACGCACAATATTATTAACATGGAATTTTTCGGCGCCTACGCGCCTTCAAATGTCCTACATTATTGCCCTCGAAAATCCATGTTGATGTTATGTTGCAAATTACACAATTTCCATTCCATGTCAACATCTTGCCTTGCACGATGCACATTACTTTCAATAATGAAATAAACTGAAAACTCACCTTCTGACATGTTCACAAAATCGTGATAGATTCTCGTGATATTCATATGAAGATGTCCTTCCGTATCGAGAGATATCCCACAGACAACTGTTGATGATTATAATATTTGGAATCTGAGAGCGGCCGTTTCCATTGGGACGAAATAAAGAGTCTAGTATTTGACTCACGTAGTTGTTGTAACATCGAGTAATGAAGTAAAATCTGAAGCGAGAAATTTAGAATTCTGTAAAAATTGACATCATACATGTGTGCACAGCATTGCGTAACTTTTTCTTTACCTGTCGAATACCTAATCGCTAAAAAATCACTATTTAAATGACATTATGTAGCTGATACTTTCTGAATACTGATTATTTTCACAAAATTGGACAGGCTTCATAAATTTATGTAAATAATGGAGACAATAACATCTTATAATGAAATACGCTCTCTCCATTCGCCTATAGATATTATTGGCTTGGTCCCTGCTCCTCACGTAACATCAACCATTGCCTTATTTTTAGTTTTCATTCAATGAGTCATCATTTATGACGAAATTATACCTATTTTGTCTTTGCGGTCTATTTTTGTAATTATATACTGCCAAGCTTGTCATCAGAAGTTAGGACATCCTTGTTGTGCTACTTAGAGACAAAAAGCACTGTCGTGGTTTTGTCTGGACAAAAAGAAGCTAATTGTCTCTTTTCTCTAAAGAACATAAGACATCCCATGGCATTAGGCATATTATGAACTTCAAATACGATGCTGTAGATTGGAATAGTGAAAATTTCCTGTACAAGGCATGGAAAGGATATTTTCTTTGAATAATTGACTTCTTGAATGCAAAACGTTCCGCCCAAGGCTTGTTTAAAATATGTGGAATAGTGGAAAATACACTACAAAGAAAAAAAGTAAGATCGATTTATATGAGATAATATTTTAAATTTCTGAGGATACTTTAACCCATCTTAAATGGTTTTAATAGTGGACAAATATCCAATCACATGTTAGAGACTTAGTAAACCATACAGCGAAGGAGTATTCCTTGTCACTCACTACTTTCCTTAAGAAATGAATCGTCTAATTAATTTATTAAGTTCGTTTAAAATTTGATGGACCAAACTTTCTACGACATCGATCAGTAGATGTTGCTAATTGGATTACAGAGAAAGTGAAATTTATTGGGATGAAGTCACAAGCTATTTTTGGCTATGTGAATTATTGTCGTCTTCAGACCAATAGTTTCTCAACATAATAAACTAAAAGTCAGCTGATTTAATTAAAAAGCTGTGTAGAATGAAAACTTTTCGATAAAGTCAGTACATACGGTACATTGATTAAGAGTACATTCAGAATGTCATGCAATTTAAAGTATAGATGATTTTGTCAGTGACAACAACAATTGGATAACAATTATCTATTTTCGAAGACAAGTTACACATAACGTTGACATTGACAGATAAATTTGAGTAAAAATTTGAAAAATCCTCTTTTTTGGATGGGATAGTTAGAATTGAATATTTGAGGGGGGAGGGGGGAGGGGCTGGGTTGTACGTCCACCAAACGCTAAGGACCAGGTTTCGACCCCTACCTGCTTGTGGCGCTTGTACGGCGATCCCTCAAACACTGTCGCTACAACATCTTGGCGATGGCAACCGAACAACTCATGCGAAGAAGGCCACTCACTAAAACTGAGAGAACTGACACAGTCCGCAAAGCCTATTCAGACCGACCTGTCTACGAGAAGGTAACTCGACAGAAATCCTCTCCTGCCTCGGGAGGTTGGCTTCACAAAAAGCTATGGGTTCACCTAAGACAGAAATGGCTGACGGCAGGAAGGGCATTCGGACGTAAAATCCCGCTACAATTCTATGTATGAAATTTCGATTCAATATTATCAAGATCATCTCGGAGTCCTCTGAACGAGTTGCGACCTTCGATCGGAAGAAACAATAATAATAGAGCTGTTTTAGACACTTGACCATACAGCTGTGTTCCAACATCAACAGACTCATCAAGATTTCAAGTGGAAAATATTAAGAATCATTAAAGATAATTGCGCACGAGTAGCTGCCGAGTCCATTTTCATAAAGAAGGAAGCTAATTTAATGAATGGGCGTGAGGGGAATTTTATCCTTCTTATCATAGTTTTGTGCTCTCCCTAGTCTCCGAAGATCATCAATTACTTTTTCCTTGTACATAGACTTTTGCACTGCCATATAATTAGATGTCACATGGCAAAATGTTTTTAGATGCTGGGTTAAATAAGATTTCTTGATTCCCTAATTTCCCTTTTGAGGCGCTTTTCGCAAAAAAGTAAAATAATAATTATAGCAAAAAAACTATGGTGAAAATGTCGCAAAGGGAAGACGACATATAAATATGTGTTGCGTGCAAGAAACAAGATGGAGAGGCAGTTCGACTAGGATATTCACGGAAGGAGAAGCCACTAAAAGTTTTACTGGAGCGGTATTGGACGGGTATCGTGGGTGGCATTGGCATTCTTCTCAATGAGAGGCATAAAGACCAAGTCCTATCGGTCAGTCGAATCTAAGGACAATCGCCGGGTGAATATACGTTCCCTCATTCGATATGTGCACGCCCCTCAATCTGGTAGACAGCACGAAAAGAGGAATTCTATGCAAGTGAAGTGTCAACCGCTCTTCTTGACAATAAAGTCCAAATAATATCAGGTGATTTCAATGGTCACAATGGTCAATGGTGTTCTTGAGTCTCAAATCGATTTCTTCCTCCTAAAGCGAAATGACCTTCGTCTTTGGCTAAGAACATCCCTCCAAGCAGAAAACTTAGAATCTGCGCAACCCCGTGTGGCAGAGTGAATTTAAGCAGGCATTCACGGACAGTCTTATCAGTGCACTCGAAGAAGAGGGTCGAGAAATTGATGAATACTGGGAGAACTTGAAGGGCTCTCTACTTATTACCACAGATACCATTTGTGGTTGGACGAACGGGGCGTGCGAAGGTCCCGAGAAACATGGTTGTGGAATGACGATGCTCCGGTCGATTGGTGGAATTGAGAATGAGTGGTGATATATCGGACAGAGAAAACTATAGACGCAAAGAGAAAAACAAAGCCGTTTACCATGCCAAGAAAGCAGCAGAGGCTACTAAAATATCTGATCTCGAAAGGAAGGATGACAAGAACTACGTCTCTAAACTTGTAAAGAAACTGAAATGTGAATCATACTGCGCTACTCGTGAGTGCTATGCGAGAAATTAGGAGGTAAAACTTACATGCATTGCGGTTGAGACTCTTGAAATCTGGAAAAGACATTACCAACGTCTACAAAGCAGAGTTTCCATGGGATTGTAAGTTGCTCGACGCACTTAAGCCTGTGCAAGGTCCACCCCCATCAATCACGGAAGAAGGTCCACCCCTATCAGCCTCCGAAATCCAAGCATTGAACAAAGCAGCAGGTCCATCTGGTGTTGTTGTTGAAATGCTGGACGCCGCTGGCCATGAAGCTGTTCGTGTAATCACAAGGCTAGAGAGGCCCTAGTCTCGAATGGAATCTCTCCTGCATTTTTAACTGTTTTAAAGAAAAAAGCGGCTCACTTGATTGTGTTGCGGCTATAGGGGTCTGAAAATGCTCGGTCACATTTTAAAAGCAACTGAACGAGTTATTCAAACAATCACAAGAGAAGGAATTGTCATCGATTCCATGCAATTCTGGTTCATGCCAGGCAGATGCACAACCGACACAATTTTCCTTGTCCGCCAACTCTACGAAAAGTATGACAACAGAAAGGAGCTGTATTTCGCATTTGTTGATTTGGAACATGGCATGAGACATCTAAGTGGTCTCCGTGGCACAGCCCCAGAAGTGTTATTGGAAGTCGTCAAGAAGGAACTAAAAATCCGGACTAAAAGATCACAACGCTCTAGATTAAAGTCTGACTGTATCAGCACCGTCCAAGCCCCCAGAAAGAGTGAGTAGTGCCGTTAAACCACCATTTTTGATTTGGAAAGGGCTTCTGACCGTGTACCTCGGAAGGTCATATAGTGGGCTATGAGATCATTGAAAATCGATGAATGGATCATCCGAGCAGTTCAAGGGGTATTTAAGAATACAAAGTCGAAAGTTAGTGTCTCATCATGCTATAGTGAAGAGGTTGGTCTCCACAAAGGGTCTGTGCTCATTCCTGTCCTATTTGTGATAATTATGGAGGCCATCTCTGAAGATTTTCACCATGGTTGTCCGTGGATGCTGCTCTACGCTGACTATCTTGTGATCCGCTTGAAGAACTGGAACTACGTTTCCGGTGCTGGAAATCAATTTGGAGTGTGAATGTCTAAAGGTAAACATCGATAAGTCCAATCACGTGATGCCTCAAGCGGATATGAATTATATATATATTGTAGTGTATTGATCATTCTTTAAATGTTTATATTATAAGGGTTCGACTTCTGCTTCTCTATCTGATTCTACAAAGTTGATTCCTCTCCCTTGACAAATGTTCTAAAACGCTAAAATTTGCGAGTTGAAACTTCTGACTTGCTTATTTAAAATTTCTCGACAGAAAGGCGCCGAAGCCAAATCGATGATAATAAAAAAAGTTCTGTCATTTGCGATAAACCCTCTACTTAGAGCCTATAGGTTTGCATTTGCCGCTAATTTGGTAGTCATCTCTTAAATTGTGAGAGGGTTTTCATCTGTAGTTTTTTCAATTCTACGTTAGACGAGAGGGTTCCCTCTTCAAAGTGATGAACAGAGCCTGGTTTGAGGTAGTCAATTCAATTATGTGACGGACGCCATTTTTTTTTTGATCAAAGGATTAAATCTGAATGATCCATTTTTGCTTTACATGGATTGCACCTTTGAATGTTAGAAAACAACGTTTTATTAATGTCTAAATTGGAAATAATGAAGCCGAAAATGCATTTTAATGCAGGCTTTGATAGGAAAAAAGATACATCTATCGAACTGTGTCGATGAAAAAAGTTACTTTCAGACTAAAACTGAAATGATCATGTCACATGAACTTCAATAAAACTCACGTCAAGGTAAATCGCCGCTCATCAGTATACCTTCGCACTTCTCTGTAATTGATACCATTATGCAAACCTCCAATAATTCCACCTTCCACCAAACGATCACCTCTGAATGATTCTTCTCCTTTAGCTTTTAGATCATCCTCATGCAAAAAATCGTTTGACTCATACAGAGTGATGATATCCTTGTAAATGCCACGAATGACTGCAAATACAAAGTTGTACACATTTCAAATGAATGGAAGCAAGAAGAATGGATGGAGCAATGAATGGAGGTTATAAGTAGTTTATAGTGTGACATCCGGCGCGACGCTTCGCTTCGCTTTGCTTCGCTTCGCTTGCGCCGGATGTCACACTTTTGCGGGTTTTTTCAAAAAATCAAAATTTCAAAAAATTTCAAAAATTTAGGTAGACTTCAAATTTCACGTGGCTGAAGGCCGAAGGGCGAAAATTTAAGCGTTTTTAAAAATACCCAATTTTTCAAATTTTTCAAAATCTCAAAATTTGAGAATTACAATCGGGCGAAGCGCGAAGCCCTAGAACCTTCGGTTCGATTTTCACCCTCGCTTAAATCATGACCGTTCCAGGACACCGAAAAAATCATAAAAGTTGAGAATCTCAAATTTGTGATTATGACATTTTTCATTGCTTAAATCATGACCGTTCTAGGACACTAAAAATTATAAAAGTTGAGTATCTCAAATTTGAGAATTACAATCGGGCGAAGCGCGAAGCCCTAGAACCTTCGGTTCGATTTTCATTGCTTAAATCATGACCGTTCTAGGACACCGAAAATTAGTATTTTTAAAAACGTCTTTAAATCCATTTTTCAGGTTTTTAAAATATATCATGTGACTAAAAATATTTGAAGGAATTGACATATTCTTAACAATAAGTTTAGGTACTTTTACAATTGTCATTCAATTGTAGAGAACATCTGCTTCCCGCATTTAAGAATAAAATGCATTTCAGTGTAAGGAGCTTTGTCCTCCAACTCAAACATTTGAAAGGAAACAATTATGAAAGAACAAACAGCTGCTACTACTCTGTGAAACAATGACATTTTTAATTGTACGTTAGGCGAGTTGTTTTAAATTCTTGTTAGTGCGTCAGCACATCCGTATGACGTTAAGATATCTGCCAGCTGTACTGTTTTCATTTATCTCTCTCGTCTGTCATTGTATCGTGTGCTCAGATTGTTGGTGTTATTATTTCAATCAACACTTATCATCTGCTTGCTCTCATCGTTCCGCTATCTTTAATTACGTTATTCTTATATTTTGAACATAGTGATTTGTACTAATTTATCCGTCAATCATGAGTCAAGCAAGTCGTTGAACAACAAGCCAACATAGCAACGGTACTTCCAGAGTTTCTTCAAAAATATTGCGGATTTGTTCATTCCATCGGAGAAACATTCTGAATACTTTTCGTATATAGACCAGCAAGTGAAGAAAGCCCTCTACTCTTCAATCCTGACGCTATAAATACGTTCTAGCTCGAAAAAGCAATACAATGAGCAACAAAAATCGCAGCCAGAGCAAAGAAGGAAGCAGCAACCTTCCCTTCAGAATCGAAAAAAAAAAAAACATTTATTTTTTTTTACAAAAACAGTTTGAAGGAAAGTGTTGTTGAAAACGTCATACATTCCATCGAATCAGTGGAAATATTTTACAGAACCGGCGGGGACATATCAACGACAGTGAATTCTTTGAAACAATACACTTTGAAAATACGAAAAAAAACAAAGCCATCTTTGAGTGTCACATGTAAAATTTTTATTGGAAAACACGCAAAATCCATATATTATTCCTTGTGTGAGAATAAAAAAGCAGATTTCACATATCTCTTAAAACAAAAAACCATCACAATATTAACTTTTTCAACGAAACTGAATTGAGTTGTCGCAATGAAGTTGGGCAAAACTGGCAGATAAATATCATTCTCTTTGTAGAGTTCTCGCGTCCTATACGACTAGTTAAAAACTAAATCTTTTTCAATCTTGGAGCAGTGTCCTTTCACAAGATGAGGGTTTCTTTGGAAATAATTGATTATTCAACCCTTACTTGTTTTAAATGCAATGTTATTTCCACTTGCACATGTAAATGACAATAGAGTGTTTCATCCAATGAAAAATTGTCCTCCGCCGTGGACAGAAAACCCATTGTTTAGAAAAGTTTGTATCTGTCCGGTTTTTTTTTTTGGTTGTAAAAAAAATAAAAAAAAAATAAAAAAAAAAATTTGTTTTTTTGTGTTATTTTTAAGTTTTTATTTTTTTTTTTTGTTGTTTTTTGTTGTTAAAAAAAAAAAAAAAAATTTTTTTTTTTGGTTTGGATTGTTTTTTCTTTGTTTTTTTTTGTTAAAATTAATTTTTTTTTTTTTTAAAAAAATTTTATTATATTTTAAAAAAAAAAAAAGAAAAAATATGTTTTAAAATATAAAAAATTATGTTTGTTTTTTTTTTTTTTTTTTTGTTTTGTTTTTTTTTTTTTTTTTTTATTTTTTTTTTGTTTATTATTTTTTTTTTTTTTTTGTTTTTTTTTTTTTTAGTTTTTTTTTTATTTTTTTTATTTTTTAAAAAAAAAAAAAATAGTGTTTTTTTTTTTGTTTTTTGGTTTTTTGTTTTTTGTTATTTTTTGTGTTTTTTTTTTTTTGTTTTTTAAAATAAAAAAAAAAAAAAAAAAATTTTAAAAATAAATTGTGTTGTTTTTTAGATTTGTGTTTTTTTTTGTTTTTTAGTTAATAATGAAAAAAAAAAAAAAAGTTTTTTGAAAAAAAAAAAAAAAAAAAAAAAAAAAAAAAAATTTTTTTTTTGGTTTAAAAAAAATTGTGTTTAATTGTTTTTTTAAAAAATATAAAAAATAAAAAAAAAAAAAAATTTTTAGATTTTTGTTTAAAAATAAAAAAGGTAAGTTTTGTTTGTTTGTGTTTGTGGTTTTTTTTTTAAAAAAAAAATTATGTTTTTATAAAAAAAAAAAAAAAAAAAAAAAAAAAAAAATTAATAAATGCAATGTTATTTATCTCTGCACAGTAAAATACAAATAGAGTGTTAATCATCCATTGAAACCTGTCCCTCAAAGCGTGGAACAAAACATAAATCCTATTGTTTAAGAAAATTTTAATCTGTCGGTTTTTAAAAATGCAATGTTATTTCTCGCTTGCACATGTAAATACAATAAGTGTTTTCATCCAATGAAACCTTGTCCTCGCGTGGACAAAAACCCTATTGTTTAGAAAAATTGTATCAGTCCGGTTTAAATGCAATGTTATTTCCTGTTTTAAATGCAATGTTATTTCCTGTTTAAAAATGCAATGCATTTCCTGTTTCAATCATTTCATTATGTTGTTATATGCAATGTTATTCCATGTTTTATAATGCAATGTTATTTCCTGTTTAAAATGCAATGGTTATTTCCTGTTTTAAATGCAAATTTATTTCCTGTTTTAAATGCAATGTAATTTCCTGTTTTTCAATCATTTCATTATGTTGTTATATGACGTCATTTTCTCTCATCCAATGAAACCTTGTCCTCGCGTGGACAAATTTACATGTATTTCAATGTATCCAAATTGAATGTATGCAAAGTGGTTTGTAACCAAATTGAAATATCCATGTGTTGTTTTAATTTCTCATTTACGGAATATAATAGAAATATTGTATCTTCTATAAAATGAAAACATCAGAGACTTCCAAAAAATATACAGCAAACAAAACCACATTAAAATTTCGATATTTAAATGAGATTGCTAAGCAATTGGAGAAAAGAATTTTCACATATTGATGAGTAATGAATTACTATTGTTAAAAGATGAGCGAAACACCAAACTCTATGTAGTTAAACACTAACACAATGCAACAATGTAACGTTTAAATTTAGATTAAATTAAATAATTTCAAAATCGAATAAGTAGTAAAGAAAGACATCATTAGAGACCAGTTTTAAATCAATACCCCCCCCCCAAGTAGTAAGGAAAGTCATCATTATAAAAATGTGTTAAATCAATACCCCCTTCTGACTAAGTAGTAAGAAAGACATCATTAGAGACCAATTTAAATCAATACCCCCCCCTTCTGACTTCTAGGGGGTCTCTTAAGAAAATTTTTTATTATAAAATGAGCAACATAAATGAGTTTATTAAATTATATGGAACTCAAACTACGACAAAGTTCGACCTAAAGAAACTCGCAAATGAATTAGGAATAAAGAATGTTCATGTTCTAATGAGAAACGAATTACAATTCCTAAAAAATAGGCCAACAGGAACCTTCAGTTCCCGAACAAAGTTCCATCAATAACTGTAAATTTCATAACGAATCTTCACACTTCAACCAAAACGCGTACATTGGTCAGCAGGTATCTTTAGTAAAAACGGAAGATAATTATTATTTTGACTCATACGGTTTG
>CAJQUW010015353.1:0-169448 GCA_907163375.1 Prostheceraeus crozeri | reverse complement strand
AGTCTTCAATAACGTGAGGCATCAATCACTTTATTTTCAACTGTAAAATTATCTCTCTCTACTCCATTTACATTGCGAAGGGGTTCAATACTGTTGAAAAGAAGTATATGGAGCATGTGCACGAGATGCTAAAGGTGTAAAGCGCATCATCGATACAGGAGTCACGCCATCTTAAATTCTTCTCAAGTTGTTTTTCAATTGCTCACATTTCCGAATTGTAAAATACAGCACGGATGTGGATCTTTTTGATGTTGAACACTAATTTTCTGACAAATCTATTTCTTTCCTATAGAATTTGATTTGCCAAGAGGTTTGCTTTACTTGCTGGCAGGCTAGTCCAAGTTACTGTACATATACATCCTAGTAATAACACAATCAAATGCGAGAAGATAAAGCAACTCATAAGTGTGTAGATAATAATAGGAGTATTTCAATATATCACTATCGAACTCTAAATTCCTACCGGACACATCTTGCGTAAAGGTCAATTGAAATAGGAGATAACCTATGGTTTTTTCCGTACAGGCTGCTTAGAAAAAATTTTCAATTAAGGCTATTTGATCTTCTGGTTCAACCTTGTCGCGCTAGAAATTTTCAAATTTGACTTTTATCTCTGCCGGATGTTTCTTGAACAATAGCAAATATGTTCTGAGTCAGGTTCGTGTACGAGCTGTTCTTTTTCATCAGGTAAACAATTTGTGGGGATATAGATGATTAAACCACCCAGTTACCTTTTTAAATGGAGGTGATGTGCTGCGCGGTGACATATCGTAACATTTTTTTTTGAATTCTTACTTTCTTTTATAGATCAACAATACAAACAACATCATTAGACTGTAGTTTATCCACTTGAATAATTCCTTCATGTCGAATAAAGTTGCGACTTTGCAATTCCTGAAACAGCGACGGTTGATAAATACCATAACACCAAATCACTCGATTGATAGGTTCCTTAAACCAACTCCCTCATTTTATCCGATAAATTGCAGCGTGAAAAAAGTTTTTACTGATGAGATGGACCTGATACAGTCAGAACCTTATCAATTGACGTTTGTGAAATCTATTTTATTACTTTCGAGACTACATTTGCATCAATTATCGCTTAAGGGCAAAGAATTTACCCAATACGTGTTCACGGCACGGAGCTCTATCATTGCGAAGTACCTTGCTGAAGGCAAACCGCCCTTTTGTGCGCAGAGTTCTTCCTCTTTCTTTGAAGGGTGCACTTTAGGATTGGAGATGAAACGCACTTTGGCTGGAGTAGATATCGCTTAAGTAACTTTCGTTGTTTGGCGCTAATCTTCTCGTCTCTCAACTTTCTGACATGCGAAATAAATTTCACGATGATTTATTGTTGGCTTGTTGCTATAGCATGCTATCGCTGATTTGCTATTCATTCGTCGGAGAGTCTTGAATCGGCTGAAGAAAACTTTGAGACTTTTGACTTTTAGTTTGACATTTTCATGTAGTCTTTGCTAAGAACCTATCTTACCACATTTGCTTAGGTACTAACTATTGCGAATAACGTGGACATCGAAATGAAGCCTAATTTCACAGTGGTACATTTGCAAAGTGAATGCAATTACGTATCGAAACACGCGTTGACAAAATAGAAAGCTTACATCTCTTGACGATGCGCTTTTCATTTCCATCTCTTTGCTTACATACGATACAACACATAGTGTTCACTGTACTGATGTCCTGTAGCAAGTCTTTTGAGATATGATTTGCTAGTCCTTTTCTAAAATCATAGACGCATGTACAGAGGAATATACTCCAAGTATGTCGTAGCAGACTATAGCTCGTGTGACACCATGTGTGCTACAATAAGTTAACAACTGCATTTTCAATTTTTCTCTTTTATTGGAAGTTGAATGTGAATATCTGAATCGCTTCAATCACTAGACTGACTACTTGCATGTTAATGCGTTAAGACTGTTCAGCATTTTTATCATTTGTCTTGTTTAACAAAATTCTCGGGGTGATTAACTGACTTCATTGAATAGAAGCTAAAATGATAGAGCGATTTCCACTCCTTCCTTACAAATGACTAAACTTAATGTTCGCAATATCGGAATGATAATGCATCAGAGAATGTATTCATTAACTCTAGAAATAGAGCTGTCTAGCCAACTCATCGACCACTGCTTCGCTGTCGGTTCATCTTATGAAATTTATCACATAACTCTTGAACAGCTCTTTTTAACTTTGCCTAGGGAAATGTAAATGTTCCGCAGTCGATGAGAAAGCCTGATCTGCCCTTTTATCTAACCCATCCATTGCTGAAAACAACTCTATATCATAGTAAATTTATTGATGACTGTACACAAGCATGCATTATGAATCAATGGTTTGAAAGAGCTAAAATAGATATAGCTGGTAAACTTTCATACAGCGAGAATGATAAGCCATACAGGACTTTGGCAGTGTTGAGGTAAGTGAGAAGAAGCATGGGTTCTATGAAACCGTAGATATACATAACGAACAGACAAAATGGAAAACAGTCTCAAATCACTTAAAACGTTTCGTGATCTTCTATGGCTAGTGTTGCAAATTTCACTCTACTATCCAACGTGTGGGCAGCAAATGTAATCATATGGCATTAGATTGGAAGATACTTTACCTCTCACTTTACACAGTAGCATTATTACAAAAGCATGCGTATACATTGAGAAGCAGCTAATCCACTGTTTAAAAGTCAATAAGTAAGAGCACTCTCCACAGAACAAGCCATAGTCTTTGCAAACTATTTCAGATAAGACCTTGTTGTGTCTTTCTCGCCATTGATAACTTGGGATCTGCCAGTTGGCATGCTTGATGATAGACAAAAACAATCTGATATGTCCAATTGGCTCATGCCAAAGCACTGAGGCTCCTGTACGGTTCACCTCACAATCCTAATAAAATGATGATGGTTGTCTGAGAGCTTCAAATGTATCGTGGGTACCTAAACCGGAAATTACTCCCTGTCGATCATTTTGCAACCACAATATCTAAGAGCAATAAATAGCTACACATCCCGCACACGATATCGCTCATCAATTCTCAATATATAAATCCTCAGCTAGGACCAACAGCGTTATCGCTCTCTCTCCCGCTCGGTATCCGCTTCACGTATATACACTCTCTTTACTACCAACCTCGAGTCGTTCTTACGTTTTGTCGATGCAGATCCACCTCTGCAACAAGATCCCACCAGTTCAATAGGACGGTTATAATTCTTGTGATCTGCATACATGACTGCGTTCTCTCGACTCATTCTACACCACGATACCACGCGTGAGGATTCCCTGCTCGCCGTCCTTCGACACATGTAGAGAGCCGCTCGGAGGTACGGAATTTACTCCGCACATCACTGTAATTCAACCACCGCGATCTCCCTTGTATCTTGCCGTCTTCACGTTTTTTGACTGCAGCATTGTCTTCGTCCGGATTGCGCTTTCTGCGTACCACTGCTGCTTACAGGATTTGATATTATGTCGTCACTTTGCCGCGTTTGCGTTTTGGACTCTATATAGCGATGGATTGCCATATGCATGGAGAGGAGAGGCTATTTATTTATCTTATGCCCGTCCTTAATATAGCCCTTTCACTTTGAAATGGATATCCCATCTATGTACCTCTCCGCCGTCGTCGCCATGTGATGGGTGTTGACATGATCTCCACTCCTGCTCTATAGGAAGTTGTGCTCACACTAGTGGATACCGGTAGGCAAATGTGATTACCATCCCACAATTCTTTCTTTAGGGTGGTATCCTTGTCATCTCTCGACCTTCACTCTTGAGCAAGTCGGCTCTGTACAGGAATGATCTTATGTTAATGTCACCGTAATCCTCATATAATATCAGTTCGGGGTGGCTGAATGTACGGACTCACGGCGGCTATCAGTATGTAGTCCCATATGATCGCTTGCCATTTATCTGGAATCCGATGGATGCGGCTGCATCTCCCTGTTCTGGAAGTACTTCGCCTGATGACTCTGCTCCATACGCATGCACTTGTGTTTCAAATTTACGACTGTAGCGGTTGTAGGATTATGTACCATTCGGTTGTTTCCTTCCGTCTGGCCTCGTGTAGCATGATCTCGCTCGTGAGCGAACCTCTGCTACACGTTTTTTGACCGACATCATTCTTGTCCCTATAGTGCTAGAGATGGTGTAGACTCGCTGAAAATGAGAAAAGAATTGATATCGCATGTTTTACGTTCAAGGAGGCTGTGCGAGGAGCCTAGGGAGGAGGACGGAAAGTTATCTCGTGACTTACCATTTTAGTTGGATAATAGAACTTAGGGCACTAGTAGATGAGAAGAGAAACTGTCGCGTCCCGTCACTCGTTGCGGGATTCACGATGGAATGCTATTCTACTGTTGAAGGCTCGCTTTTATAACATGAAAGAAACTGCTGTCGTATTCTCATGGTCTAAGTATTCTCCTCTATTGGACAATAACATCAAGCATGACTTCCTAATCTGGCCTCGTTTACCTATCCGTGACTTCATTCGCCGCGGAGCTGTTTCTCTGGGAATTCTAACTCTGTCGTTTTTCGTCAATCTCAAATCTTTAACATGGCTTGTCTCACACCTAACGAAGAAGTGTATGAATACAGCCGTTCTTTTCTACTGAATTTTTTCTCAACTTTAGCTTCAAACGAGCTATTGTCACGTCAATATCCGACACTAGAAGCAAGATCGAAGACGAGCTACTCCCGTAGGGGGGGGGGTGTGATTGGGGCCGTGAAATTTAGATGAAAAATGTTTTGTAGAATGAGTGCCCAGTGTCGAATCAACACTTTGAATTTCAAAATTTTAACCATACAAGCACTCTGACACTGTAGGATTTTTTCGGTGAGCCGAGCTCCGACCTAAAATCCTGATGTTTGTAACAGCTCTAACTTTGTGTGAACGGCTGGTCGTGACTCGCAGGCAAAAAAAATGGTCGTCGAGCAATTTTCTCCTCTTTCAACATGAGTAGCTGTCAGGAACCAAAAATCCGTTCTCTATCACTAGAACCAAAGATTAGAAGGTTGCTGTCGGGGGGGTGGAGGTCCGTGAGAATTTGTATTGGAAAATGTTTATGTATGATTGGTCCGGTCGAATTCCAACTTTGGAAAATTTCAAAATTTTTCCCATAACAAAGACCACTCTGTCATTAGGTATTTATCAGGTGAGCTACGACAATCACCCTCCCAATGAGCCGGTCACACCACGCAACCTGGCGGCACACCAACAGACAACCTGAGCCGGACACCACGCCAATACTCACAGCACATCACAGCGGCGCGCTATAATACGACGGTCGACCAGAAAGGGGGGGACGTCACAGCGATACCTGACGGACGCACTTGGCCGGCACAACCACGACACTCTGTCGTTCCAGAGGGGGGAGACGTCAGACATCAAAGCACCACGGCGCCGACCAACGGACACTCTGGGGGGCCGTTCCAGAGGGGGGGATCGTCAGACTCAAAGCACCACGGCGGCCGACCTCGACACTAACTCTACTGCCGTTCCAGAGGGGGGGGGACGTCAGCCACGACGGCCATCTTGCGCTATCCAGAAGTGGAGTTTTACTTACTACTCACATGTATTTTGTATTTTATGATGGCATAACGTTCCGTATGCATATTTTGTGCTACGTGTTGTCAACGCTTGCTTGTATGTGCCTTGCGGTTATTGCTTTGCGTTTTCTGCTGCAGTTCAGAATATCATTTATAGCCTATAATTGATATTTGAGTCCTATACAGTTACTGAGCAATCGCTAAATTGATAGCAATCAAATTATGATCATTATAAATTTTGATAATCTCTGATCAATGAAGCCATTATATTTTTTCGGCATCATGTTTTGCGAAGCTTGTCTGATTTAGTTACGAACTCAATTTTGTATCGGCTATGGAGGATAAAAAGAGTGATATCGGCAAGATATAACAAGATACACCGAGTGAATCGCAAATCGCTGTATCCAACGCGACTCATTCATCAGTGATGTAAGTCATTGTGAGGACTTTCATGACTGTCTGCTCCTATAACTATTTGTATCACGAAAAGTCTCAGAGATAAGCACACTAACTTAATGAATACCGTTCTCTATCAACATGAATTATAATGTTCTAAAAGTGGCTCAGAAGGCAGGAAGTGTTCCACTTTGTCATGACGCGCGTGAGTAAATTTTCATACAGATACTCATACACCAACGATGTGATTGTACTAATTCCCAAAAGCTTTAGGAGTTTTAACTTTTAATTATGACAGCATTAGTGAGAAAATTGCAGTTTTACACTCGTATCTATGCAAGATAAAGGGAATGAACGTTATTCATGATTGAACAATTATATAATTCAAACCACTTATTAAAGTTTTGGTGCTTGATGTGAGTAAATATGAGCATGCTGATTAAAAATGTACAGGCCTGCCATAATCGTATCTCAGTTTTGAAGAAACAATGTGTGCATAATTAATATGTGAGATATGCTCTATTTGAGACTAGGATGTGAAAATTTAGAATGTCTGCAAAATACGGTACATGTATTCCATTCGCATCAAAACTGACTTACCAGACTAAGGCAAATATTGACGTAATTTCTGGATAATCATTTTCCTGAATTTTGAATGGCCACATGACATTTATAACTTTTACTAGTATTTTCGTTTAGATACTTGGGTCCTGCAGATACATGCTGTACTTGAAATAAGTTGATGAAACAAATCCATTATAAGTATTCGGAAAACCATGATACACACTTCAGCATAAACCTATTGTATTTACTAAGGTGACAATTTTGTAATAGAAACACATCGTCTAGCTGGAGTGGTTGCAGTGCTTAATTTCAAGCCACGAAAGAAGTTACGTGAAGGGAAGTAGAGGTAGCGTCAAAAGTAGTCACCACGTACTTAAATCGAAAGCAATGTCACGCCAAACTAGTTTTGATGTTTCATTGCCATAATTTCCCAGATACAAGGTCTTAAATTGCTCTGGTAAAGTGGACAGCTTCAGTCTAATATAGACACTTAAATTTAAGGTCAGCAGCATTTCCATTATCAACTATTCGATTCTTTCAACCATTACGATTTCTTCTACGCATGCACATTAAAAGATTAAGAAATACTGTCCAGGCCCATTGTAAAATTTTGTGAGTGAGGGCAGACTTATCTTGAAAGCTGCATACCTGTGAAACATATCATCACAGTAGTGTGAGTTTGCGAATAGTCATTAAAATCATTGTATGATAATTACAAGTTAATGGCATTGAGAAATGACACTAACAGTACATGTAGGTCTAACAATTTATAATGATCAGTTGTCAATATTAAATACACAAAATATCATTTCAATCGTCTTTGTTCCATAGAATGCAAACATTTGGCTATAGGAAGGCAGGCATCTGCTGTTTAGATTCCGGAAAGTACGAAAGAGCTGCAGTCAAAGAGTAGATTGTTTAATCGTGTCACTTTGCTAGAAGTAGAAAAGATAAAAAAGGGCAAACTGATTCAAAACGATGGCACATCCAGGAACTTATTAAGTAAAGCTGGGCAAAAAGAAATTTTTGTTAAAATACCTTACCAGAGATAGGAAAAATAGTCGTGCGTCGATCGCGATTTCTCTGAATTCCTTCAAAATGCTCCGATCGCCACGATTCCTTCTAGATTCAAATAATTCAGATCATTGCGCAAAAGTTTTCTCGATAATGTTGGGTTTAGGGCCCCTGCGATTATTATCAAAAAAGTTAGCAGGCGCACGAAAAAACGTTCACAAACTTCTCTGTAGAACTTGACATCGTCTGCGCTTTTGTCTCTTTTCTGTGCGATCCGATTGATAGCAGTCACTGAAACTTCGCACAATTTGGCGTTGGTGAGTGTGTTTAATGCTGAACTGGCTGCTCATTGTTCGATTGCTATGGTATTTAGTCAGCAGATTGTGCCATTTCATTTACGTTACATTGTTCCAATGCTCTTCGTCCCTTCTAGTCAGACAGAAGACGAAACGACCTGTTTAATGGTTTGCGGGTTTTGGGTCTGTGTTAGCGGCTGCAGTGAGTCTAAAAGCTCTATAGAATAGCACTACTGTAGATAGCGACAGCCATCTGACTTTGTATCTTGAGTCAAGATATTCAAGATATATTCATCCTAAGGGCTAAGACTAATAAGAACCAAAGAAGTGATCCACTTGAGCAGAACTGTAAATACAGGCTGCTTGTTGTCAAAATTTCAAACTAAAGTCACAATTTGGAATACCCGCATTTTATCATTAAGCATCCCCTACTATCGTTCACTGTCTTCTTTTCACACACGCAAGACTGAAAAGATCGACGGCACAGGGGAACACGCACGAGACGAGGCTGCATTCACGATAGATGGATGAGTCATGTTCGCGTCCATGCCAAACGATACTGAGTCTTGGATCAATGATCAATGGTTCCAACGATGTTAATATATATGGCTTTTTTCCCCATGAAAAAAATCTGAAGTGAAGTCAAACACCCGTTAGTTGACATAGAAATCGAATCACAGTTTGCAATCATCAAGAATGTAAGAATATTCTGTATCAAGTAAGAATATTCTATTCGTTTACAAAGTGAAGATTGATAATATCTTTACGCCACAACATCGTTCGTAATGCTGAAATTCAGCTAATAAGCGAAGCATGCAAAGATGTACAAGCTGAGCCATGCTTTATAACCAGTGGAAAATGACACTATTGTCCAAGCTGGAAATCATGATGATATGGCAAGATCAGATATATCACCTAGAAGTGTATGGGGGAATATGACAGACTTTTTGATGTACGCAATTACGAATCCTCACTCAGCAACACGCGAAAATAAAAAATTGGAACAAATAATGCTACAAACACGAAACAGAAAAAAAGAAAAAGTATGAAGATCAAATCTTGAATGTCGAGAAAAGTACATTCACTCCACTTATTTATGCAACAACAGGTGCATTCCGGGTTACAAACAACAAGTTTTCCACAAACGCCTTGCCCATGCCTCATAGCAAGCAGACATAATGAAAGATATGCGGATGTTATATCTCATATCCTAAGAAAGATCAGCTTTGCTATACATCAAAGAGCACAGGTAATAGATCAGTGGCTCGATGTGATACAGGAGGATCCCCGAATAGTGAATGTACGCCGTAATCGAGAATATTTCTTTTTATTTAGTCCGATAATGTTGACCCACTAATGAAATTTTCTAATCTCCACTCTTTTATAAAAGTCCTGTCGCTTTAAAATTTTAATTCTAGACTTGTGCTGTTATTTTATTTGCTTACCTTACATTAGAACCTGACTTTTATGACTTGATTGTTCTGTGAGTTCGTTTCGCATTACTTATTAAATATTATTTGCTACTTTTTACATACATTGATAAGATTTCATGCACCGAGCGCATTCCCAATAATTTGGTACAATGGCCATTACCACTCATAATGCCATGCCAACCCGATTCACAGTCGTAAATAATACGAAATAAAAAAAACAAAACCAAAATATTAAACCGGAACCAAAAACAAAAATATAGCGGTCTTCCGGTTGTGATTGGAGTGTACCCTTCATACCCTACTGCTCATCATACCAGACAGATACACAACCGTTGATATGATTTTAAAAATTGTGTATGAGTAGAAATTTTAAGACGGTGCCTAGACGGTTCTCATTTTTATAAAGGTTAGGTTCAATAAACCGCTCAAAATTGGGGGTAGCCTGCCCAACCGCCGCCCTCTCCGGAATGAGATTCTCAAAAAAAGTAGCAGGTTTAGTTATCTGCAGGCACCCCCCCCCCCGTAGGACTACCTCACTGGACCAAAGTTGTTCCTGTTGACGACAGGAAGATAAGTCCTTCCTTCCAGCAAGATGGCGCTCCACCACTTTATAACTTCAATGCAAGATGGATTGAACGAACTTATTGCCTGGCTAGATTTGGGTGCGCCATTGGTGTGAGCTTTGTGGGGTAAGATTACTTCCAATCCGACGCAATTGTTTGTGCCCCCGACGAGAAACATATATATATATATATATATCTTCTTATGTCTTTTTCGTTCAAGACATCATACCAACTTCGCCCTCTGAAATACCTATACTAATTAATTAAAAATAATTTATTCATCAACTTACCATAAAACTTCTATTTTAAAAAAATAAAAAAAAATAAGTACTAAAAACAACATTACAAAAAACACACTACAAAAAGAAAAAATTATCTAGACGCCATAAAAAAAAAAACAAAACAAAAAAATAAAAACCAAAAAAAAAAAAAAAAACACCCAATAACCTAGCCAAACAACAATTAGTCCTTCCCAACAACTAACTACACCTCCCCAAACTTAAACAAAACCCATACCACCCACCACAACCCCCAAATAAAAACTCAATTACCATAAAAAAAAACACTTCATTATAAACAATAAACAAAATAAAAAAAAAAACAAAAAATTGACAAGCCAGCACTAAAAGTTTATTTTCAATAAAAATGTTCTAATATTTCGGCATGTGCCTAGTGGTCTGAATCATGAACTATATGAAAAGAAAGAGCATTATTAGTATTCATTTATCGTTTACTAAAGTCAGTAATATTCATTTTATTTCTACCCCATCGTTTACTGACATTTCCTTTTCAGTTCTAAGAGCTGGTTTTGTTGATTCACACAGGGGGGGGGGGGGGGGTAAAAACTTTAAGATGAACAGTAGCCGGCAATTAAGCCCAGAAATCAACAAACAATTTGCTTATATTTAATATACTGTGGGAGTTTTTATTTTTTTTATTTCTCTGCGGGTAAAGCGGTGATTTTTTACATCTATGACCTTGCAACATTTCTATGTGGTCTTTTATGCATTCCCACACGTTTAGCACTTTTGTTAAATTAATCTATGACAACTTTTACACTTGAATTTTGTATTTTAGGCTTTTGCCTACTTTATGCTCTTTCTTTTCATAGTTCATGATTAAGGCGCACGCCGAAATATTGAACATTTTTTAGAGTTACAGCCATCTGTCGAGGGCATAAGAAGTAGATAATAGTACACTAGAATGGAAGTTTGATATCTTGCCAATATATGGGGGGCAGTGATGGCACATGGAAAATCTGTGGTTTGTACATAGATCAGATTCGATCTAAAACATTGCATCATAGTCAAGCTATTTGCCAAGTTGTTTTGTGGGAAGTTGTTGACAGCAAATTACAGGATTTTCTCGGAATGAAGAGAATTAATGAAGTGAGATGGTGGCATTGTTTCATGTGAAATAGGCTGTGAACTATTCCATGGATTAATATAACCGTGTCTATTTGTAGCATCCATTGACAACTATCATCCAAGTTTTCAACACTAGAATACGAATTAAAATTTGGTTCACAGAGTCACAATTGAAAGTGGTCGGTGTACTGGTTGTAATAACATCTCAAGAATGCACAGATAAAATTTCCATTTATTGGATAATTTCTCCTTCAAGTAGTTAAGAAACCTAGCACTTTTCTGGAATAAGCACATTGAAAGCTTCTTTACCTACAATCATTTCTCAGATAAATAGAATGTCGCTGGAAATCTTCAATTAATTATTGAATGACTTATGTGATATAGTTTGATGATATTTTGGAAGCTGATGTTTGAAAGCATGTAAATATTTTGAAATTGTTCAAATATAATGAACGGGGAAGCCCTTTAAAGTAAAATGAATACTCTAAGATCTCTTGGCCTCTGATTTCAAGCTGGAGTAATATATGTTCTGTAAATCGACATTACAAGTTGCATATGTGTCTGATTATAGTCTTGATAGATTATAGGAGCGACATTGCAAAATGATGAACGTACAGAACGTTTTAAAGGATTTCCTTCTTTGTCATCCTGTCGCCGCAGTATTTTGTAAATTCATTATTGCTTTTGTGCACATGATCTTTGGACACTGGGCAACAATCCAGATCACAAATTGGCTTGGTAAATATGAATGCCAATCAGAAAACAAGAAAGCCAGCCCGCAAATTTGCGTTTTGCCCCAACTAAGTTCCCCGGTGTGTGCCATAATTTTCATGCAATTTCCATTCTAGGACTTTCTATGGCATTGTTAATTTCTATGGTCGAGGCATGAATTGGAAGATATCCGAGGTGCGCGGCGCACGAGGATGTGTTCGAATTTATGCCCGACGACAGGTAGCTATAATTTCTGCCTGAACTATCATGGACTAAAAACACTTGTGAAGTGGTCCACAGATGTCGATAAATGAGTAATAGCATTGAAATGACATTAAAATTTTCCGCTAATATTCTCGTGCGACGGAGCTTTTGAGTTACAAGCAAAATCCTTTTTAGAATTGCGAACTCAAAGACTTGAAAACAAATGGGGCGGAAATTATCAGAACATTCGTTCATTCGTCCACAGGAAAATTAAGTTCGCCTTGATAAGAGCCCCAAGTCAGTGCTTGCGAGGTTCCCACATTGGATGGAGAAGTGACCTTGGTTTGGATGATGCTCATGGTATCCCTACATTTTTTCATCGCGGAGACTAATTTTTTTCCCTTCCTTGCTTGTTGTCGAAACATTTCTCTTGTCTGATTAACTTCATGTTTTATACAAAATTTTGTAAATTCCTCAAATTGTAAATATACAAGCTGTTCGTTATCTGCTTTGAAAAAAAGTAATAGCATTGAAATGACCATGTTTAAGATAGATATATGAAAACGGAGGGCATAAATGGGAAATACATTGAAAAAATACATTGAAATTGGCGGGCATAAATTGGGAATTTCCTATTTATGCCCGGCAACCTTGATAGAATGCTATGATGTGAAGGCTTGAATGGACTTTTATTGGTCTTCGTCAATTGCCTGGCCATTGGATCGATAAGTGTGGAACTAATGAATGGCCGGCACGATCGCCTGACCAAACTGGTTTTCGAGCTATCTCAGATACAAAGTTTTTCCTCGCAATGAAACACATTTTAATCGGGAAACATGAATGCAAGAAATGTTTATGAAATAGGAGTCATGCTCTTCAAATGCACACACATTCCTTCAGAAGCTTTCAACATCGCGTGAGGTTGTGTCACAGTCAGGGTGGGAATTTGTTTGAAGTGCTTTGAAGTATTAAATGAATGGAAACTTTTCCATTGTATACCCTTGTTGTTGTAATTTCACAATTTTGCCTAATAATTGCTTTGCGATTCAATGTAATTGCAGAGTTAAACGATCATTATATTTTTTTGCTAATTTCATTACGGAAATACTTTTGGAGCTTTTCTTCTTTGCCCAATTTTTGATGCCTGACGAAACTGGCGACGCCTCTCACGAACGAAGGAAGCACCCTACTCGGCCCTACTCACTTATTAGTGGGCAGACTACACCTTTCATATCTGACCTTGCAGTACGTAAAGGATTATAGAAGATACTGGTTACCCTTTTCATGCCAATGAACTAAAGCAAAATAAAGGGTATATTGAAGGAGATGTTGGGTATCCTTTACATATCTGTGATAACTGTGCCTGTGTATTATAAACTACAAATCATGATTTTATACAGGATGTATTTCGAAAATGCGTAAAAAAGCAATCATAAAAGCGAGTTATTTAAAATATCTCAATCATGAGAATTATTTCAAAACAGTGGGGAAAGTTGAGGACAGCAGGCTGTCAACTATGAAATTTATAATCATTTCAACTCTTGCAGACACTCTCAAACAACGCGCTTGCACAATTCAACGCGTCCTGTCCATGTAATGCCGACAATGTCATAATTATGAATGCGAAACATGTGGCGATTGCCAACATTAATGCAGTCATGCGGTGGTTTAGGTGGCAATTAGAGACATTTTCCGTCTAGATCTTTCGAAATATGCATTTTCTGGCTCATAGGGAGCACCTAGAGTCGACGAATGAAACGAAGTCGATGGCCGCCGGAACGACTGCGGGTCGTCTCTAACCGAATAGTGCATTGGAATTTATAACTTCCAGGTCAGCTCCTTAAGACCAATTGAGCGCAGCGCTTCAAATCAAAGAATGCAACAGATTTGAGAGCATCCAGTGCAGCTCCTTTACATGAAGGAGCGCAGCGCTTTTAAAACTGAAAATTCATCGGATTTGAGAGCTTCCAAAATTGAAAGCTTCCAAAATCCCTATTTCCGATACATAGTTATTTTCTATATTAAGTTGCACGAATGTTTATGAATATAGTCACTATAAAGACAAGATTTTTTCCGTTCAATCTTTTGCTTTCACCAAGGTAAGATAATAACAAGAAAACTCCATGAATGCTTAGGGTGTAATAAATTGTTAACGGAGACAAGGAACTTTGAGAGTTAAGTTTGGAAATGCGCTCTACTTAGCTGTTCATTAATAAGTAGTGCGCATTTTTAAAATAATGATATTAAAGAAATAAATTTACAACAAAATTTGTTGTGTGCCCTTCATGGTTCTATGCAGTTCTATGAAGGGAAACACTTGCGACGATTGCTTGGTAGTCCACCGTCTCCAGCACAGGTTTCTGCAGAGTTTGAGGCCGAAAATGAGACTTTGTCAAGCTCTACCTTGTTTAACTTTCATGTCAGATATGATCAAAGAATAGCAAATGCAAATCCAATGAGAAGCTGATTGAAGTTGTTGAAAATTAGATTTATATGCCTATTCTGAATAAATGAAAAGTTTTAAGTATTGAGAAGTATCATTTTCGGCCTTGTTCGCCTGTTGAACTCATGCAGATAGATCGTGTGTTGAAGAGTTGCAAGTTCCGGACGACTAAGAGCAGAGAAAAGCTTCTGTGACTTATTTTCGGAAGTGTCAGAAAAATATCTTCGGTGCTTCGTAGATCGGATCTCAAAATGTGAAGCATCTCCTCGTCGCAGATTGGAGTTAAGTTTGGCAAGTATCAAGTTTAGTCAGATACAATTTATTTTACGCCTTCGCAGCACCCCATAGCGAATTCTCTCAAATGTTTTATTCAGCGTTCAAGGACCAAACAGGACTTAATATCATATACTTTTAAATCATGCGTTTATGCATTATTCTCAGTAGTAAACTGCTTCACTTTCATCCCTTACATTGTTGGTACGAAGCCATGATAATATCGATCAAAGCAATCAAATGATAAAGACAGACTTAAAAGCATTTCTCTATTCATGAATATGTGAAACAGCAATTCGTTTATAAGCTTAAAATCTCAACTCATCAACAAGATAGTTGTGCCAAAAATAGCAGATAGTCAACCAAAATATCGAATCTTGTAGATAAAATATGAAGATGTTCTGAAGTATTTATAGCAGTGGCGTCTTCTCAGCACTGCGAGGCCTTCGACGCATACTCAAAAATAATTTACCAACAATTATAAAAATGAAAAGTGTCATCATTCATTTAAATTCGATAACTTCTCGTGATCTGCTGTACACAGCTTTCCGTCTCAAAATCAGACGCTCAACCTCATTGAACAGTTTTGCAGCACGTGCTCGAATCACAGCTGTTTTCTTCGAACAATCAGACACACAAGCTAGTCGTGTGTTCAGACGGCGCATTGATGTTCAGACAGCGAAAGAGAGTTGTGTACGTGTGAGGCAGTAAGCGCCCGCGCCACGCGCCAATAGGAGCTTTCCCGATAGACATAATGCTTTGCCTTCTCCAATTTATGCAATGAAATTCTACACAATTCTTGATCGAGGCGCGGTGCCTAAATATAGTAAGAAGCGCAACCCAATTGTTCCTGGCTTCGCTTCATGTGTGAGAGGACAGTACGTCAACAGTAGCAGATGGCTGACGTTCAGACAAGACTGTGATCAGATGATGAGAGCTCTCCAATGAATGCAGAGTAATGCATCTGACTCGAACACCCAGATTCGGTAGTATTCCATCATTTGTTTTTACGTGATTGATGTTGACGCTATGTTTAGTGCTGCAGATGAGATCATAACCACGCCTTTCGTCCGAAGAGAATATACTGAAGAGATGACAGTCGTCAAGCAAGGTAGGTCAACACCTGATATAAAATGGAAGTAGTCACTGAGAAAGAAATAAGAAGCACTACACAAGACATTTTAATGTATCAAAATTTCAAACATGTGAGTGGCTGACCGGCCATGAGAAACGCAAGAAACTGTTGGCCTTGCCTCCTTTTTCTCGAGATAATGTGGTCTCAGCTCCTTGAGTAATGCGGTTAAGCGACATGAGCAATCACTTCTCATGTGCACATCACTTGGCCTTAAATAATGTTCGGGATGTTATCATTGAAAATTCATTTAGATTCATGAAAATTAATGTTGTGACATAAAAGTGTTTGGTATAGAAATAGTATTCCAATGCCGAGTGAAGCCTATGGTCTGGTAGCACGCGACGCCACTGATTTATAGTACACGTTAGCGATGCAATTTATAGATGGAAGCTGACCAGCAATCACAATTTAGCTAAAACATCTGTGTTTTATAAGAGAAAGTTTTCAAGACATTGCGTTTGCATGTAAAGAGGGAACATAAACAAATATCGTGACATAATCATCTGTCAAATGGCGTTAAATAAAGCAATCAACGCATATTCTGAGTAAAAGTATAGATAGTTCAATTTATGTCAAATAGTCATCATTATAAGAGTTAGTTTATCAAATTTTTAGATGAAGCGAAGCAGGCGCATTTTTATGCAAATCATTTGATCAAAATCATTTAATTCTTATCGGAAAGAATATTCCCTCCGCATGTTGGCCTACCTTTATCGACATATCATGCAACATTGCAATTACAAATAGGATTACAAATATGATTTTATCAAGAAATTACATAGATCCAAGTCCAATCAATTAATACTTTTATTTGTCAAAATCGTTAAACAATGCTGCGTCTACAATGTTCATTGATAGATAGAGTCTCTATAAAAGGCCTATGGCATGTTTGTTGAGATGGGCGCGGTTTTTTACCCCAAATAAAAGTCATTAAGTGCATAAAAAACTCCTGTCCAGTGTATGTTCATGGCCACGCTTGTTCTCTCGTTAACTACAACAAGTGAATTGCATACATTCAATGTTCAATATCACAATCTTTCATTAAATTTCCACTCACACGAATACGGACATCTTCTCAGATCTAAAAGAGTTGATTCATAGTATATCTCACGGAGCAACGGGGGGCCCCCCACACAGGCGCATGCAAACGCATAATAAATCGTGTCCAATTAATGTTGGACATGATTTTATTATGCATTGCAGGCCGTTGAAGATTATCTATGAATCAAATCTCTTTTAGATCTGAGATTGTCCGTATCTCGTGTGTAGTGGAAATTTTAATGAAAGATTGTGATATTGAAAACATTGAATGTTATATCCGCATGCCAGAACGAGTTTTTTCTGCAGGCAACGAGGCCGAAAGTGAGACTTTTTCACAGTACTGATGTACACACCCCATGCCTAACTAACTACGAATCGGCACGTCTGCCGAGTTCTAGTGAGTTCCTCTTCTTGTCAGACATGATCAAAGAAAAACACATGTAAAATCCAATGGGACGCAGATGCCAGTTTTTAGCTAAAATGAAATTTTCCATGTTTTCTCTGATTAAACGAAAAATCTATTAAGCCCAATGAGTCCACATTTTTGACATGGAATGTTCTTCAGGTCATTTCCTATCATGTTCATACCGCAGTCCTGTCTATAAATGCTAAACAAATTTTAGATTTGGCGAGCTTTCTTAATGATCGGCAAACACAAACCATTTTGAGGCAACTTTATTCCTCATTTAACCCACATTCTCACATACATTGCCGATTTAGATGCATGGATTAAAAGCACATGCATGTTATATGGAACTGAAGACATACCAGTCATTAATTGTGACTCTGGATCTTAGTTAGTACTTTTCGTTTAATCAGAAGAAAACATAGAAATTTCATTTTTGCTAGAAAACTGCAATCTGAGAGTGCCCATTGGATTTACATGTGTTTTTCTGTTGATCTTGTTCTGACAAGAAGATGGAACGTCACTAGAATGCTCGGCCAGACGTGACGCGATTCGTAATAGGCATTAGGGTGTACATCATTCTGTGAAAGTATCACTCACAAACATTTTATAGCAAACTTTATCCACATTTAACCCATTCTCACATACATTGCCGATTAGAAGCATGATAAAAGCACATGCATATCATAGGAAATGACCTGGAAGACATTCCATGTCAATAATTGTGCCTCTGGACCTTAGTACTATTTCGTTTAATCAGAGAAAACATAAAAATTCATTTTTTGCTAAAAAACTGCAACTCGTCCCATTGGATTTACATGTGTTTTTCTTTGATCTTGTCCATGACAAAAGAGGGAACTCACTAGAAACTCGGCAGACTGCCGATTCGTATAGGCATAGGTGTACATCATTCTGTGAAAGTCTCACTTTCGGCCTCGTTCCCTGCAGAAACTCTTCTCTGGCTGCCGGACTAGTATGCACACATGTTATGGCATTTTTTGTTGTTTTCAGCCAGATGCATACGATATCAGAAAAGACACAAAAGGCTGTACTCATTATTGGAAAAATGACGACGACAGCGTCATTTCAAATATCAATCAAGCGCCGCTATAGCGTCCACGTCAAACCAATCCTGAAATTGATGGCGCTAAGCGTCAGTGTCAATTTTATAACATGAACATATATTTAATATTTCAACGTAAGTAGAAATCGGCAGAAAAGTTTTCGGTAACAGTCGAATAACAAATATGGGAGCACGAAGTACGTAAAAGTTACCAAAACAAAACTGTCACCGATAGTCCTTTAAGCCAACTACAAGAAACACTACTCGCAGCCAATAGAATTCTAGTTATTGAATTATCTAATTGATTAGTCTTTATTGAATAATATTCACAATTGTTTATTGCAGTCAGTACTTCAGAATGTTCACAGACCTGCTTACAGACTACTCTACACTTAATTTGTCCAGAGAAATCTTCTCTGCCAGCAGACTTATCCAGCCTTACTTTAAAACAACGCGCGAAATGAATTAATTTTTCCAAAATGTTGTGCCTAAATTAATCAAACAAGCATTCAAAAAATTTGTAGTATTCATTTTTTCTTTTTAATGAGGCTAGCTTAACCTCTCTATTGCTTTCAATTTTATGCAATGTGTTGAACGTAGATGTATTAATACTTCACATACAAACATTGAATATTGGCATGTTGTGCTGATGACATTCTGAAAAAATTTGTGTGCCAATGATAAGTCTATGTATAAGAGCGATTTCTATTCAAATTTTTGAGAAAATACTATTCTCTCTCTCAAATGTTTCCTAGATCACTTTGCAGTATATCTAAGTTAATAAACTACAGCACCACTGAGATTATTTGGTTGAATTTTTAGCAGTAATTTATTCTACTTTGAAATATTTCTTCGTGTTAGCAAGTCTTAAAATATATAAAGGGAGGTTATTAAAAACTTAAAAGTATTTCTAAAATTGACGCTTTTCAGAAGCAAGCTTATCTTTAACCTTTTAACAATAAGATACAGTTTAGGTCCACCATCATTGATTCCTCACCTTCAAGAATTGAAATTCCTTTGAATCAATTTTCGGGGATATCGTAAGCGTGAAGCATCAGTCATGCATTGTCATTACAATCAATCATAATTCAATGTGAATATTGGACCTGTTAGATAACCAAACCGTTAGAGGCATCACACAACTTCGTTGAGCTGATAACGATTTCAGCATATCAAACGCATGTTCTATAAAAGCTTCCAAACATTAAATCGGCAAAAGCAAATAATGGAGCTAATTTATAGTTGCGGTTTATGAATTCGTTGCTTATTACAACATTATTCGAACATTTTTAGGATCTACATGTATAACCTATTCTTAAACCTTAAAATTTGTTTTACGGAGTCAATGCAACTTTTGACCAGAATTTTGGAATGTAATAAATTGATAGACCACATGATAATTATATTGAATCTGACGAGACTCAAATATATACAAGATGTGTAGCTCACAACTTGTATGAGATGTACGTTGTAGATATCACCTACATTCTCTGAAGAGAATTTCTTTGCAAAATTAGGTTAAACAATCAGTTTCAAAAGTTATGAAAGTAGTTAAAGTATTATAGAATGCGAGTGCATTCGAAAATATTCTAATATTCTATCTAGAATTCAAATAAATCAATTTTCAAAAATAATAAACCTGCTTGCGCAATAGATAAATAGAATAGAACGGAAACGGCGCGAGAAAATCGAGAAAAAGAATCAGATTCATGGGTGTTTGATTTTACAGTTTTATGTTGACAGTTGATTCTGATTAATTTGAGTAATTATTTTTCTAAAATCAAAGGCGGCTTCTTTTATTTGCATGTAACGTTGATTATTATAAAGATATCTTTGATTAATCACATGTAAATACAGAATATTCGAGTTATGAGATTTGGCAGTCTATGCATGCGCAATATAGACTCGAAAGACCCAAAAGATTTGACCTCAAAACAAAACAATCCCAAACAAAATGTCCCGTACGCTAATATGATAAATATCAAATATGTTACATATGCATATTCAAAGAGGAACGGCCGAAAACAGCAAGGAAACGTGAAGTATCAAACAAAAAAATAACTACACTTGCTATTCAAGGTTGTCATGAAAATCATGGCTAAAAACGAGAATTTCACTGGTGTAATTTCAAGAACCGTAATTATAAAAAAGACAGATCTAACATTTATATTTTACAATAGCTTCAGATTTTACAGCCTAATTTGATATTTTTGGATTTCATGCGATTCTAGCAAAGTGGAATGGCAATTTCATTGTCTATGAATCATGGCCGAAAAATCTCCAGACTTGCAATCAAATTTTTTGCTAACAATGATAACACAAAGAAATCACCAGGCAACTCAAAGAATGAGCCATTCTATGGCTATCATCGCATGGGAATGACGTATTTTATCTTTTTTTGAAACGAGCAGGAAATGTCCTTTCTTCGCATAATGAAATCATTTTCATAAATCTTGGCCTTAAATTACAGCAGCCCTTTAGAACAATGCATAATTTTTTCTCGAATTAGAAACCCTCCTTGATTCCGAGATACAGCAATTTTTGTACAGATTCAATTTTGGAACAGATTTCAATATAAATAGGACGGACAGAGCTCGTTTCTCGAAACACTTTTGGCTGCGCAACTCGGCAGTTGAAGTAAAAATAAGACATGGACGAGCTGTACTTGTCATCCTTCCTCAACAGTTTGAATGAGAAGAGCAAGAAAGTAACACAGCTATAGCCCTTGAACTGTATTTTTAATGACATTATGAAGGTTCCATAATTTTAACATTTTTTAGCGGGACCTATGATGTCTCTCTCTCTCCTCTCTCCTTTTCATCATTATAAATCGTAAAGAATCCACATTATTTTTTATATTTTTGGAAAAGCAGTGTTAATTGCCATTCAGGACACCTTCCTTTGCTAACATTCAAAGCCCCAAAAGTAGACAAACTTGGCGCTTCTGAACGTATTGCAGTCCTATGGCAGAAAACACAAGGCCGGCGATATTCGGAATTCGGGCAATTGCATGAACACCCATCAGTGAAGTGCGCTCACCATCGAGGAACAACGTGCATGTATCTTTACCTTTGTTTTTAGTGCGAGTTTTAATGAGCCTGATCTATAAATTTCTCTTGCAGTGGCAGTGAAAAATTTCAAACACAACATTTTCCTTGTACAGATTTTTTAGTTCAACTCTCCTTTACTAATATTAGTAAAGTAAAGTTGGACTAGAAAAATCTTGTACAAGAAAAAGTAAAATACTACGCTCAGAAATGGTTCCTACATTAACCAACTGTCCTGCATCACGGTGTCAGAAAACAGCAACATTTGCTTAAGAGCTAACTGATAAAGAAATTCAAGTAGACCTATTCCGCCCCCAATTTTAGTGGTTGCTGTTCTTTAGAAGATGGCCACTTAACCGTGGCTCCGTCGTATAGGCATGCAAACTTCTGTTATGTAATATTTGCTTGCATGTTGGACTCTGCTCCAGGTGGCCCCTTAATGTCTCAGGATATTTTCAGGTTTTTCCACCCGCTTCAAAACTGAGTAATTGTGGCATTTGAGAAATTTAGGTATTGGTGGGGGCTTCCTCCGTGATTATACGGTATTGCATGATTTCGGCATAAAAAATGTTTTTTGACTAAATTTTGATTCAATGTAGCACAACGTTCTCTAATTATCCAGCAGAATCTAGAAAAAAATTTAGAGTTTACAAATTTAGAGTGGGCTAGAGGTAATTGCAGCAAGGCTATAGCTCAAAATCTTTGTTCAATTCTGTCGCTGAATTATGTCTCAACTAAGTAGAGAGAAAAAAAGAATTCTCGTTATGCGATGGGTGGTAGAATTCTTGCATCACCTGCATCACCTGCAATTCCACACTGGAAACGTGTGGACCCATTTATAAAAAGAGCTATCAACCAGAGCTAACGAGAGATCCCTTCAATGAAGAACTGCAAATGATCGATCATGAGCACATTGAATTCAAGCGTAACGTGTGATGACATTTTTGTGGCCATGTGAAAATGTATGGGGGTTTTAGTTTGAAGAGACGTACAGATGACTTTGGAAGAAATGCCTGCCAAGCAGGAAAATGCAGACCTCCAAATCTTTTCCCAGAGCCCTTTTGCCAGCTGTTTAGGCGTTATTGTTGAAGGTTGATTCAGTCTTCACCCTACCTGATGCTGTAAATGGACTCATTTGTAATAATAGCAAAAGACTCCGCCATGATGATTATCGTTACTGAAGAAGGTTGGAAACACGTGTCCACTTTTCCATTCAGTGTTGCTACTATGTGAGTGTCATCCTTAACTTTCCAGCTCTCATACTTTGGTGTGCATATTGTACCCTTCATCCTCAACATGCCAATCAATGGCCCCCCAATGTTTGATTGTGTAAAAGTGGTTGCCCGATAAAAACCCCCCATGAATTTGATATGTGGTATTGACGTTCAAACCCCCCCATGAACCTTGTTTGTTAATATCTGTTGAATAATACCCAGAAAGTCATGCAGTATTACAACCCCAAAATTTAGTCACATTATTTTATGCTGCATCCTGTACACACTCCACAGTTATCATCTTGTTTAGCCCATATGGTCCAAAATTTAGCAAGGATGACGTAGGACACAAGGTAAGATTACTACACAAAGTAAATGTACACTATAGACAGAAAACAATGCTCGCCGGCATCACAGGCGAAAACCACCATACCAAAATAATCATGTTACTTTCGGAATATTTCTAGCCTTAGTTGGCAGGTGGAAAGTCAAGTGATATATTTTAGAGATTACAGTTTGGACAATACTTCATCGACAACACCCCCAAACAGATGATCTACACCTATCCCCTTCACATACACAAACACTCGAGACAATACCCAGAAATATATCACCAATTATCCCCTTAAAATTTTTATTCTAACACCTCCCATTTACTGTACACTTCCTGTAATACTTTCCCACCACCATAAAAGCATGATTTTAGTAATCCAAATGTCGCAGAATGCTTCTGTAACATAATAAGATACAATAGTAGCATTCCACTGTAGATGTTAAATACATCAATTCTATTCAATCCACGATAAGATACAAACACCTGTATCACACCCCTTTACAGACCAGAAATCTCAAGACACCCATTTACATGATGTCCCTCCAAAGTTACAAGTCCTTACTAAACCCTCAGGGGAAGCATAATTTTGAAGACACCACGTTTCTTCTGTTATTTTTTCTGTCAGATTTCCATATTAAGCATCCCCCCAAAAAACTAACGACACAATTTTTGCAATTACTCACGACCTTGATCATGTCCAATAAATACAACATAATGGTTTAAAACCTGTAACTTAGTTGCTTCAAGCTTAAAAGCATAAAAAAAAAACAATTTCTGTCTTCCAATAGAATAAAGAGAGAAAAGAACAAAATCAATCGACGTCATATATCTTGATATGAGCTAAAGATAGGCGATCATCAGGTTTCCAGTCGATTTTACAAAAGAACCACACCCAAAAACAAAAATGTACTTGCTGTGATACAAGCATGATGAGACCTCAATTTTACACTGCTACATAGCAGTGATAGTTTTGGAAGTCGATATGGATATATAAAAACATAATATAAACCACCCTTCAGCCCTCCGACTGATCCCTATTTATTATTTCGGGTGTAACTTCCAGAACAACTAGTTTGATAATTGCTTTGCTCGCTGTATCTCTGAAGAATATATTCCAGCATATAATAAGTTAATGCATGAAAAAAGGAATAACATTCTAATTTTTCTATCACGTCTTAACTGGCGAAAACAATTTTGTGCGTAGACATAAGTGAGCGAGCTTTTGTGGTTCATGGGTTGAAAGTATGGTATTGAAGATAACATCAGGTTGTAGGGGAATCCAATACTCGCGGAAGTTCTCAGATCAAAAGAACTCGCATTTTGGGATAAGCATTTATTGAAGATGGTTTCAATACCCACCATAATGTAACGCCTCTCCCCGCAGCAAAAAATGCGTCAGTACCGAACGTAAATGCATTGTTAATTCGATTTTTTCTTGTCAAATAGAAAGTGGATTTCATATACAGGGTGATTTTTTAAATCTTATTAGTAAAATATTATGTTCCTTTTTTGTAATTTCTTTTATAATTTTTAATAATATAAATTATTCTAAAAATAATCAATATTTTTGAAACGCACCAAGATTTTAAAATTGTTTTTTATTCTACTTACCCCCGACATGAAAAACAAAACACGGACTACACATCCCCCAGAAGTATTATACATTTCTGAACACCTGAAACCTGGGGAATTTATGAATATCAAAGCTCCTCTGTTAAACTCCGCATATCTATAACTCTTAACTCCAATTTTTAAGAAAATTTTTATATTTCCATTTACATAAAATCAATGATCCCCCAAACCCCGCCCCCCTTACAACAAATGTCCAATCACGTCACCTTCGCTTTCTACAACAAGTGCAGTCGTAGGAGGTAGGTTTGTGCAATGGCACTTTGTATTTCACTTGAAGAAAAATTGTTGCATTCTTCTGCTATTCTGTGCATTAGCTGATTCATTGTGTTGGAAGGACGACTGTGGTGGAAGACACGACCCTTTAATGTCCCCGCAAAACCAAAAATCGAGAGGGAGATAAATCCGGAGATCTTGCTGGCCATCTTATGGAATGGGGCCACGTCTTTCCAATACTCGATTCGATTGGGAAAATGTGCCTTTAAGAATTTGAGTCACGTCTCCATCGAAAATGGCGTTGCGGTGCTCCACTTGCTGGAAATAGTGGAAACATGTGCTGCTCCACGCAACATTCCAAGTCAATGTAATTGTATTTCCAGTGACCTGTGGAGTCAAAGTAAATAGGGTTGCAAAACGAATGTTGACGATATGCCACACCAGACAGTTGTCCACTTCCACTTTTCAGGATGTAAGCCCTTTCGAAATCCGAAAAGCATTGGACTGGGCTAGTTTAGTGCTCCATAATGACACAGTTGTGGCCGATTAGAAATTGCTGACATCAAGCGTGAAATTTGCCTCGTCGCCTCCACAGGTATGCGTGGGATAAGAGTCCTCATTCGTAAGCCCTGAAGCCAGTTGGCGAATTCAAGTTTAAAGTTTTGCTCCTTTTTATTTAAATTATTATTCGGGGAAATGGAACCTTATCGCCATCACAGTTATTTCTTGATGGACCCACGTGGTGCATAGGGATAGGCGCGTTTGATACCCCAATCTCAACTGCCTTGCGAAGAATCTGTCCACGTTGCGAGGGCTGTACATATTAGATTGAGAAAGATCCATTCCAGTCTGCTTCCGAAATCTCACGGCGTGGAACAAAGCAAGGAATTTCGCTTGAGGCCACTCGTTTTTATCTCAGCAACAGTCTTTTCCACTATTGGTATCTTCCCTCTTAGCGCGCTCTTCTCTCCTTAAAAAACTTTTACGTGGAATGTCCTTTTCCTGGAGAATCGTTTACAAAACCGGTTTTAAGCCCTTTGAAACGAGTCTACACAATCGTTTGAATCGTAGTGACAGCGAATGGATCCTCTATGGCAACTTGTTGTTTGGTGACTTATATGCACGTAATGGTTTTAGAAGGCAACTATTCATGATTTGAGCGTACAGGTAATATCAATTCAATTCTCGTTTTCAGTAGACAGAGACATCTTGATCATAGTTGACAACAGTGCCGTGTTTTTGCAAGCCTTTAGTTCCACAACGGTATCACTGATAGCTCTGTAAAAACAGCTGTCTCATCGAGGCTTCATTAGAGCTCCATCGCTTACTGACGCTTTGCAAATGCTTTTCAATGACAGTTCATGACAATGAAATAAACTCACCATCAAGATCTCAAAGGCAAAAAATGAATTAATAAAGTGTGATCAGATTGATGATAGAATGGCGTCTGATTTTCACTTGCTACCCTTTTCTATTCATATCTAATATCAATAATTTTTCTCAATGGTTGTGATTAAAAGGAAGTTCAATAGAAATGAAGTAATATACCCTCAATGGTAATCAAATTCAACCCAGATAAAAATATAAAAATTTTCTTAAAAATTGGAGATTATAGATATGCTTTGCGGGAAAACCGCTTTGATATTCCATAAATTCCACCAGTTGTACATGGTGTTCAGAAACTGTATAATACTTCATTTTGACAAAAAACACTCGTCGACCTAAGTAGAAATAAAAACACAAATTTTAAATCTTGTGCGTCAATTAAAAAATCACCCCATGTACTTAGTGAAGCTATATGAACTTATTCTGACAAAGTTTTGTTCTACAAAGTCAACGCAGGTTTTCATTTTTTGAGCTTGGTGTTTCGTAGATCAGTTTCATAATGAAGAGCTGAATAGGAATACAATGAAGTTTTATTATTTTGAACTAAATATTCAGAACATCCTCCCCTCCTCCGGAAAACAAACTATTCATTCTTTTAAGTATTTTGTCACTGATTTCATCAAAAGCGTGAACAGTTTTCATTTTCAATTCGTCAACAGTTGTTGACTGATAATTGTAGTATCATTGTTTTTCAAGATCGCCGGAAGAATGGTCAAAAGTGTTAGATCAAGGATCTTGCATGGCGAGGTGCTTCAAAACTTCGTCCAATACTCCATGAGGAATGTGCTTTTTTGATGTTGAGATATCAGCAAGCGCGCGTAGCTGTGGCGCAGTCTTTTTGAATATTTGCTGTGAATTCATCTCCTTTAAAATTAGCATTAATAATTTCAAAAAGGAAATTTCAACAATTTAGTAAACTTGATTCACGTTGTTAAAACTCTCTTAAAATTCGGCTCTCCTAGTCTCCGGCATGGTACCAATGAAAATAATACTAACAGGCCCTAAACTGTCTTCCTTTATTCGGTGACCACTTGATCTTTGAATTCAAGTTCAACAAGATGCATGCTAAAGCTTTAAAATAGTTGAATAAATTCAGACACTGTGCAATACTTCCACCGTTGCTATTCTTGCCGTCATTGTCAAAAGAAATGCGATTTTCCTCATCTTCCAGAGCATCCAAGATTGCTGTTATGCATTATTTTTCAAATTTTGTAATGAAACGCTAAATTCCCGAAAATGAATCTCGAATCAGCTTATGATTTGTCTGACATGCACACGAAGTTTGAACGACAGCATCTCCATGTGCTTTAAAAATGTGCACCATTTTAAAGTGAATTAGCAGGAGGGGTTTAAGAGGGATGGAAGCGTCAACCGGTTAACCGACTAGTTTTCTAAATAGACTAACACTTGTTGAAAATTAGTCATGTGTTCCAAACGGAGTCGTCTCTCTCCATCACCCGCTCTCATCACGAGGAATAAATTTATGAAAAGGGATGAGTCGACCACAGCGCACGGCGACGAAGTCCTGTCAAGGCTCGCAATGACTTGGCTGACAACACCTGCGACTTCAGTTCCATCAGAAAGTGGTTTCTATGAAAGCTCATGAATTCTTATAAAGAGGAGGGACGTCTGACTGGTTCAGACGTGAAGAAATTGATGTTTTGTGATTTTTAGCACATAATATATGTCTTAGGTAGCATTCCGGAAAGGATTGTGTTTTTTGTAAATATGAATTGACATGGACCTGTAGATAATTATAATTCATTGTTCCCTTACATAATCGTGCTCCTGCAAAATATTCCGGCTAATACGACCCGCAGTCCTGCATTTGTGCATTTTCTCAAAATGGAGTCAATATTTAAAATGTTTTAACTGCAATACGTTCTATTTAGAACCACATATTGAACTTTCTTTGAATGAGTAGATTACAAGTGAGTACATCTTCAATGGCATGTCAAGATCTTCCGAATAATGCTAACCACTAACGAAAAGGGGTAACATTGACTGCTGTAATAGAACAATCAAAATCAAAACGTTTATTGGAAGACGTTTAAATGATAAAATGGCAGATACAAGTAAAATGATAGAAGTGGTAAAATGATAAAATGGCTATATACCCTACGGCAATGAATGAGAAATGGAGGATTCCTCCCAGACGTATAAGTAAGAGAAATCTCTCACATAATACGGATCGAAAGATTAGTCCGATTTATGCACGAGAAGGCCGTGTATAAGTCTCGACCAATTACGCAAATAATAAGTCAATAGGGGGGGGGGGGGGGGGGGGGGGGCCATGTCAGAATTTGTCATGAATAATCTGAAATTGAAATACATGTAATGTTCACTAATGTCAACATTATCTCACGTCTTAGTATTCTTGTGAATGAATCAGTTTTAGCAATAATTTTGCATTTCAAATCAGTGGATTTTTAAAAAAATAATTCTTCACTATATTCCAATTTCATCCTGACTGTGCCCTGTCATCTTTCAAGACCTATTTCAAAGAGGTTCTAGTGACGCAAGTTTTTGGAAAAAACTGCAACTGCCTCTGAGGCCGGGTGATTTCGAGGCATGAGTGAGATCTGCTTCGAAAGCTGGGATCAACTGAAAAACATGAAAGCCAAAAAAAAAATATCTACGAAAACAAAGTGGCATTGTGTGCTAGTTTAATTGACTTTACTTCTCAACTTTCATTCTTTTATAATCCAAATATTATGTAGCAAAAGGTTCTTCATTCGACTTCGCAATCTAAAGTGGGAAATTGAAGTAATGTTGTTGTTATTTTTGACGTCAACTTTTTTATAAGCCAATATATTTCAACGACTAAACGTCGCTATCATCAGGGCAGATGTCATAAAAAGTGATTTAAATTAATTTAAAAAATTGTAAATTCCAGCCTTCAGCTCTCGGTAATTATGGCAAATAATCACCTCAAATCTATGCATTATCTATTACATGTACATAGTTTGACGACCTGGGGTTCAACGGAAAAGGTCTGTTAGTGTGTCGTAAAACTCATCAAAATAATTGTTTAAAAATTTTGCAAAATGGAAGCTTGGATTAGAAGCTGTTGTTTCTTATTGTAGGATCAATCGACGAATTCCATCTTAATTGAGAGCAGGCTGTTCTCTGCCACTGTCCATTGGAGTTGATACTCTGTGCGGAATTCGCTTGGTGGAATGTAATACTCCATAACTTGCAACACCTCACACCAATATTTCACGATTTCTGTCTTGTGTATTGATTAAATGGCGCAGAATTCTCTAGGGCCTATAATAACTTAGCAACCCCGAAGGCCATGTTTCATTCTTGATGCTGCCATAAGTTGACTCATTCTTTTTCCGTGCAGAGGATATCATAAATGAATGCACAATTTTTAGTGTTTTTGACAAACTTTGAATGCCGTGAGAATTAGAACGGACCATTAAACCATTTATGCATTTCATCAAGCTTGAGTTGTGGCATTATCTTGAACATGATAATATGTCATGCTATAGTTTTTACAAAACAAAAAAAAACAAACACAACAATAAAAAAAAAAAAACCAAAACCACAAACCCAACACAACCCATAAACCCACAAACAACCCAAAAAAAACCAAAAAATAAAAAAACAATAAAACAAAAAAAAAAAAAACACAAAAAACCACCAAACACCAAAACCTCAAAAAAAATAATCCCTAAACCCAAAAAAAAAGCCAAAAAAAAAAAAAAACCCCCGGGGGGGGGGGGTAAAAAAAAAATTTTTAAAAAAAAAAAACAATATTTTTCACCATAAGGAAGGGGTGGGGGGGGGGGGGGGGGGGGCCGGTGTTGTTTGTTGGAACTATATTTCAAAACAAAAACCACAAAACAAAAAAAAAAAACCACAAAAACAACAAAAACACAAAAAACAAACCAAACACAAAAACAAGAATGCCGAAATTCAAACTTTTCTTGTCCGCCAGGCCTGTCATTGGGATTTGAGTAGTAAGTTAGAAAAACAAACAACAATTTGACACCATTGATGTAGTGTAAGGCTATAAACACATTTGATGGAAATTCACGCCGTCATCATGCGCTAAATGCCTCGAATGGAAATGAATGAATTTGGATATTTCCATGGACTTCTGCATGGATTTCTGTATAGGATAGGGCACAAGTTTGGATAATGTCTGAAAAAGAAAGCACGAGGACGAAGTCGGAGTGCTTTTGATCAGAGATCATTCAAACGAGTGCTCTATCCGACTTGGAGCATTGTAACACAGTACAAATAGAGCTTTATTTATTAGATTGGCATTAAATTTTTGATGTACATTTATCGATAAAATGAGTCCAGCAGGAATATAGCTCTAATATCCTAGAGATCCAAGCAGTAGATAGGGTTGTTATGTAAAGGATATCAAACCAATATTTGAAAGCATTATCTACATGAAAAACGACGGTCGCAGACCGGAGTAAAATCGCCAAAATTAAGTCAAAACATGAAATTTGCTCACTTTATAGAGCGCTCTCAAACATCAAATACAGAATCATGTGACTCACTTCAACTTTTACATCGAAGTTGATGTTCTGAACTCATTCATGTTTCAAATTTCACTTCCTGCCCTTCTGATAAATAGTTTCTTTTCTGCAAAAGAAAATGTGCGAACATTGCTAAGTGTTCACAATCCATAGATATTTCTTGAATTTTACTATTGGATTCCAATGGGAATCCTTTTACCCTTGGGGGGGGGGGGGGGGGGGGGGGGGGGAGGGGGGGGGACCTATAACTGAGAACGACTGGCTGTAACACTTAAGAATTTGATTTTTGTATTCAGCGTTTCAAGAACTACAAATTTATGCTTTTAATCCTTTGTGCGCGAATTTAGGAAGAAAGTATCAATAGAGCATAGTCATTAAATTCTTCACGACCATTTAGAGAAGGCACAACTGACGAATAGCCATAGCTTCTGATATTACGACATCTAATTACACCGTCATGTCTACTTATAATAGAAAAAGTAAAATATCTTTAGTAGAGCTATCGTGACATCGAGATGCAATACAAAAATACATTTTGTGCGACAACTTAGTTGACAATGTTCTGATACACGATCATGAAATGGTTGAGCAGTACCCCAATGCAAAATTCAGCACATAATTTACATTGACCTTTATAGACGATATTTCTTGCACAGCAAACAGATGGATCGTTAATCAAGCATGAGCGTTTGGAACATGTCGTTTTATTTTATTTTATTGACGAGAGAGATTGACTCCAGGTTTATTAATAACACGGATATTAAATCCGCATTTCTGACTATTCGAGATAATTTATAATTCATATAATCATTATAATTCATATAATAGATTAGTACAAAACATAGCTATCGTCGCCATCTCCTATCCAACTTGTACATTTGCCTACTCGATAGGGGGGGGGGGGGGTGGTCCAGAACGCTGTGCACTGGTAAAGCTTTGACTTACTGTGAAGAACTTGGCCGGTGTGAATCACATACATTTCTGCTGCGCTACGCCCAGTGCGATATTTTAACTTAGCTTACGATCGATGCATTGCCATATGACTAGTAGCCATTGGCTTACGGACGGCGCAGCAGGACCTTGCGCCACGTCGTGAAAATTCAGTATAAAGGCAGCGATTTACGGCAGCATATATCTTTCCTAGTGCAAATGAAGCAAATTAAGTATGGCCCCATAACTTGTCTCGATGATTTTTTGGCTATGCAGGAAGGGCATAGACCGTGTCCTCCTTGTGAGTAAGTGGTTGGTTGAATTTCATGAATAGCTTGTTACTATTTAACTCATTAATGAGTCTAAGTTCCCTATTTCATATCTCTCATGGAACTGTTTACACGAGAGACACTGTGGGTTGAATTATTGCTAGTTTCAGAATCTTTTATTTTCTTTATTATATTTTTAGTGCAAATGTAGTGGCGATTCTCGAACGGCCCATTTTTTCAAAATTCATGTTGCAGAATTTATTAGTTAGCATCAAATACATGCATGATTCTTCATTTTGCCTTATGAGGTTGTTAACCGAAATTCCAAGAAGATGTATGGGTAGTCCATTTAAATATAGAAAATGTGATACATGCACTCATTTTATACACAGGCCATAATAATGATTCTTCGCCATTGACCAAATATGTTTGTGGTCTTAAAAAGATAAGAAATAAATAATATCTTTAAATATGCAGGAACTGCATGATTCAAATATCTCTTTTTATGAGCTGGATGTTACTCAGGAGAGGTAAGGTTCATGCAGATATGATAATCTGATAAAGCGTGTATGACGAAAAAAGCTTATCGTGTCGATTTCTGGATAACTTCTCTATAGGTAATGTCATATTTTCCGAACCCCAGAATGTCAAGTTAATTAAGCGCGCGGCGAAATGATCAAGGATGGAAATTTAGAACAATGATAACTAAGCACAAAGTCAAGGCTCAACAAAAATGTTAAGCGCATTCAATTGAGTTACCCCCACAACTCTACACATCTTTGCAATATACGCTCCTACGAGATGCATGGGGGAAACATTCAATGGAGTTTCAATTGTAATAGTTTGTACTCGATGCACCGATAAATGTCTTCATTTCCTCATTGTTCTCGTTGTCTGTGTCGCATATAACTTTGTTTTCAAATACCTACATGTGCTGGCGGTTATAGATAAACCAAAATCCGGTATGGCTAAGTCGGAAGACCTCATCTGAACCTAAGCAATGAACATTCTTCGTCCGATCCGTGCGCTTTGCGCTTGGGTATACCTGAGTATTTGTCAAGTACGTCTCCGCCATGAACCTGCCAGCAAATTCCAGTGACTTAGACAAAGTATGTGTCAATTGACACAATTGTGCCCTCGTCATTATACTACTATGAAGTTGAATGTTAATTATTTTCACGTGCTGCTCACTACAAAAACTGAATAATGCATGGTCAGCTTATTCTGTATGGACCATCAAGTACACATTGATGGTCAATAACATTTCACGAAATCATCTTCTCGAGGAGAAAATTAATGCATAGACTCAGTTCCCCCCCGGCAAGGAGATACTGAATGCATGGAGAAACTGTATGGTGTGATTATGTTGTAAAATTCATCTACCGGCCCGAGAAATTAATATAACAGCCTTTAACTTTCCGGGGGGAAATAAGTAAATGGAAAAATGAACTAGCATAACACCTGTGCTCATGATAAATCTTCCTTCCTCAATCCTAAGTTTCTGTCCGGAAAAAGCATATCAGGAAAGCTTGCTATTAGTTTCATTCCCCTTGGAAAAAGAGAGGCAAGTGCAAACAGCGCTAATACACGTACAAGTCTCTTAGAAGCCACATGCTTCGATATATTGTCAGTACTAGCCGGGCCAACTTTAGCTCAATGGATGGGAAGATCGACTTGTAGGTACGTCCATCGATCGTCGTACAAGCCATACTTGAATGAGCGCGTAACGATTGAAGACTAAGAGTCGACTTCCAAAAATTGAACACTGTTTTTTCTCTCACCGGAAATTCTAAGTCCTACATACACTTACCATCCGCCCCGGGAAACTGAGAGCAATAGGGGAAAGCAAGGAAAGCAGAGGGAGTAGCACCTGCTAGCGCGTGTTACAAGTCCATGCGATCACGTGCCATGCATACCATCGATCGCACTAAGCAGAAAACCTCCTATTTCAAGCAGCTGTTCCCGCTCGCTATCCAATGTTGCTACCATTTCTTCGAGGCGAAGCGACAATGATAGCATCATTGCGGCCTGTTGGCAGTAGTGGAAGTTGAGTCTTCCACTTATTCACCTAATTTTATAATGACTTTAATTTTCTTTTAATGCAGGGAGGCAGGCGGCGTCCCCCCCCCCGAGGTGTTGCCCGACCCGCAGGCGACCGAAAGAGAATCGGCGAAGGGCCCGACGAAGGAGGGCCCTCTTTTGGTTTACTTTGCCCCCCTCCTATCCTTTCCTTTGCACAAATAACATCGTTTTCTCTTATCTTTATCACTAAAACGATGGCAGCCAACAAAATGTTTCTTCATATTATTATGATTTCGACACGATTCCTTAATTTATGATGCAGAAGTATTTTTGAAGCAAAAATTATACAAAACAACGCCGGTTATTAGGCGGAATTTCATTAGCTTGTTTGTGGTGGGGGGGCGGGTATTTTGTTAAATAAATACTCTCTAAATATTCCCTACTCTAATATTTGAGTATAATGTCGATTCTCATTTCTTCTCTTTATGACGGCATATTTTGAAATCTTTGCCTTCTTTGTCTGTGCCAGCTTCGAAGGTATGAGCAAGTTTAGTTGATTGAGGCAGACATTCAAATAGTTCGGCAGACAGGTTCCAGCTCTGTGATGTCACTGACAGCTGATTATGTTTAAAATGACTACACTTTCTGCAATGATATAATCAACATCTTTCGTTTTATTGTTTTTGTTTTTCTCTAATGGAAGATCATTAAAAATGAATGAGAATTTATTGTCAGATTGATTTTTTCTAAGTCTAAAAAATTCCTGTACATAATTATTACTATTGAATTTAAGTTATGCTGAATAATTAGCTTATCGGAAATTGTTATCATTTTTGTCACTACTCAAAATCATTCTCGAGCTAAAAAACGACAAAAACATGAAAATTTGATTGGAATTTCATCGGCAATTATTTCTTTGATAATGAAAAACAAGAAAATAAAACATCTCCTGGGGTTTGCAAAGGGATGGTATGTAAAAAATTGTTTTGCGATATAAATGTCAGTGACGAAAGCTAATGGAAGCGTCTGAGCCAAAGTGGTTTCATCAGAACAAAACATGACAACTTCTTAATTAAGAAGTACACAAGCTCAATGAAACAAAAGCTAAAAAGTACATTACTTAGATATCTCATTGTTGTCTGCTTTCAAGTCAAAAAGGAAGGGGGCCACTTTATCAACAGCTCTCAAGCCTCGCGCATTTGAGACAATCAAATTATCTGAAAAATGCTTCAGTTAATCCGACTGAAAGGACGGTTTTTTATTTAAAATCCTTTGTTGTGGTATTACAGTAAAATATTTCTATATAGAATCATTTGCGACTGTATCTGATGGATATGTACTGAATTGAAACCTATTTCGAGGATCAATAGTACACATACTTCAATGTTATTTTCCATGTATAATAAACAGTTTTCAAATACTTTGACTTTTTGCATACCGCAATCGACAACTCTCTGTATTGACTTTGCATCCTCTGCTACAAAAATTTATGACTAAAGTCAACATGCAAATTCTCATAATAGACTTTGTTTATAGTCATTTATGCAATAAGTTGGCCTATGTATTAAATAAATAGATGGAATGTAAAGCGAGGAGGGCCGTCTTGTGTGCATTAAAATCAACTCGGTGGACGACCATTCATACAAAATCCGATGCGACAATGCCTAATACTTATTTTCCTGCAATATAATCCAGTTATCAACACAAAAGATTAGTCTATCTAATATAGTTTGGACGATGTAAAACAACAGAAGGTGAAAAGAGAGTATAGCTGAAATTTCAGCAAAAAAAGTAGCTTGAAAAAGTGAATATTACGGAAGAATACATCGTGAATAAAATGATATGATATTGCTATCAAAAATATAAAAAGCATACATATGGGAAAAAGTGACGGCCTAAACACTACCGCATCGATGTTCAATTAACAATAAACTCTAATAGCTTGGCCACTCGAATATCATAATTGGATATGTAACTTTTTGGCCATAGCAGAAGGTTTCAAAATAATATAGCAAGAGTGACAGCGTCGATGAGGTTATATCTAACATATAGCATGGAATTTCTACCCTCTTGAACAGGATGGTATTCTGACGAGACGAAAGAGATGCACCAACTGAGGGATTGAACTTCAGAACTGATCTTTTGATAATGAAGACAAAAAATTTCTTTCGTCTATGCAGAATTTAAAGCACAGAAGTCATTATCGCATAAATCTACAAGATCAAATATTTATATTTTATAATTTTTAACAGGAAGTTGCATATTTAGGTATCTTACATGATAACTTCATAAATTTCATTTGTTTCATTTATATTGATTAAGTGTCAAGAGAAGGGCCAAAATTCGATGAGTAAAAATTGCTTGTATTATTGACCTTCATTTAACATCGAATCGATATCGAAAATAATTACGACTGTGTATCGAGCAACTACGGAGGACGTTCAAAAAAGTTCGTGCCAAGACTAATTCATCCATTCAATAGAGTTGCTCGCGTTTACGTCGCTATTGATGCATGTACTGACGTAATTGTAGATATGCGCTCCATTGGCCTTTGTAGCACTGTGACCTTTGCTGAAGGGTTCTATTCACCGATTTTCGGGTTTACTTCATGATTGATGAGTGCTGATCATTGATGCAAATTGTTTACTAACTCTTAATTGTCAAATGTTGTTGTTGATGCAATTGTGGCATGCTAACTTTCCATTTTCAAATCATGGTAGGAACAGAAGATACCAGTCGTTGAAATATTCTACGTTCCGGCGTCGTGCTTGGGCAAAAGCATCGAGGAGCTTAATCGGTCGGACCTAGTTGGCAGGTCTAGTGGAGATTGAAGCAATGGCACACTTAGTACGCACTGTAAGGAAGTGGGTCAAGCGTATTCAAGGTAGGGTCGAGAATCAACCGAAGATGATCACCGAGATGGTCGGCCATCAACATCCACGACACAAGACCAAGTCGATGAAAATTCGTGGAGCACATGGTCAGTGAAGGATCCTAAGATCACTACTATCGAGTTATCGTCCAGAGCAACCAATCGTCAGTATGGGGTCCGTTTTCACTATTCTCTGGTGCACGAACATCTGAACATGTCGAAAGTTAGCGCGAGATGGGTGCCGAGGCTATTGACTTCGCTACATCGCGAGACAAGAATCGAGCTATTGCAATCACCTTTAAACATGTTCGACCGCAATCCGGTCTCTAAGAGTTCGTTTCGAGAATTGTAACCGGTGATAAACATGGCTATACGGTTACGATCCGGCCACCAAGCAAATGAGCATGGAATGGCGAGTCAAAGGAACATCTCCGATAAAACCTTTGATGCAGAAGTCCATCAGAACCAAAGTAATGGCCATTGTGTTCTACGACGGACAAGGTGTCATCCACATTGAATACCTAAATCAGGGAGAAACAGTGACCACATCCCGATACATAACTGCCCTCTCCAACTTGCGACAGTCTCTGAGACGGTTCAGACGGGGAAGCTTTCTCGTGGAATCCTTTTTCACCATGACAATGCCCCGCTCACAGAAGCCGTCAATGTGTCACAGCCCTCTCTCAGCATGGATTTGAAATCTTGCCTCATCCCCCATACAGTCCTGATTTATCCCCGTGTGATTTCCATCTATTCCCACAAATCAAACGACAAATGAAAGGCAGGCGATTCAAAGATGTCAGAGAATTGAAGGCAGCCTTCGAGGATGCTCTCGCCGAGAAACCGATGGATTTCTTCGAGGGTGCGTTTCGAACATGGCGTCATCGAGCTGAAAAATGTGTAATGAAGAATGGAGACTGTGGAAAAATGACTTTCCTTTTCATATTTCAGCTCTTAATAATATGGAATTATAGGCACAGTACATGTATATTGTTGAAATCAAAAATAATTGTTGATTTACACTTTTGGCTCGAACTTTTTGAACATCCCTCGTACTAGGCTAGCATGCAGATGCAATCGAAGTGATGTCCAATGAATCAAGAATGCGAGATGATATTTTCACAGACTTGCCACACATCCCACAGGCTTCCAATGCGAATTCTCGTGGGAAATCCTATTCCCACAGAATTTTTCAAAATTTACGATTATTTCCCACAAGCCAAATATGTCTTTGATAAGCTTAGATGTCTGAAACCCATAGCCGACAGGATAGGGGACATTCTACACCATTACGCTATCGTGTACTGTGCATGCATGATAAGCATAAATCAAGCATACAAAAATTCCATGGAACTTGCAACTTTAACGCATCATGCATGTTATTAGATCATTAAATAAAAGGGCTCTACCTACAATCCATGGTATCAGACTACTATCTATGCATTTAACTTGCACTTCGAATACTAAATCATAAAATGCCTTTTTACGGGTATCTGCTCTCAACTAGTCAGGCCTAAAATAGCTTGCAAAAATAGCTAATAACACCGTCGATGCATAAAGCCAGCCTAATATAAGCATGATGGGCCTAATACACATACGTCCCTTCATGAAATATTCCCACTAACCGATACGAGGGGATGCCTGCTTGTAGCAATTGCAGCGCTATTAAATGGATCGTCAACAGTATTTTGTCCTATACCAAAGTGGTCTATACAGTTGTATTGGTACATGTGTAATTCTAGTGTACATTACAGCATATTGCTCATACGATGCCGCGGCCTAATCAACTTGCATGGAAACTGGTCAATACAGTTGGCTTAAGTACATTTATCCGTGTTTGAAAATGTGCGCGGATCAAGTACAGAAGTTTCATCCAGGCATGTTTTCATTTTATCTTACATGTACATTTTATCACAAATTCTGATTCCTATAATAAAAATTAGAAATTTAATATCACTTAGCAAACATGATGAAACTACCTACAAGCGTTAGGCAAACATCATCTTAATTTCTATTGCTCAATTAACTTCAAAACCTGAAAAGCTCTGCTACATGCATTATTTTCTTCAGAAATGAAGAATGATATTATGATCATATCTTGCATAACTATTATGTAACTATGGAATCGCGCAACAGATGCAAGGAAGAATAATAAGCTCTGTTATAGCTAATCGCACTTTTATAGGAATTCCCATAGCTGAAATTGCCATTCCTATCGCATGGGAAATCCCGCTCCCACGGCAAGCCTGATATTTCAGCAAAGTATTGCTCGCGCACTTTCTTGACTTTGGACGAAGTGTATACAACCTACGAATTTTTGCACTAAGATCGCAAGGGTGTTGGCAACTTTCGATTCGCATCCAGCTCTGTTTTCTGATGCAACATTGAATTTACTCATTGCAAGACTGCTCAAATAATTTCCGACACTTGCAGAATTACCTCGTTTGTATCTGAGAATAACTTATATTTGCTTTGGGCAAACTAAACGTTTGTGGTTTGCAACATAATTGATGATGAAGATGCATGGAATTCTATAGAGAATTAATTAAAGACTTATTTAATTTACACGAATTTTGGATTGTGTTTACACCGCAACCAGTCTGCTTGCTTAAACGCAAATATTACATAACTTATTCAATGAATGAAATCAGAGTTATTTGCCATGGTTATTGAGTACTTGCATTGGCAAATATCAAAATCTTTTATTATGAAATATAGTTGAAATTATGTTGCTGTCAATGTACTGCCAAGAGTTTTATTAGTATTTTGAATCACTTATGATTTATTCTACGTACTTTGCCATAAAGTAGGGCATGTAAAGTCGGCGTTGTAATGTCATGTTGAAATCATAGGCTACTTTAATAATTAGAGAGCGATTGAATCTCAGAAGAAACTTCAAATTCATTCAGTGCAAATGAATAAATATGTCTTTCAAACAAGTGTCTGCTAGATGGTCATGTTGATACCACCAACAAAGACCATTGACATATTCTAAAAATAGGTAAGTAGGTGTGATTGAAGACTATTGAATTCAATGTTCTGTGAATAAGGTCGGACTTATTTACTTTGTGGGAAACAGCATCTGAATATCACAGACTGAACAAGAACTTAATGTTCAATACACTGGACATCGCCAATTCATTATTACCGGCAAGAGAATACACGCAGTATTGAGCAAACAGATCAATCGAAAAGTACAACTGTCAATGTCGCTATACTTCCTTCAAATGAGCAGAGTTCGACCGGGATTGAGAAGCTGTTGTTGTTGATCATGGACATGAAGTCCGTGTTACATAAATGCTTCATCCGAGCATCACTCAACCCATTCGATTTCATTCTCCCTGCGTAAGTTATTTTATCACTCACATATAGCAATATCGGTATAGATATTAAGTGACATGTGTTCAATGCACCAAGATAATCATAACATGTCTAACTTGATCTGAAAGGAAACAAAACCAGCAGACAGTTTCATCCTGATTTTAGCCGATTAGAAAAAGGACAATATTGTTCGTTGAAGCTTCACACCTTTAAAAATGTTAAATATAAAGCAGTAGTGCTGCGGAAATGAAATTAAAATTTTTCAGAATTTGCTGATTCAGACGTCTCATGTAGATCGGGAACGATTAGCCAATATTCAATAATGTTGATTATGATTGAGATTATGATTAAAGTGTTCAAATATTTGATTATGATTGATTTAAGTGTTGAAGAATGTGATTATAATTGTGATTATGATTAAGGGCGGTCCATAGGCTTTGATTATGATTATGACTGATTAAGTAAGTGTTTTCGAAATTGTGACTGTGATTACATGTCGTCAGACGCTTTATCATGATGGCTGTGGTAAATTGAAATATGATGCACGATTGCGGCTTTCAGACGCTTTCTCGGGTAAGTGATGGTGGGTTTAAGTAAATAATTTGAATCGTGATAAAAAATGTTTAATACTGTGGCAGTGAATAATGCATTTTATATTTAAACGCATCTCCTTGCTCAAAAGTAAGCTTGCTTAATTAGTATTAGGGAAGCCCAGGAAAAACGGGTCACCTAACGTTTTTCATCTCTAAAATTAATTCTTTGTCTTATAATACTTTAATATCACAGATAAGATTAAAACCTTGTGTTATTATATGTAAATGTAGTTGCAAACGGTTGAAATTTTACATACAAAACATACAATAAGTTAAGAACTACAATGAAAAAATCCAAGTGATTCCACTTGACCCATTTTGCCATTCAGAGCCGCTGGTAAGACGGGAGCCTCATTTACTTTACAAGGCAAAACGGGTCAGTATTTGAAGGACTGTTTACCTCTACACTGTTAATATATTGTGCGCGACTGCGATACCGCATCATTTAACTCGAATAGGATATGGAAATTGCATTTTATATTACCGTCATTATAAACGCTTATAACCGCACATGTAAATGTTATAGTATGCCACACCGGTGAGGTGTGCCTAGGCTATTCCATATAGGCCTCTCAGATTATTGTATTTAAAAAGTATTATATGCACCACACAGACGGAAAACTACTTTTCGTTTAACACTGTTATTAATTAGATTTTGCAGTATATCACAATCGCTATCATTTATCTCATGTAACAAAGCCTGATCAATACTTCTTTGGTGTATGCTTCACGCCGTTGAACATTCTTCTTCATCTTTGTAATTATAAACCATCGCCTGAGATATCAAAAAGTAAAATTCAATTTATTGTAGTCCCATGCTCATTTCATTTATCTTTATGCCAGGCTTAATCAATTCTAATGTCCTTCATTAAAGTATATTTTTCTATCTACAAAAAGCAGCCTAGCAGAATTTGATGAGTTATAGATGTGTTACAAGGAATTTGTGCCGTTTGTCTAAGCTGGAATAAGTTGTTCAAAATCTAAATTGAATATCTTTTTGAGTGGTATTTCAAGTATGATTATGCGCTCATATCGTCTCTATTGAGAACCATACCTCAAAAACAAATTTTAACATTTATCCCTATCATTTGATAAACTTGATATTTTCCGAATAGAGGGGCAGAACAGGTCCAGTGTCATCATTTTACCCCTAACCGCTTATGACCCGTTTTGCCCATTTTTTCCTCATAGTCTTTAAAGAAAACGCATTTTTAATCGATATAATGAGATAATCCTATCATACTTACACTATGATAAGTACTTAATTTAGAGTTTAATACTACAACGTTATGGTCCAGCTTAATATCCTACTCCAGATATTATTGCAGGAGGAATTCCCTCATTGGTTTACATCCGTCATTCTTATTCAAGATTAGTGGGAAAAATGAACATTGAAATAAGCTAGCATATCGAGTACGATGGTTATCGTCGTCAAGGCTTCTGTGTGAAGACTGCTATGATTGATCGCTTATTTATACACGCCGATATGATAGTCGCGAAAAAGGATTTAAAAACTGAGACAAATCGAGCCGACCCCATCTTGCCTAGGGTGGACCCGTTTTGCATGGGCTTCCTATTTCCGGTACTGTAACTAGTCGAATTTGGTTCAGTTGTTGCAATTGTATTTTGTCCATAGCGACTCCATAGCGTACAAATTGACAGAATTATCGAACCCAGTAAATCTATGAGTATGTTTTTGACAATCTAAAGTACGCGTAAAAGAGAAACAATCAGAGGGATAATGTTGTAGTGAAGATTATTTTATGACGATGTGGTGAACTCATGTGTTCATGACCGTGCATCAAGGAATGTTGCTCTCTGTGTACTAACCGTCTTTACGTTAGTCTAGTTTGTCACTCTGCCATCGGTGGCTGTGTTCTGATGTTTGGAATTGACTAAAATCAAACTTAATCAAATTTGCTAATTAATTAACATGATTTTGATTATGATTTAATGTTGATTGAAAATTTTTAAAAACCTTGAGTGTATGATTGCGATTTATTAATGATTGATTTAATTGAGTGACGAGATTATGATTAGCCTCAAAAAGTTAATTGATCAAATTTTGATTAATCCAGCTCTGGCCTCATGTGAGCTGAAAGTTCATCATTTTTGCAAGTAAAAAATAAATGAAAACATAAGGTAGTATTAGGTACTGATGCAGCGGTTAATCTCCTTTGTTTTCGGCAACCTCAAAAATATACTCATTTCAATTAAATTGTCTCAATCGCTTACGATTGAATTCGGCATACCATATGTTGTGAAAGTTTGGCGAAAACTTGACGAGGATCTCGTGTGAATCTCCGGAGTTGAGGACATAAGCTTTCATGCTTGCGAACTTAAATAATCAATGATTTTCAAAAGTACCTTGCCTCAGCTTTAGTAGTGAAAGATTGGACCCCGCAAATCAATGGCGAACTTTTTCATGAAGAGAGTTTACCGTATTTGCAAATGAGATAGTCAGTAAGCGGAATATCACTCTAGCGCTGATAGATTGTTACATTGATTAACAACGTTCGAACATGCTCGTCAATTGAATTTCGTAAATCCAGGCCAAAAATCCACACGATCAAATTTACATGTAATTGCTTCATTTTTGTTTGCTCCCAAAGGCCACTTCATGCAGTGATCAAGGTATATTTCTGGGTACGAGAGCATTTGGGATGACGACAAGATCACCTTTCATATACGATAACGCTATCAAGATGTGAATTATTGCAGAGCTTCGATTTGCCCAATTCATTTCTGAATGTGAAGTAGGAAATCAAATGTCTTGTTGAGTTGATCGCCAACCAACATGAATAGTAGATAGATTAGATATAACCTTTTGTAGTTGCTTCGTCCCCTGGTTGTCTCATTCGCAACTCCGCTTGAGATCAATTGGTGAAGATTATAAGCATGAAAAAAACGGTGAATTCGTTGTTTTTTTCTTTTGAAATGTGAAGATGCGGTTATAATAGGATTACGCGAGAGACCGTCTTCAGCTATACGATTTGACTTCTCAGACATTGTGCTTCAAGAGGTGATATCGAAGTGCTGTATTTTTAATATTCCATACAGAGTCGATTTGAAACTCGATCAACTGGCTTCCTCAATAGCAATGGCTTGTGATCGGTTTGTCGACGAAGGAAATTCGGAGGAAGAAAGTACGTAAGGTCTTGTCAGGTGAAGACGACAGAAAGAAACTTCGTCGTTCAATCTGATAATATAGTTGTTCCGTATCTTGTGAGCTTCCAGGAAACGACGAAGATAACACGTTTTCCTTCTTGAAAAATGACACCAACCGAGTCGTTTACCATTTCGCTTCGACTTGAAGGACAACTGGCTCGAAAGGACTGAAGTCTATTCCAATCCCCTGATGGCTAAATCAGGGACTTTTTTGAGATCAATGGGGTCTGTGGTTAGTTTTTCATTCCAACTTGTAGGTCTTGGAAGCTTCAATCACCCATAAGGATGCATGCCTTTGCATTAAATGAGGCACTGTACGGCTTCGGACGTAGGCGATAGGCATAAAATTTAGCGCAGTCTTCGCAGTTGGATTGGATGAGTATTTTCTTGATGGCTTTATAACATCTCAGATGTGAGCAGTTCCGTCCTGGACCAGACAAGACCAATTAAGTCGACTTCTGGCTCGTGAAGACATTTTTTCCAAGCTCATCTCCAACTCCATTTCCTATAAGTCAGATAATACAGTCTTCATTGCGTGGTATTGCGAAGCAATGTCTCCACCGAATGGCAGGTAATCATCCATGTGTTCACATGAACGTTTGGTATTCTTGCAAGTAACGTATTCATATGCTTTTGGAAATTCTCATGGGCTAATGCAATGTAGTGACACAAGGCAAGCGCTTATCGTCCAAAGGGAATAGAAAATGTAAACATATGCTGGCTCTCTTTTGCTACTGGCGTTTGTTTAAATCCAGACTTGAAATCCACCTTTGAAAATACTGACGATCCATGCAAATGAGAACTGATTTCGTCAATATTAGGTATTTGATAATGTCGTCGCTTGACATTCCTATTGAGTACTCTGAAGTCTGTACAAAGACTAATTGACTTATCCTTCTTCAGAACGACCACCATAGGGCACACCATTCGGTTGTTGACTCTACTTATGTGCCTTCTTTCTGTAGTCGACTTAACTCATCTCGAAGTGCAGGTAATAACCCAGGATGTAATCGACTTGCTGGAGGCGTGAAAGCTTGGTGTCATCTTGTAACTCGACTTTATACTGGATATTTCGAAGAGTCCTACGCTCGAACGAAACGTCTCTATTTGACAACTTCATCTTATTCATCCTGGATTTCAGAGTCTGGTGCATTCTCTCAACGGTTCCATTGGCTGAGATGACAACGGATGAGAAGTGATGGGACGCCGCAAACTCTAAGGAATTCATTATAAAAGCTGTCGGCACAAGTCCCAACATGAATGAACACTTTCTGACAGATTTTCAGGAATCGCCGACCTCTGTATTGTCGGCGAACCTTGAAAATTCTTGAATTCCGGAGTCATCTACAGTATGTCGAAATGCTGTAGCTGTATCACCCATTGAATTAAGGTCAGCAGCGCTATCAGGTTTAAACAGGATTACTGGAGCAAGTTCGCATAATAATCCTAGCAATTTACATGCTTCATAAGAGAGCAGAAGTTACCATCCATGAATCAACTATCAGAAATGTGCATGTTATAGAACGTTTCATTACAAATAGTAAAGCCTAGAACTTTCAGGGGAAAGTGACCCCATACTGTTAGAGAAACAGTTGTAGGTAGGCAATCAGTGTTGGGTATATAACTGATGGGCAAAACAGAAATATCTGCACCTTTATCGCAAATACATTCAATGCGATTATCATTAATGTAAACAAATTTAGAAGCGTCTGAATGAGAAACAGAATTACATGAAACTAAGCAAAAAGTGTCAAGCGCTCAGCATTTTCAGTGTCACTTACTTTAACTACACGAATATCAGTTGAATTGTTGCTTACATTATTCACCTTTTAAACAGCATCACTGGTACAATGATTTCATCGAGCTCTTATAAACTTTGGCGAAGTGGCCATGTTTGTTGTACATTCGGCATATCACCATCAGGACAGGATATTTAGGTTTATTTGCACGATGTGAAGAATTTCCGCACCGAAAACAAGACATTGATTTGGTCAGGGTTTCGGAGGCGTGGTCCAGCTACCATGGATCCGGCTCCGCCTCTCTACCACGTCTCCGGGGGGTGCACGGCTTCGACCCAAGGCCCTTTGACATATTGCTGAGCCCTAACACGTAATTGAACAAGAAACTTTCACAGAATGATGTACCACCGATGGCTGCTGCGAAAATGCACATCTGTGGAGGGTTACCTCTTCTTATCAGACAAAATCGTAGAAAGCACATTTATATCCAATGGGAGCAGGCTGATAGTTTTCGGTAGAATGACATTTGTCTGCGTTTTCAGTGATTAAGTGAGAAGTACTACGGCGTGTAGAACCATCACTGGGTCATGCATTCATCCTGATCAAGAACTTTTAGATTTATCAAATCTCATTTTATCCTAAAACACAGCATCCTGATTAAGTTTTTGCTGAAACTTTTTAAGTCTTTCAATACATTTTAGCACATATCACTGATCGGAGGCATAAACACATGCATGATAGAAAAATGACTGCCATGTGCCATGCTAAAAATTACTTTCCACTTAAATGACATTTTTTACGAAGTGTCGGAGAGGAAGCCATAAAAATTATCTCTATTTATATGGGACTAATAGAAGTCTCTGATTTAGTCCCTACCACTACCGCTCTTACCGCTTAATCATAGGCGAGAACAAATATTTCATTCTCTCAGAGTGAGGCATCATTGATTAAATTGAGGCATTTTAATCAGTGAAAGGTTTTTTAAAAGCTTCAATCCGCACGCTGCTGGCCATGCATGTGCACTGATATAAGACCAGAAACCGGGTAGAACTCGGCAGACGCAAAGTCCGCGATCTCCTTTAAATTCGCAGTAGGCTATGTATTGAGAGGAGATGAAGTTCAGCAGGTTTTTGGAGGTCTACAACGATGACCTACAATGATGACACACTTATATTCGTTTCAGCTACACTGTCAAATATCACTTTATCTCGCAAAGTGACGTGAATTCATAATACATATAAAGCTTCAAGCCAGAGCCGTGGTATTTCCTGTCGGCTCCGGCCTGCTACCACGGTTCCGGCTCCGACTCCGAAACTCTGGATTTGGTAGCATTATTACGCTTACTTGGTTGATTGCGTGAAGAAATTGCAGCAATTGTAATTGCTGAACTTTCGTAAAAAATTGTCAATCCGCAGACTTAGGATTGGATGGTAACAGATAGGAGCATTGAAAGCTGTCATTTCTTAGTCAGACCGCTGGCACCACGATGTTGCATACGCGCATTAGGCAGAATGAACCAGTCGTGATGAAGGTACGCTTTATTGTGAAATATGAAACTACACGTACAGGCATGACATGAGATGATTAACACTCAAATGAAAAGACACAAGTCACGTAATGCGATTCATAGAGATGCTCATAAATAAGAGAGTCCATTATCAAGTCAAATAACAGGCAATAAATGATACTACTAATAAGCATAAAACAGCAAAATGATAAAATGAGATTAATGAATGTCAGTAGTGTTAGCAAATGGTGCGCATCGCAGCAGCATAATACATGTACAAACAAAAATTTCTCACTGACTTTTTATCGTATCACAATGCTTCATCAAATTTGCTTCTATAAAATTGCTACTCATTGCGCCTGATAAGCAGCAAGTAAATTAAAAAATTGCAACTGAAAGCAAGTACGTAAAATAGCATGACAAACGCCCATTCGATCCTTGAGCAATGATATAACTGATTTTTTATGGCAAAATCTTATGCTCGATACTATAGAAAGCTGACATTCTATAACATTAAAAGACAAGAGCGGACCTGCACATTCTATTACGTTTTGGAAATGAGTTGCTATGAAAAACATTGCCATCAACAAACAGCTGTTGTCCATTCTAGTCCCACTAGCATAGGAAAAGTGAAAAGTCGGATTTCTGTGCTAAACTTGATAAATATCACCTCCACAACCGACAGTAAACCATTTCTTGACAACCAAACAGCTGCCAAAATCTACTTCAAGCATCAACGTTTCTAGCAGCTGTGTCATAGACCTTTGTGCCAGCAGAATTATAGGAATCCATTATTTGATCTGTGTGATCTGGTAGTGATGTTATGTTTACGTTGATGTTGGCGATTTCAACCACCGAAGGGATTGTGCAGAAAAGCTAACTATCATACACGAAGGCCAACACCTGAAGTCGAAATAAAAGCTACTCCTAAAGAAAAAAAGAAGGAGTACAAAGGACATTTAACAGTCCTAAATTTGAAACATGAGTAACTGAATAACTGTAATCATCACAACAGAGTCTCTTGCTGAAGAGAATTTCTTCGAGAGAGTATGTTCTAGGTGATCTCAGCTCCTTGACAAATGCGACTAAGCGCAGTATGAGCATTCAATACCGCACTTTCATTGCGATTTGACGTGTAAGATCTTAAGAAAGCAGAAGACCGAAATGACGATCATCTTAGGATTGCAATGTCATTATGAGGCTGTTAAGGAGAAAAAGGCTGTGTCACGCTGTACTTAATTAAAATAAATCATAATTCACGTATAGCGTTGTCTGTGGACTACAATGAAATTTTCATTTAAATATGCTTCATTTGTCACATCACCTTATTTTCATTTCATTCTACAGTCATGCATATCAGCATAACTTGAATATGCATGCAGTTGCACACTAGAAGTTTGAAAATTTATTGAAATTAAAATGGCGTCCGATTATTAATTTGAATGCTTTACTATCCATACTGTTTGCTGCAGAAATGGGAATCCATTATGGAGAGAACATCTATGGCCTGGGAGCACGCTTCGCCACTGTAGTGCCAATGCTGTGTGAATGGTGGAACATCAGCTAATTAGTTCTGTTAAAAATACCAATCGCAGACATAATGAAATAAGTAATTTGGCTGCACAATGCAGTTAATGTCAATTAATGAGACTACCACTTAGCACACAGCTGCTTCTGAATGGCTGAATGGCAGTCCAATAATATCAATGCGAACATGGGAATCAAACATAGAGTGACAAGTCACGTCACAAGTCTGAACGCCAACACGAATTTCTACAACTAAAGAGGCTGCAACAAATTAGTGATGTATGCAAGAATGTGGTTAAATTTGGCCACCTTTGGCCAAAGTTGTTTGTTTGCCAACATAGGAGGGCTCGATAGATTTAAATGTGTTTAAATTCTTGGACAAAGGAAAACACTCCACACCAAAAATTATTCATAGCTTAGACTAGCACTTTTCCTTCAATCAGAAGAGATATTGAAAATCTCATCTTTTGCAAAAAAAACCCTGGTCTGCATCCCATTGGACATGTATGGATATTTCTTTGATCATTTCTGATTAGAAAAGAAACATGTTTGAGCATGGCCGTCGACCAGAATCGCAGAAGCTTAGGGTGCACATCGTTCGTTGAAAGTTTGATTTGTTGCAGAAACTCGTGCTGGCTGCCGGACTAAATCGTGTATAGTGTATGCATCTGGTGACCAATCATGGCACTCAACATAAAGAAAATCACTGGTTCTGCTCACAAGCTTCGAACTTGATTTAATAATGATTGCTTTCAAATCCAAAATTTGAACTGAGCAAAAACTTATCGCCATATTTCAGTAATTACCAATTAGTCATAAATAAATATGATTTTAAGTATTTAAAGGCATGAATGAAAGACGCTGAGGAAGCTGTTTTCCAAATTCTAAATTCAAAATTTTCAAGTTTTATTGTAGGATTACGGATCTTTGGTAACTTCGATGTGATGTTTACAATATTTTGCATCAATGATTCATTCTCATGAAGAGTAATAGGTCCGTATACAGGTATATAGGCTAAACATCTTGTTAAGCAAAACCAACCGACTGAATCCAAGTATTAAAACAAAGGACTTTTAGCTAAACGTTTCAAAACTCATCTTGGTTATGGGTGCCCTCCCAATTTTAGGTACAAGTACTAGCTTATAGGAGTCAGACATTCAACAGGAACTAATCCTGACATCAAGAAGGATTGCTTCATACAAGTAATAGCATTAGTAATATCACTTCCTCGAGTTTGAAGTCTTTCGTAAGCGCTCTTCGACTGACTTATATTCTATTATATCTATACTTACGTATTATATCTAATTACTTACGTAGCTATCTTAAAAGTGTGCCAAAATATTCAGCCAAAACCACTTACTTTGGCCAAAACATTCAGTTGAAGTACCGGTATCTATTTTGATGAAATATCAAAATAAAGTGTAATCCAATTTTAGGACACCCGGCATGGGTGATGCTGCATGATGCAGCTTATGATTGTCCATGTACTTGGGTGTATACTTTTGAAAATATTTCGCTTTTGCATCATCCTGCAATGTTCTCACTATATCCAAATGCGCCATGTTTTCCAAATAAAGATAATTGCCGTATTTTGCGACCATCCGCGGCATTGTGCACTTTTCACTGCATGATGAAGATGTGTATATGATTGGTTTCCACATCGTCGTAGCGAATAATCATAGTCATTAAATGAGTAGATCGAAAAAAGAGGAGTTCCTTAGCGCTGTCATTCTGTCATTCTATTTAGTTCTTGCCATTCATGAGGTATCACTGCATTATTGACCATCTAAAATATATCGACACTAGCCTACTTATGCTTGAATCAATGCAGTAACTGATATTTCAATGCACAGTATATCAAGATAAAGTTTTTTATTCATAATATCTATCATCTAATTTCATCAGTCGGACGATAAATCAGCCAATTTGCGATGGGTAGTGTTATTACAAATGGTTGACAGATCTGTGATTGAACATGAAGTCAATTCAGTTATGAGAGAAAGCTTTTGACTGTCATGATTGAAGTACGATCATCATTTTATCTCATGAAGGACCTGTCATAGGGAAAGTGTAATCGGAAACTGATAAACTTGCGTTATCCGTCCTCTAGTGTTTCCAATCAATGGATAGATTGTCTCTTAAAAGATTCTAATAAATCGGAAATTTCAATAAAGACACTTAATTTGCTTCCAATTATGGGAAGTTCATTACTTTCATGTGCGATATTAAAAATCTTCACACGAGGCAATGTTAAAGAAAGAAACATAGCAAAGTCAATACACTAAATCTGAAATTTTAAAAGTTAAAGAATGTTTAATTGAATTATAAAAATGATGATGGCACTAGCAATATCATGCATCACTTTCAACAAAATTATGTTATACGATTAATACAGAAGTAATGCGAATTTGTTCAACTTAGGCAATTATAGATATATGAAATTTAAAGAAAAATAAAAAGGCTAAATCAAATGATTTGAAAATAATGAAAGCATTCAATTTGCTGTGGAAATACCCTATTTCAGTAGTCTGAATTTCTTGGATGCCACTTTATACATAGAAAATAACCAAATTAGATGTAAATCATGCGAAAAGGAAATCTATTCAGGAAATTCTTTAAACAATAATAGTTTCGTACCAAAACATGTGAACACAAATTATATCGACGACACTCTTAAATATGTAAAAAAAATCGCTGTGACACTCCGAGAGATTTTGAAGAAGCAAAGATAGCTCTTGATAAAAACATGCAATAAGAAGCACTATTTTCTAAAAATTAAATTTGTATATGATCGGCATATGCAGTGCTGAAATTAATTAAAAGTATGAGCTACCGATAGGATTGGTAAGCTGCCCCAATAAGAACCTGTACGATACCTTGAGAACGGATCAAATCAAAAGGAAGCATCCTAACTGTAACATTTGTGAGAAATTGCCGAGTAATATTCTCTGCAGTGATCGTTTTCTAGTTTATAGATTTACTTGTATTATTTGCAACAATTTTCCGGTCAAAGCAATCGCACATTTCAGATCCGCTACTACTACATTCTCGTGCTATCACGAATGACACTAAAAGTAGTACGTTGATCGAACATTTGGTTAACATGCATCAAGAAGTGTACAAATCTATTTACCTTTTCTCTCTAGAGTTTTGGAAAAGTGCAGAGCCATTAGAATCCGCAAAACCACAGAATTAGACAGGCCACTTCTTCTTCTGCTTGACTAGACAGGAAACATTGGAACATGTGTCAAATACAATTCACCGCAGATAAATTGCAAACCCGAACTTGTGGAGTTCTGAATCTGATTGCTGATCTCTGCCTCTAATGGGACAAATATTAGTCTAGGTATCCCGCAGAAGACTGAACCGATTTAAGCAACGCCGCTGAGGAGGGGAGAATTCCCGAAACGTGTAAATTTTCTTTTAATTGTATGTCGTTTTTTGGCATATAAAAAGAAGGACTGATCATTTACTTGCCTTTTCAGCTAAAGATGGAAACGGTGAATTGCAAAAACCTCCTGTTAGCGACCATAACCGACATTTTTCACATTACATTATTTGGAAAGGTTCAGTCAGAGCATTTCTAACATGAAATTTTTGTCATAGTGTTGTTACTTCGTTCATTGACTATTTTACCACTTGTCATCACAGGGTCTGAAAACTACTCTTTCTTGACATAAGTTCACAAGAATCGTCACCAGTTATTCGATTTGCTACAAAATTAACTTTTTCAAGAAATTGTCATAACACCACAACCCGTGGTTATTCCTTTATTAAGTGTTCATGATTTGACATCTGTCATTATTTGTTCAATCATCGTTCATTTTGGTTGTGCTCCTTCACTGAATACAGCACATGTACTTTCATCGAATTCTGTTGTAGCATTCATCGAAAATCTTCGCTGTTCGGTATAATGCTCTTTCTTCAACACATTGTAGCTTTAGTATCTTGGTAAACGTCCCTGTTAGTCAGCGTCAAGTTGCTTATACGATCACTAGCTCCTTCCCTCAAGAAAGCTATTACACATGCTGTTGAACAATAGCCTGAATTTCATTGATGGTTGCAGCAGGTTGAGAGAAAAGAAGGAAATCACCTCCAGATTTCTTTTTAGGTTGTCTCTGCTTTCTCCTTACTATGTCAAATAATTCATGCGGAAACGAACAAAGTTGTCACATTCACGGTTATCGCAGACAAGTTAAGACATGAGCTATGTTCATAAAAGCAGTTGGAGTATAAGCGATGCCTATTGCAATATTTTCAATAATAATAATAAGACGAATAATTGAAGACATTTTTTGAAGAAAATGTCATGGGTATTCTGTTGATACCTTATTTTATCGACCGCCCTAATGACTGAATATTTCACCCATTGCTAGTCCGATCAGGTAACTTCAAATTGCGATAGATCAGGGTCACATTTCTATCAGTCAGCAATATTTTATATAAATGCTTATTTAAATGCCTCGCTTCGCTGTAAAGTGACATAACATAGACATTGATCACATGATCACATGGAATGGAATAACCTTAATAATAATTTACCGATTTGCGTCGAAAAGAAACATTTTAGAGCCACATAGTGTGTAGACTACAGATAAAACTAGGCCCTGACCCACCCTTCCATGAGGAAAAGGGTCATTTGAGGTCACATAATGACGATGAACGTTTTCTTACCAAGTGTCACGAGAACCAGTGAAGCAACACTCCAACTTTTGATTTTCTGACTCACTCTAAACAAGAACTTCAAATGATCTGCAATTTTCAGCAATAAAGATATAGGAAACATTAAATTGTCTTTAAACACGATATATTGCAATAGTTCTTTGATATCGACTGATTTCAAGTTTACTATTTGGCATTGAAAGCATTGTAAACATGCGATAATTTTTGGGCACTCTTTCTACGATAACATGCACTGAATACCACTATATTACCTATGTCCTCATTGTGTGATCTCCTTTGTACCAGCTTGTTGTGATGTGTTGTTGCACTGACCGCATAACTGAAATATATCACCCCAAGAATGTATGATTTGACATTTTCTTACATAACAATGCATCTTTCAAAATACATGTACATTGCATATGCATGTAATCTGAAAAAGGAAAGGTGCAAGTGCAATATACTGATGCTCGACGATTATCAGGATCTTCGGATTATTGACTAGATTAGTCATAGAGTAAGTATAAGCTCCGGTATGTAGCAAGTAGAGTGTTGACTCAAAAATATGTCAGTATAAGTAAAAACTTTTTTATTAATAGATTCAGTTTTTTGCAGATATCACGTTCCTGCGGTCTAAAAAATATCTGATCACTTTTTATAAAGCCAAATTTTTGCAAATTATTCTTGTGTATATATATTAGCGACATGAACCTTCTATTTAAGTAGCATGAAAATTATAAGATATAAAAAGGAATGAACATTTACTAACATATCTTAATTCAACAGAAATTACGCTGATTATCAAGGAAATTTCATGAACCATTCCCAAAGTGGAACATTGGCGTGTTTCGACTATACATTTTGATACTATCTGCCAATGTTCCACTTTTGCACATGTAATTGGACCATTACTATGAATTATGAAAGATAATAAACAACTGAGACAGAATCTTTATTTAGAATATTGTAATACAGTAATTTATAAGTATTCCAGTGTGTAGGCTATGAGCTTGATTCAAATCTTTACATGTATATAATGATTGATTTCTTTCAAAAATCGGAGCAGTCACCCATTGTAGTTTTGCCGAAAACATTAAATGTGAAGAGCAACTGTCGACATTGGGGTCAGCGAGCCTGCTTGCCTCCTCAGACGCACCTATGCTCAATCTTGCTCGTTTTGATAGCATTAGTCAACTGTCGAGAGGGTCCAGGTCGGCTTTGCTGTCTTAGATTTCTGTCATGCCTACAAGTATACTGTACATGATAAGAAATAATAAACATCTTACCAGCGAACTGCGGAGAGATGACTCAGCTGTCCTCCCAAGTTCTCGATGTAATCTCCATGTGGCTACGACAGACATATTGATAAAATGGATGAAGAGGCACCACCACTTTTCACTTCGTATTTTTGGACGATAGTCTGGCAGGGATCTGCCTAGCATTTCGACGCCGCCCGTGTGAAGATTTGCAACACATAATCATTTTTGGCTGGGGAGTATCACACTATTTCTTCAGTGTTCCAACGAGGATCCTTACCAGTGGGGGCGACTCCCTCGTCAGTGCTTGTTGTCGTTCCAAATGCAAACAGTAACTATACCGTCTGTAAAACATTCGTAGGAGCCCCGATCTTTCATTGTCATTCGTAATTTCTGTTGCACGGAGCATTTTCCAATGCGGTTTTGAGTGTGACAATTCGACTGTGCCTGTGCATCGAAGGTTAGGCCTATGCTCAGTCAACAGCTCCCTGAACATTGATGTTGACGCAAAAACGTTGTCGATTGTAAATCACGTGGCTTTGAGGAATATCTGCTGGAATAGTCTGGATGTTAAAAGTCTGACTGCAACTCTCGAGGCAAAGGATTCGAATCCTTGCGATTAATCGTTTTAGCATTATTTTAGAATCACAATTTATACAAGTTGATAAAAGGAAATGAAATTAATTTATCTTTCGACACACAGGCAATTTTTTTATTTCGTAATATATATTTCGGTTCGCCGAATTGTCTCACCCATCCTTGTACTTTCTCTTCTTTTCCTAGATACATTCTAGCTTGCTAAAGATTTGGCGATTTCTATGAAGATATATATTTCTATAACACTGATTTAATGTGTACAGTACATTAAACGTTTAATGTACTGTGCACATTATTGTTCGTGAAATAAGTATAGGATAAAGCACTGAATCGAGGATTTAAACAGTGATAATCTACGAGTCTGAGCGAAGCGAGGACGAGTTGATATCACTGTTTAAATCAGAGATTCAGTGATTTATCCGTATTTCTATTCCGACATCAATGACATAGTACATCTATGATTTCTGTTACATCTAAGATTTATCTATGTTACATGTAGATGTCTATAGTGCTATTACTTTAGAATTCTATGGTTTATGCTATGGTTTATGCAGGGAAATTAATGCATTTGTGTCATGTCTGGTGTCAGTAGCATGTCTTGTCGTTTACAGATGTCCATTCTTTACATGCATGATGCAAAAATCAACTATTACCATAGATCTGAAATTTAAAATTTGATTCTCTTCTTGAGGTAATAGCAATTTTTGCATTCCATGACATTAGCCAGCACATTGACGCAATCGTTCTAGAGAAAAATAAAATAAAAAATGGAAGATCAAGCAACAACATCCGCAGATGAGATGAAAAGATTTGCGACAAGTTCAATAAGGGATATAGAAATGAATCAAGCCATAAGAGTTCCTAAATCAACTCGAGCAAAACAGCAATCATGTGTAAGACTTTTTAAAATGTGGCACTCAGAATGGAAAGTGAGAGATGATGGCATGCTGAAAATCTACGATGACCTGGAATACATGAGTGCTTCAGATCTATCATACTGTTTGAAATATTTCATCGCAGATGCAAGAAAGCAAGATGGGTCCAAATATCCCCCTAAGTCTCTAAAAGAAATCTTTGCTATGATACAACACAATATGAACTATGACTGTAAAAGAAACTGGTCATTTTTTAAAGATCCCGAGTTCAGTGATGACTGAAGTCAGTGAGCCGACTCAGTGCAGTTGAAGGCAATGCTAGACCTCCAAAACGAGCCGAGAATATTCCTCTTTCGGACGAAGAAGACCTTTGGAAGGAATACTAGGGTCAGGAAACCCAAAACAGCTCCAGGAAACAGTTATCTTCTTGATGGGTGTTCAGCTCGGTTTGCGAGCAGCCACAGAGCACAAAGCATTGCGATTTGGTGCTGCTAGTCAACTGCAGCTTATAGAAGAAAATTCAGAAGAGGTTCTCTTGTATACAGAGACGGTTTCGAAATCCAGGAATTTCGGGATCAAGCAGTCTTGCATGGAACCAAAATCTATGAAGATATTCCCAAGAAAAACGTTCAAGGAAAGGTGCTTGATAAACTTATACAAGGAGTATGTATCGCATCGACCAATAACCGACAGAACTGAATTTCATCTGGCCTGCATCGCATCACCAAAGTCAACTGTCTGGTACAAGAATCAACCTCTCGGCATACATTCGATCGAAAAAGTTACAAAGACACTTATGAAATCTCTAGGAAAAGAAGGTTATCACACTAATACAAGTCTCCGAAGAACTTCAAAGACTCGTTTAGTTGAGGCCGGGATCCCTCGAGAAGTCACAAAGAAAAGAATTGGCCACATCTCCAATTCCGACGAAGTATATGTGGCACAAAATTTAATGGACAGACAAATGAGTGACATTCTTTCCGGAGAATATTCATCAGTTACAAGACAAGTGAATCAACAGTCAAACAACACAGACAAGTCTACATCAAATACATTTGTGTTTAATAACTGCACATTCAGTGGATGTAACTTTTGACTTCTTCTGCAGTAAGCTTTGTTATCATTCTAATACATTATAATTGTTGTGAGTTCTTTTATACTATCGCTACAGTAGATTAAATATTAAATTAAAGACCTCCTGGTCTGTAGGTCATTTAATCTACTATAGCAATCTCATGGGAATTTAGATTATCATATGGAGATGTATAGATATCTGAAACTTTCGTCAGTATTTAGACAGTTTTTCGTCTACTTAGAAAATACTCGGAGACATAGGGGATGGAGGAATAGAAATTGTGGTAAACCACATATATTTTGCTGTGCACATTCCTCGTAATATTTAATATAAGTCTCCTTCGGAGACTCGTACATTAAATCTATAGACTTTGACTTTCTCATCGTGTAAAGCCTGCAGTATCAGTGATATATCATATACTTAAATCTCCATGACAAAAATATCTCATTCCATAGATAATTTTGAATTATATTAATTCAGCGCAAAAAAGGATTCACAAGCAAAATCAGAACAAAAATCAAACATACAAACAAATTAGACTACTTTGACCTTACGAAAATATCGAAAACTATTTTGACTAAGACCTAAATGCGTCAATACTACCAAAATCGAATATAGCTCTGGGAACTAAAATAAACTAGGGTACGCCTATTTGCAGTCTTGTAGACATCGCTGTTACTTGTCTGGTGTTCCACCAGTCAGTGCTCCTCGAATGCTGGAGTGCTAGGCTAAGTCGACCATAGAGCTCATTATTCACTCCATCTCTAGGAGAATGCATTTGAATCGACAACCTAGATGTTATTCTCTTAAGCACTCCAGTTGCTGTTGAACCCCAGCCACCATATGTCGAAACTGCTACTGGGACACAGTGCCATCCTAGATGTTCACATTTGGAACTGTTGCTCAGAATCTTTCTCTCCTCGGTTTCAGCAATGGTCATCTCTGGATTGGCACTCGCTTTCAAAAGTGCTGTGTCATTAAGCGGATGTGTAACCGTAAGATCCAGTGCAGCCGTCTGGCCGAGGTGCCAAGCGGGAAGGAGAATATCTGCACGTCTCCGTTGGTCTAATCGTTGATCTCCTCTTCTCTCCAACTTTGGCTGTAAGTGACCTCTGTCTTTGACAATAACTGAATGAGCAATCTCGCAAAGCGTTGTGACGACTTGTTACGTTTGGACTATATTTACAGGTTAGAGCATGGTGACCCAGTTGATCAAGTGCATTGTTGGATTTGGTTGGACAGACTGGGTAAAGAGCATTATTAGAAAATGTATCCAAGACCAGCCATCATATTATCAGAACTTGAAATTCGTTAGGCTCCAGTTGTAACCCTATGCCTCTGTGGACGGGATCACTTGAAGCCAGTTGCAGGCATAAGGAGAAGCTGTAGAGCGTAGTCTAGCCTGATGTGAAGGAGATAAAGATTCAAGAAGACTTTCAAATGATCTTTTGTCAATTGCTTGTAAAAGTTTGAACTGCTTCTTCTGTCCTATAAAATTATTGATCTGATCGTCTGATTCCACTGCGACATTGTACATTTCAACAACGTTTTCAAACTCCAAAGAATCACAATTACCTGATAACACTGAAACAGATGCAAGGTAGCATGGTGACACATGTTTACTTAAGGAGCGTAAACCAAGACCACCAAGGCGCAATGGAAGTTGCGATTTAGTCCAATCGTTATCATTGAGCTCTATACCTGCAATTTCTTCAAGATTGTGACGTATATAATTATCAAATTGACAGAGCTGATCTTGAAAGAACAGGTGGGATGGAACGAGCCAAATGAGCGAGTTTACAAAATGAACCACTGTGATCTCAGCAACAACAGGGCCACTTAAGGATTTTCAATTTTTAGGAGACGTGACCTTTTGCTTTTGTTCATAGATAAAGGATTCTGTCAAGGCTCTATTCCCTGTTGGTGCGCTCAGTATTTCCAAATTGGATTGAGAAAATTTCTGAAATGCTTCTGGAAACATCGATAAATCAGATTTTGAGAAGACCTCACATTTTCCCTCGGTCGCTACGCGGTCCGTTGACAGAAACCTACTTGACACTACGGTCCGATACAATGGACGTCATATGTGATTTGAATTGAACCACATTTATTTCAAGTTGTTGTTTCATGCAAATAAAAATAGTTTAACAGAAGGACTTTTCCCTACTGTATGCGGTTACAAGCTGAAGGAATTAGTTTTTAAATGGTACCGGTATATTGTTGTAAATACGACTGACAATTAAAATAACTATCACCAGTTGCTAGATTTCCGAAGACAAAGCCCTACAACCAGCAGTGATCAGCACAAATTCCACAGAAATACATTTAGGCCTACAAATGAATTGTAACTGATGTTTCAACATTTCTAAGAAAAGCATATTCCTGTATTATGCGAATACTCAATAATTCTGATTGGTTGTTAGACGGTTATTAGTTTGCAATCATGTTTACTGTCTGCATATAATCATTGCAGATCAAAAACATCACTATTTATGTAAATCCATCTATAAATAACATAAATAAAGTCTGAACTTCGTAGGGTTTTGAGTGGACCTAGCACATTTCAAATTCATAGAATGCTCGATTCTGATTGGCCGTCAGAATGCCTATATTATCTGATATATCCGTAATGGATGCACTACAATATTCGAGAATGTCTAAAAATGTATAAATAATCACATTTATAGCTTAAAACTGCATTTAAAAGCTTTTTAAATAGACTTTACATGAATCATAGGAATCCTCGATTCTGATTGGTTGTCAGAATATTCATGGCCCTATATCTCGAAAGGAGCCAATAGATGATTTACACCACTATAATTTTTGAAATCAGCGTATCAAAATGTTCCAAAAGCTGCTTCATCCTAAGTCGTCAAATTTTTTGTCACTTGATCATGCTTCCTGCCACCCATGTCCGAAGAAGTTCTCTTTGAGAGATCTGTTTGATGATATTTTTGTTCACACAGATAATGAGCATAGAGATATCTGTGTGCAACATGATAAAATGTCTATGGGCTCATGTCTTGCTCCTATCATGGCCTCATTTGCCATGAGCCTGCTTGAATCGCAAATAAAAAACTGTACGAGCTGCGCCTCTGTCCTCTGTAAGCGCTCTGTTGACGATGGTTTTAGCATTTTTGATGAGAAGGCTGATATCGATGATTTTCAAACCTTCTTCAATAGTCTTCACCACAACATGACTTTCACTGCTGAGGAAGAGAATAATGAAGAGCTAGTTTTTTTGGATACCATTGCTCACAAATTTGAAAGTACTTTCGATATTGCGTGGCATATCAAATATATAACAACTGGTATCTGTAGCCCGAACATTGTTTATGCCCCAACACGCTGTCGTGTTGCTGCCATGTAATCGCTGCTTAATCATGCGCCAAAAATCAATTATTCTGAGAGAAGCTACCAAAATTCTATTCCTTTTATCAAGACCATATTTCTGAAAAATGGCTTCTCTTAAAAACTGTTTCGAAAGCTTTCCATGAAGACGTAATCTGAGTAGAAGTCTAATATACACCCCTCTCCAATTAAAGCCCTATGATAATAGCATGAACGCTGAAAAATGTAGCATATAGAACCCCATCTCCAATAAATTTCCCTCTTCAATACATGCCCCGCCCACCAATAAATTAGAAAAATAAACGCTAATGGGCTTGTAATAGGGAATATACTCCTGAATTGCGGGTACAAAATGACAATACAAAATATCTTCTTTCGCTAAGAAAAATAATGGCTTTACCGTGACTGGCGCAAAAGTGACAAAAAGTAAGGCTAATATTTCATTGCCCTTACTTTTGGCAAACTGATTGGCTATGGAATGTCAGCAGAATGATATATTCTTCAAACACCGGAGGATTAAATTGCCATAATTCGTCTTTCAAAAGTTATCATGATTCAAAAATAAGGAGGAAAAATTTGCCCGTCATGAATTGGACATGTAAAATCTGGAAGGTACTACCTCATTCTTGTGCACTGATGTTTATAACGAACATCTGCAATGTTCCAGGAACAAATCCCCTTAAAAAGTCATATCGCGCCATGAAAGATAACACTATTGTTGATTGGTTCCATCCAAAGGTTCCATCCTGGTAGCAAAATGGCTAATATTGATCCAATTTTGGAAATAGAACATCCAATATTAGCGTGCAGACAGAGTCAATATGTGGGGAGCATTTTCCAAAGACATCTTGACACCATGATGACACCACATCATTTTTCATTGGGACATGCGCTGTAGTCTCTTGCATGATTAGATAGGTGTTTTACTTCGTCAATTTCTTCTAATGACAAGACCATTTACTTTTATTGGCCATTTGATGTACTAATGTTTCACAGTCAATGCCGAACAATTTCTCCAAATGACATTCCGTTGCAAAACCATCACAAACAAATAGAATTTTCACTCTGAAATTGCGTCCTCGGTCACAATCTTAAGGATATTTGGAATACATCCAGGCAACTCATTTATCTGATGAGCGGCGTCGTGTTCATCACATGGTGTTCATTGAGTCTAAATTCTTCATGTGATCCCGACTTATTAATTCTATGAAATGGCTCATTATCATTCAAAAAAGTACAACATAGCTTCCTTTTATCTTCTGCGAATAAATTTACTGCAAATTGTATGAAGTACAAATATTATCTACATCTGACTATTCAACTCATTCCTTGTGATATTTTTTATCGCATGCAATTCAGCTGAATGAATATGAATCATCATTGAATTATAGAATGTATCACAAGAAAAGAGTAGTGATCACAGTTCAAGGTACAAACCACAAAACATGTTGCAACATTGAAACAGCATGATAAAGGGAAATAATAACTCTATCATTCAATAGCATGATCATTGTCTCTCTGTCGCGTCGCCGTGCAGTCTTTGCATGCATATCCAATAACACGTCATTTGATTAATTTGTGCAGTTTCATTTTGTCTGTGCACCCCACTCACACGTGATGAATTTTTTACCTTTCTAAAATTTGGGAAACTTTTGTTTGATTTTACCATTTTGCCAGTTCAAGTCACGAAGATGGGACTAATGAAGTTACAATTTTCATATTCTTCTTTTTTTTCTTATTTTGCCACTTCTTCATATTTCTCGAATACAAAATAATTAGGAAATTTACCCTGAAGATGTATCTTCTAACTACGAGTAATATAGTATGCATTTTTGATATCTATTTTCAGCAAGTACGCGAAATCACTAAATGACTATTAGGCTAGGCCTAATAAATGACGTCATTTATTGACTTATATTACCCACTGTGACCTTTAGTGCACAAGTTGCAACGTGCCATAGATGTCATAGGTTAAATCAAGGAACACGGATAATTTTTATTAATAAAGTATGTATCTCACTTATCAAAGTCTTTGCTTCCTTTTTACTTATATTGCATATGCGAACATTGGACAGTTCATTATGAAAATTCGTTCATGTGCATCAATTTAGTGGCAATTGCATAATTTGGGCAGCAATATTCTGGTATTTTCCCAATGATATAAAAAGTTAGGGTATTTAAGTCGTCTTTGTTTCAGTTTCGCTCTGGGAGATACTTTAGATCATGAAATATTTTTTATGTAAGCATGTGTGTTTGAGAATGTTTCCTGCATTTCGTGTGTATGAGTTGCAATCGACACAAAAAGCCCCTTATTCTACTTTATATTCGAAAGTGGCTTCATCAACACATTTTATAAGTAAATTTTGTGTGACGAATTGAAACAAAATTCCATAATATCAAAAATCTGAAAAACATCCTTAACAAACACTAAAATGAATTTTCTATAATATTTTGAACAAATCAAGTCTAATTGAGTAGTAAGTAAAACTCCACCACTGGACCGCGCAAGATAGCCGCCATCGAAAAATGTCGCTGACATCCCCCCCTCTGGAACGACAGAGTGTCGTGGTGTGCCGGCCAGGTGGGTCCAGGTTCGCTGACGTCCCCCCCTCTGGAACGACAGAGTGTCGTGGTGGACTTGGGCGACCGCCAGGTTTTGACTTGAGGCTATAGTGTGTGTTGTTTTTCGTGAAATCTAATGACTGTTGGGTTGAAAATGGGAAGTTTCGAGTGGAAGCAGTGCTCGGATGTCAGAACGGAGGCCAGATTCGGATTCAGCGTGAAATTCTGCATCGGTATGGTGAATTTGAAAGCAATCGGAGGGAAAAAATTTTCAACATTTTTCGAAAAAACGACAGAGTTAGAATTTTTGCGATGGCTGTGGGCTGTAGAGCCAAAACGAGGCATCGGATGGGAAAACGGAGGCCAGATTCGGATTCAGCGTAAAATTCTGGATCGGTATGGTGAATTTGAAAGCAATCGGAGAGAAAAAATTTTCGCTGACGCCCCCCCCCCTTCGGCACCGACCTTCCAACTTTGCTTCTAGTGGACGGATTTTGTCGTGCAATAGCTCGTTTGAAAGCTAAGAGTAAGACAAATTCACTGAAAGAAACGGCTTGTTCATATCTGTCTTCGTTTAGATGTGAGACGCCATTTAAGATTTTGGGAGATTGGCGAAAAACGACAGAGTTAGAATTTTGGACGTTTTGGGCTCTAGCGTCAAAACGAAGCATTGGATGGGAAAACGGAGGCCAGATTCGGATTCAGCGTGAAATTCTGCATCGGTATGGTGAATTTGAAAGCAATCGGAGAGAAAAAATTTTCGCTGACGCCCCCCTCCTCGGCACCGACCTTCCAACTTTGCTTCCAGTGGACGGATTTTGTCGTGCAATAGCTCTTTTGAAAGCTAAGAGTGAGACAAATTCACTGAAAGAAACGGCTTGTTCATATCTGTCTTCGTTTAGATGTGAGACGCCATTTAAGATTTTGGGAGATTGGCGAAAAACAACAGAGTTAGAATTTCCCAGAAACAGCTCCAGCGGGCGAATGAAGGCTCGGATTGGTAAACGGAGGCCAGATTTGGAATCAGCTTGATGTTATTATCCAATGAGGATCGTCATCTAATGAGAATCAAGCATTTCTATATAAATAGCGAGCCTTCCACAGTGAGAATCATTCCATCGTTGAATCACACGAGTGACAGACGCACATTTTCTCTCTCTAGTTCCCTGTTCTATTATCCAACTAAAATGGTAAGTCGCTACTTTCCTCCCTCTCCTCCCTTGAACGTAAACTTAATACAATCTTTTTCATTTTCAGGCATCTACTCCATCTGCTGCACTAGTAGGACAAAATGGCGGTCAAACGTTACAAGGTTCGCTACGGTCAGATCATCTACAACTGAGGCCAGTGGAAGAAACAACCAAGGTACATAATCCTACACCGCTACAGCGTAAATTTAAACAAGTCTTGCGTTATGACGATCATAGCGTAGTACTCCGAACGGGAATGCTCCCTTCCACGGATGTCAAGATAATGCGCAATCAGTATGGGGACTACATACCGATCCCCGTGAGTCCGTACATTCGCCGCCAACTTGATATTATTGAGGAGTACGTGACATTAAATATGGACATTCCTACTCCTCTTGCTCAAGAGTGGAAGGCTAGAGATGACAAGGATACTCCCTATAGAAAGATTTGGGATGGTAATCACATTTGCCTACCGGTATCACATTGGTGTACTTACTATAAGAAGGAGGGAGATCATTCAATACCCATCAGATGTGATGAGCTCGGAGAAGGTACTTGGGATATCCTTTTCAAAGTGAATGGGCTATATTATGGTCGACACAAGGATAATAAAATAGCCTCTCTCTCCATGCATATGGAATCCATCCTATATATTCCAAAACCACCCAACGTGGACGACATAATTGATCAAATCCTTAACAGCAGTGGTACGAAGCGCAAGTCGGACAAGAATGCTGCCTCAAAACGCAAATCAAAGAAGGAGAATTACTAGTCTTTTCCTAACTCTACCCTATGACAATTCGCTTATGTGCTTTGAGTGTCGTAGACGTGGTCTTATTAGATACATTTTACTTCTTCGTTGCCATCATATCATTTGTGTATTTTGTCGTGAAAAGCATCGATGTAATTCTTCATTTTGTAATATGTTATAGAACGTTTCCTTAGATGTGTAAATTTCCGTTTTAGGCTTCTATCATCATTTTTATGGATTGTGAGGGTGAACCTGTACAGGAGCTCAGTGCTATTGCTATGAACAATTGGACATATCAGATTGTTAGTGTCTATCATCAACATGCCAACTGCGATCCCAATGTTGATCAATGGGCGAGAAAACACATTCATGGACTTAATCTGAAATATTTGCAAGACTATGGCTTTTCTTGTGAGAGTGCTCTTCTTATTGACTTTAAACGATGGTTAGCTGCTTTCAATGTTATACGCATCTTTTGTAATAATCCTGGTAAGGAGAGGAAAGTATTTCCCAATCTAATCATTGATGATATTTTGCTCCCGCCTTGGGATAGTAGAGTGAATCAACACTACCAAGAAGTCACGAAACGTTTTAAGGATTTTTGTGTTCCTATTTTGTCTGTTCGTTGTAGTAGCTACGTTCATAACCAATGCTTCTTTCCTCCTTACCTCAACACTGCCAAAGTCCTGTATGGTTATCATTGCTCGCTGTATGATAGTTACCAGCTGTATCTATTTTATCTCTTTCAAACCATTGATTTATAATGCATGCTTGTTACCGTTATTCAATAAATGTTACTATGAGAAGAGTTGTTGTTTTCATGCAATGGATGGGTTAGATAAAGGGCGATCATGTCTTTCTCAAACGACTGCGGAACATTACATTTTCATAGGCAAAGTTTAAAAGGAGCTGTTCAAGATTATGTGATAAAATTTCATAAAGATGAGACCGACATCGGAGCAGTGGTCGATGGTGCTAGCACTCTATTTCTAGAGTTAATGAATACATTCTCTGATAGCATTATCATGGCGCGATTAGTTGCGAAAATTAAGTTTAGTCATTTTGGAAAGGAAGAGGTGGAAAGTCGCTCTTTCCATTTTGCTTCTTATTCAATGGAAGTGGTAGATCACCCCGAAGAATTTTTTAAAAGACATATGATAAAAATTGCTGAACGTCTTAACACATTTAACCATCATGGTAGCAGTCTAGTGATTGAAGCGATTTCAGATATTCACATTCAACTTTCCATAAAGAAAAATTGAAAATGCAGTGGTACTTGATTGTAGCACAACTGGTTTTCGAGCTATGTCTGCTCACTCTCGAAGTATATTCCTTCTGTACATGTGTCTATTATTTAGAAAAGGCTAGCAAATTCATATCTTCAAAAAGACTTGCTATAGACATCAGTAACGGTGAAACTATGTGTTGTGATGTATGTAAGCGAAAGGATGGAAATGAAAAGCGCATCTTCAAGAGATGTAAGCATGCTTTTTGTCAACGCTGTTTCATACGTAATTGCATTCAACTTTGCAAATGTAGCCACTGTGATATTGCTCATTTCGAGTGCCGCTTATGTCGCAATAGTTAGTACCTATGCAAATGTGGTAAAGATAGGTTTTAGCAAAGACTAACACGGAAAATGGCGAAACGTAAAATGACGAAACGTAAAAGTCAAACGTTTTCTTCAGCCATTCAAGCTCTCCGACGAATGAAAGCAAATCAGCGATACAATGCTATACGACATGCTAACGATAAATTCATTTGTGAAATTATTTCTCATGTCAGAAAGTTGAGGACGAAGAAATTAGCACCAAAACAACGAAAGTTACTTAAGCGATATGCTACGAAATTACGTTTCATCTCCAATCCTAAAGTCACCCTTCAAAGAAAGAGGAAAACTCTAACACAAAAGGGCGGTTTCCTTTCAGCAATACTTCCGATGCTAGCTCCTGTCGTGGGTAACCTATTGGGTAATATCTTTGGCTCTAAGCGTCAATTATGCAAATGTTGAATCTCAAAGTATTAAAATGGATTTCAGACTTCAATGCGATAAAGTTCTGACTGTATCAGGTCCATCTCATGCAGGTAAAACAGTTTTCACGCTGAATTTATTGGATAAAAGAAGGGAGTTGTTTAAGGAACCTATCAATCGAGCATTTTGGTGTTAAAGAGTGCTTATAAAGCTGCACTCGTTGAACGTTTTAATCGCACATTAAAAAATCGCTTGTGGCGACATTTTACTGCCAACTTGACACAAAATTGGACAAAGGTTCTACAAGATACACTCCATGCCTACAATCACTCTATCCATCGTTCTATTGGACTCAGACCAGTAGATGTAAATGCTGACAATGTAGATAAAGTGCGCGAATCATTCCAACGTAAACGCACTCATGTGAAAAGTGATGTGAAAATTGGTGATAAAGTGCGTATCTCAAAAGTGAAAAGTGTTTTTGCTAAAGGGTACCTTCCGAATTGGACAGAGGAGGTATTTACAGTATCAAGGATTAATCAAAAAGACTCTCCGACCACCTACAAGTTGAAAGATTACGATAATGAAGAAATTGAGGGTAGCTTTTACCGCGATGAGATTGAGGTAGTCAGTGAAAGTGAAACATATTTGGTAGAGAAAATCATTCGATGTATAAAACGGCAAGGTGAAGAATGGTGTCTTGTTAAATGGACTGGTTATCCTTCAAGTATGAACTCTTGGATGCGTCGTGCCGACATCTTTCATCTAAGTGATCGACAGTGATTCATGCAAAGTTGTAACTAACAATGTTTAGGGTTTGAGCTATGAATCCAACTGCCTCATTTTATTCACGACCCTCCTATGTAAGTGGTGGAGGACAAATTTACATCGGCGCTCGCCGCCAACGTGGAGGTATCATACTTGGTGCCTCTCATATCCAATTTCGGTAGATCTTTAAAACGAAATGTTTTAATAATGCCGTTGGCTTTGCTGGTGATGTTGCTAGTGATCTTTCCAGAGGTAGAAGTTTTAAGAGCAGTTTGTTGAATCGTGGGAAGGAACGCGGTTTAAAAACATTGAAGCAGACCTTTGCTGGTGTTACTCAAGGAAAGAAATCACCTAAACGAATGAAAAAAGGAAGGAGGAAACATCGCGGAGCTGGTAAGGTGCGATCTTCAGTCAAAAGGCATTCACGCAAACGTCGCAGAGGCTCTAATCATTCATCAGGCGCTAAACGACGACGCTGCTATAACTTCTAATCATGGAGTGTAAAACTTCCGGTTTTTGTTTGTTTGATCAACAAGCCATACAGACAGATATTCTTAGTTCAAGTATTGTAGATTATCATCCTCGAACAGCTGAGAATGCTGGCCCCATTGAATTTGTTATTCCTTGTGGTAGTGATGACTACATAGATTTGAGTTATGCGATGGTTGATTTGAAGTTTAGAATTCAGCAAGCAGATGGAACTGCTATTGACGATACACATAAAGTTGGAATGAACAATTTACCATTGACTACATTACTTCGCGATGTTTCTCTAACGATTGGAGAGCAGCAGGTGGAAGGTGGTCAAAACGATTATCCCTATAAATCATATTTCAATCATGTATCACAGTTTCATCCAGCAGCACAAAAAAGTCATATGGAAGCCATGGGATGGTACAGAGATGAAGCAGGAAAATTTGATGTTGAAACAAACAGTGGCTTTGTAAAGCGATCTGCTATGATTAAAGATAGTAAAGTATGTCAGCTATATGGTCCGCTGAATTTAGACTTCTTTAGACAGTCAAAGTTTTTACTCTGTAATACCAGCATGCGACTCAAGCTGACATTGAATAAGCCTGAATTTGCGCTGAATGCATTTGCTAAAGTTGACAATTTTAGAATTCATGTGGAAGATATTGCACTTTACATTCGTCGAGTAGTACCGAATTCCAAGTGTCATTAGAGGACATGCTGAAGGTCTTAACCGCCAAAATGCCATTTACCTCGTTCAGCATACAAAGCTTCTCACCTTTACAATTCCGAAAGATCAAAAGATTTTCATGAAAGATGGCCTCTTTCCATCGGAAGTACCGAAGCTCCTCATGGTGGCAATGGTTGAAAATGATGCATTTAATGGTAATATAAAGAAGAATCCTTTCAATTTTAAACACAATCAGTTAAGTGAAATTGCTTTACGTGTAAATGGTGTGAGTCATCCTGGTCCACCCTACAAACCAGATTTTGCTACGGATCAATTTATGCGCAGTTATGTTGATTTTATGTATGTCTTTGGCTTTTACAATACGGATGACACCAACGGACTCACTATGAAAGAGTTTAAGAGTGGATATACTATTTATGCATTTGATTTGACTGCTGACAGTGATATTAGTGCACCCTATCATCAAGCGAACGTGCCTCATAATATTCGTTTGGATTTGACGTTCAAAAGAACACTACCTGAGACGATCAATGTATTAATTTATGCAGTCTTCGATTCAAATATTGAAATTACAAAGTATCGTGACGTGATTCTTCAGTATAATCGTTAATGAGTTGGTTGACTGCTGACGATATTAGGACTAAAGTGCAGCGTAATGCAGACGAAGCGACGTTGAAAGCTTTCGATAATGTCTATTCACTCGATACCTTACCACCTGCAGTAAATCACTATCCCATCTTTATTGTGCTAAACACTCATTCGCAGAATTTAGGCGGTGAGCATTGGAAAGCGATCTTTATTGGAGAAGACCGACGTGGTGAACTATTTGACTCTCTTGCTCAACCTCCAAATATACCAACACAGCAGTGGTTGAGAAAACATACGCGTCAATATCAGCGAAATAAACGCATACTACAACATCCACTTTCATCAACGTGTGGTGCTTTTGTACTGTACTTCATCTTAAAACGTTTACATGTATCTCGATTTGTATCTGTTATTCAAAACTTTTCATGTAATCCATCCTCTAATGAAAAAATGATTTGTAAGTTCTATCATGATTTGAAATAAAAACATCATGTTGGAAAAATTGTTTTTTATTTTACAATCCGCTGGGTACGTACATACTCGATGAGATAGTCTAGGATCACATTTGCTTGTACATGAGATTTTAGTCCAGTAATGATCACTTTACTATTATGAAATATTGCCACATGCACAGGTAACCAACAACTAATGAGAGCTGCAGGAAAAAGTTCGGGTTCATAACACAAATTGTAACTGCTGGTACGAATCTTCAAAAATGATACACTTTCACTCAATTGAGTAGAGATCACCATATTATCCACAGTCAGATTCGACATCACACACCTCTCCCTCTTCCATATCCGACGTAGTAGTCTTTGTAGCTCTAAGCGCATTGACTGCGCCGATGAATGAGAAAGGGCGTCGAGAATCTGTACAGTCCCATTTGGGAAGAGTTGAAGATTCCGTGAATTGTTCATCTTCACCACTAACATTTGAGGTCGGCCCGGGTAATACTTGCTGTTTGGAAGCTGTTGGTGTAATGTTGTGAGATCGATTTTGGTGTAGAGTCTGAAGCGACGGAGAATGTTGACGATGGTGTAGCGATGGCGCTTCATGATGAAAGAATGAGTAAATTGAGCGATGTACCTTCCTTTTATACTTTTCCCAACTACCTTGATGAAATGTGAAGTTAGTATGAAGTTGGGAATGATAGAGTTGAATTCGCCGATTGTTGACGCGCAACCAGATGCGATTTCCAATACGTGAATGTCTTTTCATATAGAAGTATTTCAAATCCTTCATGATATGATGTAGAGATTGAAAATGACGATAAGATAAAGCAAACTCTCTTCTCACATTTCCAGTTGAATCTTTGAAATAGACGTTTCGATCATGATCCGTTTCAATACGTTGTAGGGAATCTAATTTCCAACTCATGGTGCGTGGTAGTCATGTCTGATTAAGATTTGCATAGTAGGGCGATGAACCCACGACGAATAAATGTCATGATGGAGCGATGTATGTATCTTCTATACTTCTCCCAATTGTATTTGCGAAATGAGAAACAGTTTGCGGAATGAGAATGGCAGATTTGAATTTCATTTCTGTAATGTTGAAGCCAAACTTGATCACCCAAGGAGATGAATCTTAATGTTTCAAAATATTCCAAATCCCTCATGATATCATTGAGGTTGACAAATTGTCGCCATGTTAATGTAATTCCTCTTGATGTATGACCATGAGAATTTTTGAAATGTACGTTTCCATCACGATCAACTCTGATATATTGTAGAGAGTCCAAAATCCAAGTCTTCATGATGTTATGCAAAGTCGCAGATCAGCAATATAAAAATGTCGTTTTATCATATTTTGCTTAGCAATGCGGCCGCAAATAGATTTGCTAGTAATCGAGCCGCACTCTTTTCTACTCCCATTGATCATACACAACAGCTAAATGGAAGTTGGGAAGTGGGTGTCACTCAACTTGTTTATAGCAACTGTGTCTATACTTTTGATCATGAGGTGATGACTATTAATATGAGACGTACAGCTGCTTACCAATGTGAAAAGGGCTGCCGAGTATACATTCCACAGTGGCCAAAGAAAGATCTCTTATCATGTAAAAAGTTTATATATGATTTCCTGAATAAAGCGTGTAAACATATTGTCCAATTTACTCCGCACAATGATGATCATAATTATGTACATCATGTAGTTGAGAAAGATTGAATTGTTGGTTTAAGTCCAAGTTTAAGAAATGATTTAGGTTACCTCGCTAGCGCCTTAACAAGCTCTGATAATTTAAACGTTAGTTACCACATAAGTGGTTATAAACAGTTAATATATCGAGAGGAAGCTTATTATGTAGATCTTATTCCAAGAAATGAGAAGCCATGAAAGACAAACATGACTCCTGAAACATTATTGAAGAAATTTAATTATCTCCTTCGAGTTGATGGTAAACAAGTGGCAACATTGACTTATATCAAATCATCTAATCATATTGCAATAAGTAAATTAAATGATGATAATCTAGTATTAGTTTGTTCAAAAGACTTTCATCAGTTCTTACGACATCATTCTGCAGCTGTTCATGGAAAATTTGATATGCAACATTTACCATGTGAAAGGTCAAATCAATTTGATACAGAATGGACCGTATCTTTATACAGAAAGTGTGTAGAGCCTTTAGGTGGTATCTTACATGAAACAAGAGTGTTGATGCCTCGCATTATTACTTCGGTTAAATTGGTTGTAGATTATTTAAATGAAGTGATTAATGAGCAACATATTTCATTTTCTGAAAAAGAAGGTACTTTGTCTCTCACTATAAATGGAAAAGGTATTGAACTAATTATGGATAAAACTCTAATGGACATTTTGGGTTTTGATCAAAATATCTTTAAAAGTGGTACTGTAACCAAAGCTAGCGCAGACATGTCGCTATCGCGTCGTATTAACTATTTTCAGATATATTCCAATATTGGTGAAGATGTACGTGTGGGAGATGTTGAAGCTCCATTGCTAGCAATGATACCGTACCAGCCAAAAAGCTGCAGTATTTTATCTGAGCATACTTTCAAGAAAGTGCATTATACAAAGCTGAAATCAAACTACATCCCACAAATTGATATTGCAATTTATGACGATTCTGGTGCGTTGATTCCTTTTCATAAAGATGCTGTGACAAGTATCACACTCCATTTCCGAATGAAGAGTTAATGCAAAAGTATGCTAATATATTTTTTCCAATGTGAATAATATGGAAAGTGAAAATAAGGACTCGTTTCTAATCTACTTACCCAGTAATGCTTCTATGAATAAATTTCCCAAAAATAAACCATCAGACTATCGAGTAGAATTAAATCGCCCACTGCATTTAGAAGGTGAATGGGAGGTTGGCGTTTCTAGTATTTGCTATGATATCAATATTCAGAATGTGAATGATTTGGAAGAAATGATATTGACTCCTCGCACCCATGATGGAATAACGATGAATAATGCATTCCAGTTGCCATACAATTTAACATCAGATGGAAAGTGGAACTATGAATGGATTCAGATAAAATCAGATTCTTATGAGCCATTTGGGAATGAGAAAATTATTAAGGCATTCAACAGTGGTAATACTTCCATCATGAAGAATAAAAATCAGAAAGCCTATGAGTTTACTATCTATCATTGGAGTGGGAGACAGTTCCTCCGCTTTCATTCTTTTACTAAAGGTCTTACACTGAGGTTGGATAATGAATTCTATCCGCATCTCGGTTTTGGCCATGGACTACATCTAACGTCAATTGCTACTGCAAATGTTAAAAAAGTTTATTCAAATCGAATCAACAAATTTCATTATAAATTTAAAATATTTGATGAAGATGTTGTAGAATGCGAAGAACGCATCATTTTGAAAAAGCGTGGTGTTCAACCTTTATCACTTATTGAGTTAGCAAAACGATGGAATGAGACTGTGGGTAAGAAGTATGGAGAGAAAATTATGGCGGAAAAAAATAAGTTGGTTATTCAGAAATATAATGACAAACTTACAGTTTATTTCTCTCCAACCTTGCGTCATTTTGTAAGACATTATACACCTATAATTGGAAGCGGTGTGGTGTATGCTTCTCATGAATATCACACTAAAGCTGATTCAGTTAATGATGAATGGTGGGTGGACATCTATGGTGATCGCATCAAGAAAATTTACCAGTCTTATGAAGAATCTAAAGTTGCTATCAATATAATGCCGCGTCTATATCATACAGTTGAAAGCTTCATTCATGTAGTAAATCCTTATATACAACAGAAGTTGAAGCATGTGATGAAAAGTAAATATGATGTAAAGACACACCACATTTCGTTTTCAATTGAAAATCAACGCGTTGTTCTGAAACTGGGTGATGACATTCAATGTCAATTGAGTAAAAATTTGAAAAAACTCTTTGGTTTTTCAATGCTACAAACTGTGTTTACTCCTGCACATACGATTGGTATAGAAACACCAATGACACTTGATAAACATGAACAGCACCTTTACATTCAAAGTGATTTGATTCTACCTATTTCTGTTGGTGAGAAAAAAGAATACATTTTACGTGATTTCATTCATGATAAAGACGCTTCATATGGAATAGTCGAGAAGATGTTTGAATCTATTTTCTATCACCCCGTCCTCAAACAAACTATACCCTCTATTACTATCAAAATTACCAATGGTTTACAAGAGTGCATCCATGTGAAAGATACTAAATCCCTCGTAACTTTAGTGTTTCGGAAAACAAAGTGAAGTCATTGTGATATGTTTATTGAAATAAAAATATGTGTATGAAAAAGTCTTTTCACAGATATAGGGGGAATGAGCTGACTGTAGGCATATATTCACAAGGAAGAAACGATCTCATGCCATACACAAAACAACCATGTATATCTACAAAAAGCAACATCAAAATACTGAGTTAAAGTTGATTATGTCAATACATCTCCTGAATGTGGTAGCGTGAGTTTTATTCTTTTGGGTGGAGGTATGTTTGTGTCAGGATGTCCATGTGGAAGAGATGTGTTATGTCCTATCCAACACCTCTTATCCTCCCATGCTGAAAGCGCTCGCTTCTTGAACGTGTGCGTTTTCACAGTATGAACTTGAGATTTTAAGATTGTCATATTGACAAACGTTATATTTTTATTTTTATAGGCCTTCTTATAGGACCGATGTTTCATTTTGTGAACAATGGATTTTGATATACCTTAAGCACGCTTAATACTATCTGCACATTCTTTTAATTTCATGGAATACATTTTAGGACGGAGGAGAATCATTTCATCTATTTCCTTTCCTGCTGTTTCATCCTTAAAACAACCAAGTTTGGCTTTATTCTGTATGGAATAGAGTGGATGAGTGGGATTGTAGTTAAATGTGTCGAAATATTTTTCTAATGACTTAGCTACTTCATTAAAATTTAAATCTTTTTGAGTGGTAATACCTAAGAAGAAACTATCTCTATCACCACCAAACAAACGAACCTCTTTTACGAGAGGACATGGTTTTAGTATTTTATAAAAGAGTTGATACATTTCAAGCTTAGAGTAATCTAGTACAGCTTGACCAATATAGATGGGCTAACACAACTCAACTTCAGATTTTATCATTTTAACACCTACAAGGTCCTCATCGATAATGTCTCTATCAATGAAAAGAGGTGATGAGGTCAATTTGTGATATTTTTGATCATCAATGACTAGTTTGTAGTTCATGCGTTTTCTAACATCCTCCATTGTCTTACCAAATAGACTATTATTCTTATACTTATAAAAGTCTTTTTCAAAATTATTTTGGGCTAGTGCACGTTTCTGGCTGTTACTATCAATATATAGTTTGAGGAAGGCTTTCTGTCTAAATTTGATGATGCGGTGAACTGACTTTAGAAGCATGCCCATTTCTAAATAGAATTTTAGTATGCAGAAGTGTACGAGATAATTTTTCTTATCATATTGGGTGAGCAAAAGTTTGCGGCATGGTTTGTACCTTGGCTGTCCACACTCTGTTAAGTTATTATGAAATTGTGACATGAATGGTGAAAACATATCTTCAGTCACTTCACCAGATTCAGGTGCGAGTGGGAAATCAGCAGTTTTATTTTTAATACTATTTGGATAAATCAAATCCACTTCAAAATAATATCCCAAATCACCTTCATCTGGAATCTTCAGAATGTTTGAAGGGTTGGAGTAATACGCAAGCTCATCTTGATTTAACCAACTAAACTCGGAATGAGGTAGTGGTTTAGACAGTGAACTGCCATATAAATTATTTTGGTCATAGTATTTTAGGTGGATATGATCATTACCTACTGTTTTAGATTTTATGTGATGTTTATTCACAAATGTGAGACCACCGCGTATTCCGCGCTCAAATATGTTATACATTTCCGGGTCTTGTAAGAGATGGATGGTCTCACCAGTCATTTTAAAGGCTGACTTAAAGGACATGGCTGGTAGACTGACAAAGTGGACAGGATCTAATTTTTCTTCTTCTAATGCCACTCGTCGAAATTCCTGAAAGACATCAGCCAGCAAAATGACATCTAATTCTAAGTAAGCGATCATATAATCGCCAAACGTTTTACAATCAAATTTTAACCATGCCTCTTGAGCATGTTCATGGTCCTCTACTGGACAATCTTGACCCGTCAAATCGTTTTGGAATTTGTCAATGGAAGGAAGGGTTGTTTCATTTAGTTTAGACATTGAGCTAAAATACGCATAGGGAAAGACTCCTTTGAGAGTGATTATTTCATCCGTTAAGTTTGGATAGTGTTTCTTCAAAGTTTGACTATGGGTAAGAAACTTGAGATTACGAACGAGAGAAGCTAGTGACGCTGACATGAATTGGAATGAATCTAAAAATTTTATTTCGAAGAAGACTGTCTTATTTTCTTTAGTTTTATCTACTGGTACTTTTGCTGTCATTGTCATGAATTTTTCTCTCGTTTGCGCTATTACATTAAACTGCCACGATTTCATCTGGCTCAACCCTCCTTTTATGAGCATATGACTGTCATAGCCCTTAAAGTTATGAAAAATGACGGGTAGTACACGACGTCTCAACCTAAGTGAAAAGTTACATTTGGAGCAGAGTGCGTTTCTAAATTTACCAGTGATGTGATCATGATCACGCACTTTCTTAATTTTATCGTCATCAAACGTTTTATGACATTTAGGACAGGATGTGCAACTTTCAAATTTTTGTTTGTCTTCATCTGACATATGTAGTGACTTACGCTGCAATTGGGAATCATATGATTGTTGAAATTTAGCAGCTTTATCGAGAAATTCTAGAAATTTTGAAATGCAATCTTCACCTTGCCAAGTATGCATTTTGTTTTGTCTATTCCTAAAGTGGTCATGCCATACTTCATAGCAGGATATGGCTGCTGGCTTGTGGATGATATCATCAATGTAGCATTCTATGTCTGCGTAAATGACACGCAGGGGACTTAATTCGTCACCATTATCCCTATGTGAAAATATTTTATCTTTGGGCATGCGTTCCATTTGTAATTTACCTCGCTTGCACCATTCATAGTGAGTTTCAAATTTATCTTTACTCCAAAAGGAGCGGATGCAGCGGTCGCATACAAAATGTTCACCTGTTTTAGAGTGCCCCAAGTGAGTGTACAAGCGAGAGATTTTGGGTATACCACAGTAGTGCCATTCCTCGCTATCATCTTGTTTTACTAATAAGAGGTTGACTACACGTTCATAACAACTTGAACGTGAATTATAGCGGGCACCCTTCAACCCCTTCTCCCACACGTGAATTACAATTTTAATCTGATTATGTTTTTCGAACGTTTCTACATCTTTGATTTTCATGTTGTTACTATCACAACCTTCAAAGTCTAGTTCATCCTCCCACTGTCTATAGCTATAGGTGCGATCTCGATGCGTGTTGATATCATTATAGTGAAGGATGGATAGGACTGCATATTTGAAACACTGTGATTTACAATCGACATTGATGACAGCTTTCTTACTATACAACGTTTTTGGTAGTTTAAATGTGCCTCGAGCTGCATGACTTTCTAATAGGGAAATTTTGAATATGGTTGAGTCCACACCATCAAAAATGAGAGCGCTGTCGCGTTGATTGAATTTATCTACATTTGATTTTAAACATTGAATGTGAAAATTTAGCCAAGACTCGCAGTCTACAACTTCGGTTGCGGAAGAGGAAGGAACATGAAACTGTATTCTCTCCGTCACTTGAACCGTTTGAAAATCTATTTTAATATATTTTAGTTTAAGGTAGATGAGCGCCTTCATTCTAAAATTGTCTAAATTGTTGAAGAGCACTTCGATAATGATAGAATTTTAAAGGAGCCACTCAGGAAAATCTACTATTTGAGTATTGGACTCCATGCAGTAGTCGCGTACTAAATTATTATGTGAAACATTAATGAGGGAGATGGTAGAGGTACCGTTGGTGTAGTGATCATTTGCATGCGTGTGTTGAAGTCTGTGCGAAGATCGCTGAAAGTGACTATCAAAAGAAAGAGGTCACAAATCGCAAGGAAAGGAGATGTCATCGTCAGAATCAACTTCACCTCCGGAGATTGACGCCGCTTTGCGTTGACACACACGTTGTTTGATGTGTCGAAGGAGACTGTGCTTCCTTGTAAACATATGTCCGCAGTCGGCACATTCCCACTCGTTGCCTTGTCGCGAGAGTCCTGAGCTGTAACTCACATCACCTGAAGGAGAAATCATTCTATCATCTCTGTTCAAGTCTCAGTGTATTGTTACAACCTACCTTGACTCAACAACTCTAAACTGAAATGCCTGAAATTGAGGAAGATGCTATTAGCCACACGTTTGAGGGAGATGAGTGAAGAAATTTTCAACTTACCATTTCAACGAAATCAAGTTTAAGGTTGATACTTCAACAAGAGAGAGACTTCACTCAAATAATACGTCTCAAATTTGTATTTTACTAGAGAGCAGTTCACTTGTACGCCTCAAATATAGAATTCGCCAGAGAACACTTCACTTATACGTCTCAAAGACAGAGTGAAATGACACGGATGTCACTTTACATATATACTTTCATATTCATCATTCATTGGCTGTTGATTTTGATTGGTTGCTTGTTTATACTTAAGAATTAGGAAACATTTCAAAGTCATTATTCACAGTCAACATGACAAGCCCTCCGACAACACCGAACACAAAATTCTCTTCTCCATGCTCATCACCAAGGGCGCTCGTTGCACCAAACGCTCCAACGAAGGGGAAGGTAGAGAAGGTGTACCGACTCGACAATATCAGAAAGTTGTCATTAGCAGCGGATGACGAAGAGGAAAGTGTATGTGAGAAGGAGTATCCCGACTTAACAGGCGTGAGGTGGAAGTATCTGCAGTACGATACTGATGATGTGATGGAGATCACCAGCACCAAATTCCTCCACCAATTATGGGAATGGTACACCCCTAACTCCCAGCCACGAACTATGGCGGAGTGGGAGTATATCGACAAAGTGAGGCTCGCGGTAGAAGAACGATTAAAGCAACTGAACTGTTTTTGTTATCTATGTGAAGCCAGACTCTGGGACGATATTGACGATGAAGACCTTTTGAAATGCATGCCATAATAAATTTTTATTTCGTATTATCTTTGCTTTCATATTGACTTACTTGAATGGGGCTTCAGTGGATGATTTAAGCATGTATACTTTTTCATTTGGAAATAGTAGCACACTTAGTTTAACTTGCAATTCTTATAACATTTCATATGGATGATAATGGTAGATGAAATAGTGTTAAATAAAATTAAGATAGCTTACATGATTATGGGATAGCAATCGACTGCGATCCATGTGTAAAGCGCTTGTTAGACTACGGAAGAGAGAAGTGTGTTATGTTGCGTGTGGCGCGTGAGTGTCCTCCCATTTCATTCCATTTATCAATTCATCTCATTGATAGAGACAGGTAGAACTCATGGTTCTCATAACGTATGCAATCGATAGTTTATAAGGCAACCTTCGACAGCTGGATAAATGTCGCCCTGGCGCGAATGCATACTACGTTGAGACAGAGGCAATCACTTGCAAACATGACGCAGAGAGGTTTAACAAGATTGACCATTGCCGAATGTCCCTTGCGGTATACATAGCTACGGGTTTCACCGCCGCCCTTTACAGGAACGCCCGTCGAAAGGAAGTATTACACCGAACTTCATTTGCAACGTTCAAGTTGACTGATAGCAGATTCAACTTAATGATAGTATTCGCCAGTCTGAAGACTGCCCAGGGCAAACCGCGAGGAGGTTCTATCATGTCTTGCCCCATGGTGGCCCCATAAGGACCGTTTGTGGCGTTCTCGGGGTTGTGTGATAGGGACTCAGGCTTGCTGTTTCGACTGCGGCTCCGGCAACGGGGCGGGTGGTCGCTTCTCTTGGATGTCTGTAAAGAAAGAAGTAGTGAGTTATCATCTTACATTTTAATTTAGTCATTTTTACTTACAGATCTTCTCGGACGCTTCCTCATAAAGGAAATTCGAGATCGGATCACGATGATCGAAGGTGAAGTGTAGACACTCCACCCCTTTCTTCACCCGAGAGTAGCATTTCTCCCCTCTTCCACGCTCGTACAAGAGAGGAGTTTCTGCTACTCTCCCCTTTCTAATAGGGATGTGCAGACGGCTGGAACGCACCCTTCGATCGCGATCCACCAGCTGCGCCGAACGGTGCAGCTGGTGGTTCGTCTCGACCACCTTAGCCATCTGCACACGGAGTGTCTCCACTTCCTCCTTCAACCTTCGTATCTCCTTCTCCCTACTTTCCCTCTCTGCTAGCAAAGCCTCTTCTCTGGCTTTCCCCTCGAGAGTCTTCAGCCTCACCTGCTCCAACTCGCCATCCCGCTCGCTTAATCTCTCCTTCACCTTCTTCATCTCTCCGGCCACGTTCTTTAGGTCCTCATATTTTGCCTTGTATGAGAAGGCCTCCTCCTTCAACTTCTCCACCTCTTTCTTTAGTTTATCCCGTTCGGCGATCACCAGCGGGCGCTTGACAAAATTGCGACATTGTGTTGCAATTCCGCTCGCAGTCACGGCTGTAGGGGTCTCGCGATCGAGGTCGACGTCCTCGATAGGTTGCGACTGTAGCTCTCCTTCCTCCTCCTCCTCCTCACTATCGCTGCTGGACATCGAGCTCTCGCTACTAAGCGAGGATACAGCGGCAATCGCTTCAATGGGGGATTGTAGCTCAGTGGCCTCAGTGGTGAAGAGTAAACTCCGTTCTTGCTCGTTGGCGGATTGTAGCTCCGAAGAACGGAGCTCAGTGGCGAAGAGTGAACTCCGTTCTCCTTCGCCTACTTCGCCTGCTTGACACTCGCTGTGTTGTGAGTGCCAATCCTCCAACCGCTCACTTAAGCGACTCATTTTGTGGGCTCCGCAATAGTAGCGACCGACCCCTATCTGTTTCTTGCTAGTGCAAGCGTGCTTCTTGAAGGCGTCAGCTCGGAATATCTTCCGGCATTGACACAGTTTGAAACTGGTCTTGACATTATTGTATTTCGGCATTTCTGAAGCGAAAAACGGAAAACAATGATTTTTACACTTAGTGAGGAATGATAGATTTGAGTGTAGTGAGTGGCACTCGATCCCGTCGACAGCCCGAAGGCCTTGTACTGATCACTAGGGAAGTGAGAGATCTTCCCCGATACCCGCTATTTACAGCTTAAGACATCATTGTCACTGCCCCGAAGTGGTAACAGCAACGCCGAGTCAAAGGTAGTGAACAGTAGCTGGGATCTAACCCCTTAAAGCTGCCTTAGACTTAGTTAAATTTGAAATCTGATAGCAGATTTGAACTCAGCATACTTGAAAACCTTGAGGAAACATCCCAAGTTATTGCTTTGATCAGCTTGATAGCAAGCCGTAGAGAGCTTGATTCACCAGCGTTTTGCAATGGAGATGTTTAGAGGCCACCCATGACAAGATAGCTAAGACTCAACCAATTGGCGTTCAAAGTGCTACGTTGAGAACTGTGTCAAATGCCCAACATGAGACATGAGTTGTCCCAGCGGTTACGGTCTAAACTATGACACACTCCCTTGCCACACTTATCACTACGGCATCGTCCGCCGTCCCGAAGGAACACCCTGTCAGTGGAATATTACAGCAATACTCTCCGTGTCTTGCTCGCTTTCAGTGAAAAGCCGCTTATACCATGAGACGACTGGCTCAGACATCATTAAAAATGCTTTCATTGACTTCAGCAGGGTCGAAAACCCCAGAAAACCTCCAAAACTAGTGAATTTAAATTTTTCAACTTTTTAGCTTTACTTATGAAATTTTATAAGTAGTCTATCACTTAGGGCAGGTCAATAGCAACCGAACCTTTTTTGAATCAAGTCAAACGGACTTGTAGAAGCAAAGTTACAAGCCTTTAAAGTTTTGGAATCTTTTATGGCCTGGAACCGAAGGTCATCTCCTGGCTAACCTCTAAGTCTGACGCCTTAGCTGATATCAGCAATGAAATTTTCTAAGTCGGTTTCTTACAGAAACCCGGAATTTGGAATGTCCGAATCTCCGAATGATAGCCATCGGAGCTCAGAGAGACGACTTACCGTTGGCAATCTCTCGTCTTAATGACAAGTCTCTGTCGGTTCCCAGCTTATATAGTATGTGGCGATCAGCTGATGACGAATACCTATCATCCAAATCTTTAAATCCGTCTATCTCCGGTTCTAGCGCTCCGATTGAGCTGGAAATACACCATCTCTATGTAGAATTTGACGCTGAATCCGAATCTCGCCTCCGTTTTCCCATCCGATGCTTCGTTTTGGCTCTACAGTAGGCAGCCATCGCAAAAATTCTAACTTGTTGTTCTAAAAATGTTGAAAATTTTTCTCTGCGATTGACTTGAAACTCTCCGAATGACTTGAAACTTACCATGTTGATAGAGAATTTGATGCTGAATCCAAATCTGAAATCCGTTTTGCTCTCCGATGCTTCGTTTTGGCGCTACAGGCCAAAACGTCCAAAATTCTGACTCTGTCGTTTTTTCGCCAATCTCCCAAATCTTAAATGGTGTCTCACATCTAAACGAAGACAGATATGAACAAGCCGTTTCTTTCAGTGAATTTGTCTCACTCTTAGCTTTCAAACGAGCTATTGCACGACAAAATCCGTCCACTAGAAGCAAAGTTGGAAGGTCGGTGCCGAGGGGGGGGACGTCGGCGAAAAATTTTCTCTCCGATTGCTTTCAAATTCACCATACCGATGCAGAATTTCACGCTGAATCCGAATCTGGCCTCCGTTTTCCCATCCAATGCTTCGTTTTGACGCTAGAGCCCAAAACGTCCAAAATTCTAACTCTGTCGTTTTTCGCCAATCTCCCAAAATCTTAAATGGTGTCTCACATCTAAACGAAGACAGATATGAACAAGCCGTTTCTTTCAGTGAATTTGTCTCACTCTTAGCTTTCAAACGAGCTATTGCACGACAAAATCCGTCCACTAGAACAGGGGTTCTCAACACGTGGCCCGCGGGCCATTTTGTGGTCCGCAAGCTTGTTGGCGGTGGCCCGCGATGAAACGAGTGAGCAAGACATGCGTATATTTGGCGGCTTGTCAATTGACCTTGTCTATCAGTTTAAGAACAGCTAATTTGTAGCGCACGGCGACAAACGTGATGTGCGCGCGCTATTTCTCCCACTCTATTCAATGAGAAGCTCTGTAGAGAAGAGTGAAGCAAGCTGCAGCCGTAGCAAACAGATCATACATGTCAATTGTTAAAAACTTACATAGCTGAAGTTCAAATCGATTTTGACAATCGATTTCAAGATTTTAATGACCTTATTCATTTGATAGGATTATGAGAAGTCCTGTAGAAGCAAATGTTGAAATCTGTGCAGGTCAATTCGAAAAATTTGGAGTGAATGGAGCTGTTGGTGAGCTGCAATTGATTGCGCTGAGAAATAGTGGTGTTGTTCAAGAATGCGTTAGAGGTGCAACAACTATGGTTGATACGTGGTTTGACATTCCTGAGGATGAGAAGTATGCAGATATTCGACGATGTGGACTTAGGCTTCTTGCAATGTTCGGATCAACTTACCACTGTGAGTCTTCGTTCTCTACACTCAACTACATAAAAAACAATTATCGATCACGCTTGACTAACGCAAATGTACAAAACATGATGCGTCTTGCATTAACCGGTTTGAAACCAAGATTCGTCAAGTTGACAAAAGCAAAGCCTGGACAAGTTTCTCACTGACACAATTAATAGCATTTATGATGTTTTGGATGAAGCCATTTCTATTTTTCTGTTGCAATTTATAATTACAATATCATTATTGGATTATCATCATTCTTCTCAATTTAAACAAGGAGTGTTTATATTCATGTACACATGCATACATAATATGTAATATTTCCCAAACGTTAGCATTCATCCAATGAATGTATGCCTCCCTCCCTCTCTCTATCTATAAGCGTTGCATATTTTGTGAATGCGCATTAGGTTTCAACAAAAACGATAAACTCTCACTGACAATAAATTTTCAAAGCCACATGCGTTTTGTAAAAGTATACATGTATACAGAGTTACAGATCTATCCTATAAGCTAGGTAAGCTTATGTAGTACCTTCTAACTACGCCAATAGGTCCATACCCTACCTCTACTTAATCATCACAAAACAAAAAAAAATTTTTTTCAGAAGGATTATTAATGAAACATAAATAGGCCTATAGGCGCTAGTCAACTCTAACTAATAACGGTACCTATGTATAAACAATATAATAGGCATACAGGGGTTCTTTGGTCATATATTCAGTCGATTGGCCCGGTAGTATATTCATTAGAAAAATGACAGGAAATGACAGGCCCGCCGAATTTTTGAGTTGAGAACCCCTGCACTAGAAGCAAAGTTGGAAGGTCGGTGCCGAGGGGGGGGACGTCGGCGAAAATTTTTTCTCTCCGATTACTTTCAAATTCACCATACAGATGCAGAATTTCACGCTGAATCCGAATCTGGCCTCCGTTTTCCCATCCGATGCTTCGTTTTGACGCTACAGCCCAAAACGTCCAAAATTCTAACTCTGTCGTTTTTCGCCAATCTCCCAAAATCTTAAATGGCGTCTCACATCTAAACGAAGACAGATATGAACAAGCCGTTTCTTTCAGTGAATTTGTCTCACTCTTAGCTTTCAAACAAGCTATTGCACGACAAAATCCGTCCACTGGAAGCAAAGTTGGAAGGTCGGTGCCGAAGGGGGGGGACGTCAGCGAAAATTTTTTCTCTCCGATTGCTTTCAAATTCACCATACCGATGCAGAATTTCACGCTGAATCCTAATCTGGCCTCCGTTTTCACATCCGAGCACTGCTTCCACTCGAAACATCCCATTTTCAACCCAACAGTCATCAGATTTCACGAAAAACAACACACACTATAGCCTCAAGTCAAAACCTGGCGGTCGCCCAAGTCCACCACGACACTCTGTGGTTCCAGAGGGGGGGGACGTCAGCGAACCTGGACCCACCTGGCCGGCACACCACGACACTCTGTCGTTCCAGAGGGGGGAGGTCAGCGACTTTTTTCGATGGCGGACATCTTGCGCGGTCCAGTGGTGCAGTTTTACTTACTACTTAAGTGAAATAAAGCCGACGAGCGAGACTTCTTAAAGACGATTTAATTGGGATTTGTTTTGTTCAATATGGTCCTCAACCTCGATTGTCTACCCCTTGAAGTTGTAATGATCATAATTTTCAAGTGACACTCCAACATCTCTGCTACATAGAGCAACATTCAAAGCGGATGAGATTTTGCAACGACTGCTTCTTGAAGAAAGTGCTAAATCATCTGCAACAATGATTAAATTAGTTCTATATGTATCCCCATCCATGTAAATTCAAATGTTAAGAAGTAGAATCAATTATTTTTCTCTGAATCTTGATTACCGTTGGAAACTCCTTATGTTTTTGATTTATCTGAGACTTGTATGCTCATCTCTTCGAAAGCCAATTATTTACTAATGTACCGTCTTATGATGACGACAAGTATACTTCATGGTTTGTTATGGTATCAAGGAGTTCAAACCCTTGATAAAATCCCTTGAGACATTGACAACGGGATACCTATCCGTAGTGCTACTGAGACTGCATCGAAAAATTAAACGTGATCAATCTGATGAGCTAACAAAGATGGATTAATAAGATGTTACACGAAATTATGCGGACTTGTCAACAAAGTACAACAGCTCTGTTTCAAGAGTTCCTGTTTCCATTTATCAAATAAGAAATATTTAATGTACATGCAATCTATGTAAAAAGATAGATAAAGTACAGCGCCACTTGAAAAGTGCATACACAAGATGCTCAACTGAAAAACAAAATTTCATGCAGAAATGCGCAAAAGTAAAGTGTCTTTCGAAAACAATTAGAAACTGGAAATGTTTGATAAGATGAAAATGTTGTTAAGATGAATGAAAGTTTACTAAAACAGTTTTCTAGCTTGTTCTGTCATTTTTTATAGGAAACTGAAATTCCAATTTTTCCACTGCAACAGTTTCTGTAATTCTGACAGCGTTGAAATATCTCAGAATTAAATGCATTAGCCTACACAGCATGCCGTGATAAATGCATCTACATGTATGTGTCCTTTGTAATTAATGTAGCAATATGAACCAGGAGGTCATATTGTAGACAATAAGAAGACAATTGTAGGTAGTAGACAATAAGAAGACAGCATTCACAATCTCACTTCTCTATTACTATCGGTCTGTCATGTGCATAGGTCCAAAAAAGTAATGACTGTTATCATAGAAGCAGACAAAAATAAATAATTTTTTTCTGAAATAACTATATTTAAAACAGAACAACAAGTAAACATGTGTAAAATCGAAAAGTGAAAAAAGAGCAAAAAGAGTAAAAAACAAAAGCTAAAAGGATTTGGAGGCCAAGGATATGTTGCGAGAGTTTCCTTGAATAATGGCGATTCCGATTCTCTGTTTGAGAAAGAAATGCTCACGTTTATCGCCAGTACTCTCACAAACCCCCTAGCTAGGTCTTCAATAGAAGTTCTTGTGGAAGGGCCAAAAACACAAGACGTCTCTCGGCCACAGGCTGAAAAATATAACTTTGAGAAATGTTTGCATATTTCGATCTCTTTGAGTGTTCAGCTGCTTTAATTAAAGTCCGCTTTTTGATTAAAAAATGAAATTGAAGTTTGTAATGATATTACGGACCGGGGATAATATAACGCTAACATGGATTTTTGAGGGCAATAATGCAAGACTTTTGAGGGCGCGTAGCCGCTCGTTTATTTCCTACATTGGTAGCCAAAAAATCTATGTTAATAATATTGTGCGGAATTGAGATCTAGGCAGCAATGTAGGAAAAACATGCATCAATGCTAATCAAACATGCAGGTATATGCGCTAACTGAGATTTCTAACATAATACATTGTCACATGCATCGATGCGGTATATTGTTGCCTCCTTTGTTTCTACATATACGATGGTCCATATATTCTAGGTCTCGCTGGCGTTAATAGAAGTGGGCACGACAATGCTTTTGTATAGCCGAACTTTCATTGCTGTGCTGATGGTATTGGAAGACCAAATGTAACGCATTCGGCGGAATACACTCGCAGTCTTATCTTCCGTAGGTGATGTCGGTTTCGATGTCACAGTTGCCTCTTACAATGTTGCCGAGGTAGGTGAAGTGGTCCACTGTTTGAACACTTAAATCGCTGACCTTTATGTTCAGTGATGGCGTTGTTTAGCCGCATCGGTAGTCAACATTCATCACCTTCATCTTTCTGGACCTGATCTTTAAGCCGATCTTCCTGGTGTTGTGCTCTAAATTCGATTTTAATCTTTGCAAGCCTTCTTGAGTTTCGTCAAGCATGACAACATCGTCAGCGAAGTCAAAGTCTGGCAGTCTTTTTTTGTTGTCTCCACGGTATTCCCTCGTTTACTTATGCACGAGATCAATTGCAATTAAGAAGAGGAGCGGGGAAAGGACACATCCCTGTCTCCCTCCGGTGACAATGTTAAAGAAGTCGATTCTTCCCGTGTCTGTCCTGATGCAACATCTTGAGTTTTCATAAGGCTTTTGAAAAGGTCGACAAAGCGCGGCGGCACACCATAAGACAGCACTATCTTCCAGAGGTATTGTCTGTGCACGCTGTCGAACGCTTTCTTGAAATCAATGAAGTTCAATTTCAGCGGCTTTTGATATTCAACACTTTGTTCCATGATGTTTCTAAGGGTAAGTATTTGTTCTGTGCATGATCGATGGCTGCGAAATCCTGCCTGCTCCTCCCGCAGCTTAGCATCGACTGCATTCCGAATTCTTCTCAGAAACACGCTGCAGAAAACTGTGCCAGGAATGGAAAGTAGCGTGATTCCGCGCCAGTTGTTGCAGTCCTTCCAATCACCTTTTGTCGGAAGTTTAATAATAACGCCGTCTTGCCAGTCTTGTGGCACAGTTTGGCTACGCCAGCAGCGATTGAATAGCGTTGTTAACTTAGCTAACAAAATATGACCACCGTTGTGAAGCCTTTAATTGATAAAAAAATTATTTCATACATGTATAGCAACCCGCATGACCGCCCATGCCATTAATGCAAGCTCAGATTCTATTCTTCATAGTCCATCCAATCTCTCTTACTTGATATTTTCTCATTGTTCTTCCATTCTTTCAGAAAGTGCTTCGATAGTGGCAGGAGAATATGGATACGAGCATTCCATCCATTTACCTAGTTCATCCCACACGTGATCGATCGGTGAAGGATCAGGAGAACGTGAAGGCCATTAGAGGTACTCAATTCCTGATCTTTCATTTCCTAAGCTGTTGCCACCTGGTTTGCTCAATGAGGACGCGTTTGTCATCTTGGATGAATGATATCTTCGCATGACTATACTAGAAAGGGTGTATCGAAATTTGCTTTAGAATAGGATCGACATAGAAATTTAACAGCTGCCATTGATTAGTAGGCTAATGATGAGTGTCAGGCAGTATTAGCTAATGGTTTTTAATTCAGAAGCCGGCAACAATCGCCGTTGAGACGACATCAATGACATAATATCGCATAGCATTCACTGCAATAGATAGGCCTACTCCTAACACTGTAATTGCATGCAACTGAATAGAAAAATGATGTTTGAGAACATTATCTCCTAAGTAGATGATTAAGTAGAAATGCAGTTCACCATAGATGCTAGATTGCTGGCTCTCTTCGCTATCTGGTTCGCAATATGTTCTTTAATTATTATGACAAAGATATCTACAAATGAAAAAACTAGTCTTGTGAGAGCAGCGAAGAAAAACAATTTTTTCAGGTTATATAAGTTTAAAAAAGCCACTTTGCAAAACAGAAAAGATTCTGGTTAGCAAACCTACGAATAAACTGTAAAACAGATCACTCTTAAAATGCTGGCCTAATATTTAAATTTGTTGGTCTAAATCCGATCTGGAAAATAAAGCTCGGTCACAATCTCTCATGAGTGTAATGCTGAGTCTAGCAAGAGAAAATGCCTTGGTCAATTATCATGATCAATTTTCAGGCTTTGGAAAAGCTAAGTAGAAGTTGCTAACTATCTACTGCCAACTAAACCAAAGTATCATAGCCGTAATATTATTACACTGACTTCGATGTATTACACGGTCAGAATCTACGAATATGATGCTACGGTATTCTCCGAGCCGAAGGCGAGGAGAATACCATAGCATCATATGAGTAGATTTGAGCTGTGTGATACATAGAAGTCAGTGTAATAATACTATGTGTTCGCTGAATGATATCTCATGACTCCATGGATATATTTCATATTTGAATTCATGAATTTTGAAACAGCTTAATTATCTAAGCAAGCATTCCTTTCTTCACTTTTGACTAATCAATGACATAGGAATGACGTCGAGATTTGTAAACATGTCAGAGGAAGAAGTTAATTCTGATATCGATAATAGAATACCAAAAAGTACTTGGAATAAGATGAGATGGGCATTCAAGCTATTTGTCACCTGGCATGACCACTGGAAAATATGAATTGACGATAATGTTTTGAAAGTATATAAAAATGTGAAACAATTTACACCAAACGATCTCAATCACTGTTTGAAGTACTTCTTCGCTGAGGTCAGAAAGGTTGATGGAGATATGTATCCTCCAGAATCGTTGAAAGGCATTGGTGCGATGCTACAGCTATATTTCAATACAGAAATGAAATGGAAAATTTCTATTTTTACGGACATTGATTTCAAAAGTGCTCGTGATTCCCTTGATGCTCAGATGAAAAAATCAGCTCAACGCGGTAACGTAAAACCAAAGAAAAGAGCATTGCCAATTGATCTAGAACAAGAGAACGAATTGTGGGAAAATGGTAGTTTTGGAATTTCAAATCCAGATCAGCTAATCCACACACTTATTTATCATTTGGGAGTTCATTTGAGCCTTAGAGCGGCTAAAGAACATCATGATATGGAATTTGGAGACGAATCTCAATTAATTCTTTGTAAAGACAGTGATGATAAAGAATATTTGAAATACGTTGAAAGAATGTCAAAAAACAAGCGTTATGGATTAAAATGTGCCAGAATGGACCCCAAAGAGACTCGAGTTTATCAGAACACGGACAAGCAAGATCGATGTGTGATCAAATTATATAAAGAGTACATTCGACATAGACCAGGGTGCGTGCAAAGCATTTTATCTGACGCCCTTACAGAAACATCAAATAAAAGGAGCTGTTTGGTACAAACGCTGCCCAATGGGGATTCATAAAATTGAAAATACCACTAAAACGTTGATGAAAAATATTGCAAAAGACGGCGAATTCTTTACGAACACTTCTTTACGACGCACTGCTAAGACTCGACTTGTACAAGGCGGCATATCCAAGGAGGTTGCAGCACTCAAAACAGGTCGAATCAATGAAAAAGCAGATAGTGCCTACATTCATGCCGAGGTATTCGAGAAAGATATGTCGAAAGTGCTGTATGGATCATATGAAGCTACAACAAACAATGTTGTATCTACAAACAACACAAACACACGAGAAAACAAGTCGATCAATTTTTATGGACGTACTTTTAACAATTGCACTTTATGATGTGTTACTCTATTATTTGTATTGGGTTGGAAACTAAGCTCAGACTCATCTCGTAATTATTAATAATTTATTAGTTATCTGTAAGAGTGTATTAGTGGTTTAGAAGTCTAAGACAATTCCGTCTTCAATTTTTTGAATCTGGCACATCTTCTAGCTCTCATGGAGCATTTAAGAGCTAATTCTTTTCGCTTCGGTGAGTCAGAACTTAGTTTTCAATCATAGTACTGTTTCAATCGTTAAAGTGTGTTATAACACATTACAGGTAATCTACTCCCAGGTAATCTACTGCAGTAGATTACCTGAGAAAGATATTGCAGTTCAAAATATACATGTTGAATATGGATATCTAAGCGTATTTTACTCAATTATAATCGACCGCCTAATTGCATTAGGGGCATAGCACATGAGGCGAATACATTTTCAAGAAACCTGTGACATGTATGCAAAAGAAATTAACATGAATACAGGCAAGTTTTAAAATTTGTTTTGGCAAGTACAGCATAGTATCCCATAGAAGTCAAGCTATCCCCAAATTGATGATGGAATAGTTATTTACGCAACAAGTGCAAAGCATCCATCTTTATTGCATTTTTTGAGATCAACATGTCTATGCACGAGACCGAAGGGCGAGGGCATAGATAGTTGATCGAGAAAAATGCAATTAAGATGGACATTTTGCACGAGTAGTGTAAGTAACTTTATATTTCACAGAGCCATCTGAATCTATGACCATGATCGTTAGCAGGAATTGAAATCAAACCAAAGCAATTTCGAAGTCACATAGCCTGCATCATTCTCTGTCCATTTGTCTTGCATCATCGTTGTCCAACATGATCAGAAATTTCAAATTGATGCATGATAACGTATTCTTAACTAATGTGCATCTAGACTGTGACTGCAATGACATCAATACCACTTGTCCGAGAATCAATGAAAATAGTGCTTTTGAAGCCTCTAAGGCCATACGGGCTATTCAAGATGAGATTTTTAATTGTAAGTCAGTAGCCATCTATAGCAATTGGAAGAAGAAATTTTTAGAATTTTTAGAAAAGGAAGAGCTTGAAGAGAATTTTGACAGCGTATTGGTGTTCATGAAGAACATTTCTGAAAAATACGCACCTGCGACTCTTTGGCAAGCTTACAGTTGCCTTGACATATATCATGCAACGTATAAAAATTGGAAGTCATTTAACGAAGTGCCAATTTTAAAGAGCTTCGTAAAGGCAATCGAAAAGAAAGGCAAGCCGAAGAAACAGTCTAGAGTCATAGCGAAGGAAGATCTGTTCAAATTTTTCGATGCAGATCATAGCGAGCAGCCGCAGATTCTTGTGAAGAAAGTTGTGGCACTGATTGGATACTATGGTGGTTTGCGATGTGTTGAGCTTGTTAATCTACTGTTCTCTGACATAGAAGTTTCAACAAATGAAATTAGAATTCATGTGAAAACCAGCAAAACTGATCCAACTGGCAAATCCTCATTTTTTTCATCATACCAAAGTTCCAGGATGATGGTCGAGGTCCCTAAGAAATGGTTTTAGAATATCACAGCAAAGTTGAGGATAAAAATGGGAGATTCTTCAGAAGCTTTAATTTCAAATCGAAAAAAATCACATCTCAACCGATGGGTCGAAATACTATCGCAAAAGTTTCTTCATATATTGCGGAATTTTTGAAACTCGAATATCCAGCTGAAAACACCAGCCAGCCATTGCTTTCGTCGGTCATCAGCTACAGCTCTAGCTGATTCAGGAGCTTCACTCCCATCATTGAAGCGTCAATTTCGATGGAAAAGTGACGCTGTAGCGATGGGTTACATCGACCAGAGCAAGAAGCACAAAATGGAAGTTGCCCAAACACTAACAATCACCAAGAACATATCGTCCAGTCAAAGCATCAACTCAACGTCTGAAACAAAATCAAAACAGGTGCATATCCAAAATTGCTCAAACTTTGCGATCAACTTATAGCTGCTTCCCAGAGACTTAATGGCGATTCTCTTGTATTTTGTCTATAAAATACAGTTATTACTTCTCTCATTGCAATTATGGTTTTTAACGCTGAAAAAAGCAGTTGTCGATGAAACAGCGCAAGTTGTCACTTTTAGCTGAATAATATATACCGTATTTGAAAATATATAATGCCGCAGTAGGTCTACATCGCATTGTGAGGTGAAATGTGAATTTAGTGCAGATTCTACATGGGTGCGTGATTTCTATGGCAGAGAGTGAGCTATGTGCTAATGTATTTCAATGAAGGAGTGCAATAATGACTGATTATTGCACTCCTTGGAGAGCATAAACTTTATTATGGAAGCAATAATCATAGAGATTATTGCACTGTGAAATATAAAAGATATGTAGCTACCCAACCAACCTCCGATATTTACCTGCATAATCTAGGAATGTCAATATCTTCAAGAATAAGGAAGGATTTACATGAATAAAAATTCTTTCAACCCTTCACACTCGATGCGGCTGTTAATCGTCGGCTTGTGTTTGCGAATAAGCATGGCCTCCTTCAGTCGCAAGTTAGGTTCGTCCTCCGCTGTACTTAATATGTTGATCTCAAAAGACTCACAATTACATATGCTTGCATACTCGTACAGATGATTGTGATGATTGCAGATGTTCCTTGAATCGTATAGAAGGCGAACCGTACTACCGATGTAGCATTACTGACCATTCTTGCATCGCACTGGATAAACAACGGTCTTTCTCAAACACAGTTTCGAATCATTTACATAGCAATTTGAAAGTTTATAATTTTCGTTAATTCGTCGCTTTCTCAGAGCGTTTCGAAATGTTTTGATTCTTCTAGTTATTCTTATATTTATTCCTTCTTTTTTTAAGTATTGCAGATTTATTGTCAATACAATCGTTGACAAATTGCATTTTCAAATATAAATAATCCATTTTGGAAACTCGTCGACTTTTCTTCGTCTTCAGCTTTTTGTGCGCTGAATAAACGATTCCGGATAACCATCGAAAGCTAGTTTTTTAATGCTTTATTGTGTTTGTTGAAGTCGATGTCACTTGTACAGCGTTCCCTTATCCTGTTCCTTTAGTTGTTTATAAAATCAATCTTCGATGCTTGAGGGATACTGAACCTGCAATGAACGAATAATTCTTTCTTAGCATCTTTTCTGTAAAATTCAAATTTCGGTCCAGTTTCAGTTTCACTATTGACAGTCACTTTGAAGTCCAACATACTCGGGCAATTTTCAATTGTTATGACATTTTTATCTGAATGGCTGTGGCACAAGAATAGCCGAAATATATAGATAAAAATATTTAAAAGTTAACATCTTCTACTTGGCTTTTCCTAATCCTGAAAATTGCTGAGTCTAGTCAAAATTAGCTCTTTGATTTAACTTCCCCCACATACGATGCTTTGGAATGAGTAGCCATGCAAGTCAATCATACAAATACGGCCAACTGCCTCAGTAGCATGCTCCCCTAGCTCGCGAAAAACGGAAATTGCGAAAAGGACGCATAAATAACCTTAGCTGTCGTGTTTACATCCGTTATCTTTTAGCTTTCTCATGTCAGCCGAAGCTATTGCCAGTCCATCAGTTCTGTTCGCATCAGCAGTTGCGTTTTGCGGATGCACAACCGTCAAACCGAGAGCGACTGGTCGACCCGAATTCCACAGTACGGGAATTAAAATATCAGCAGGTCGACTGTTAGTGTCATCTAGACGTGCACCGGGCTCCAATTTCGGGTTTAACAGAATTTGTCGACAAAAAACAGTGAGGGCATTGCGTTGATTGCTACGTCGGGCTGCAACATCAGATCCTCTTCGACAAGTCAAAGTATGCTGACCGGCGGTATCCAGTACAGCTGTTGGACATTGCAAGTGCTGTCAGGAACATATAAACACAGACCAAGTCACCATTTAATAAGAATTCATATATCTTCAAATCATAGACTAGGACAGGAGAAGGATTACAGTAGCACGTAATCGATATGAACTGGTTGGAGACGTCAAGCAGCACACCCTTGCCTGGTCAGACATTGACAATGTCAATATGAAATTATCAAAATCGATATTGTCAACAATCTGAGACAGAAAGTTCTATTTAGGAATGCTGTCGCACAGTTTGTCGGAATCAACTTTATGGCGAGGCGGAAGATAGTCACTATTAAAATGTTAATTGCGTCAGATTGAAGTTCTTCGCGAAGAATTCCCCAATTCAGAGAACTTGTATAAGCAGCACAGAAATGGAAAAACAAGGATATGAGTTCTACACCACCAAACCGAAAACCTAGGTGAGTTTAAAAGTAAGCAGAATCAGTCATCTCAACTACTAAACACTCCTCAAAACAGCGGCGTACATCCTCGTTGAACGCCTCACAGGTTGGAGGCATTGTCCGTGAAAGATAGACGATAGAGTTGTCTGTACGAGAATTAAAAGTATCTTGGATAGTCTGAAGTAAATGATATCATCTATGTATCTTTGTGAGACGAAAACTTTATCATCACTAACAATATTTTGACTTTTACTATTCAATTCATTAATCAATGTGTTAGTACTATTGATATGCTTTTTGAGTTGGTGTGCCTATAGTAGACGCAATTGGGCGCAATGGGAAAAATCCATTTTCTTTGTTTTTATGATCTTTTATGTTCACTTGGAATTTAGCTGGGTGACTGCCTGATGCGAGCAGTTTTTCATGATCGATATTTATCATTTTGCTACATTTTGATCTAATTAAGCGGTTAGCTTGGTTTTCTATTGCTGAATTTTTTGAAGCATCTCTAGTTTTGTAGGTGCTTGTATCCTGAAGGAGACTTTCAGTGCGGCATTTTATACTATCTTCCTCACAAATTACTATGCGATTAGATTTGTCTGACGGAACAACAGACAATCTGTTTTCTTTCAAAAAGGATTTAGTTTTCCTACTTATACTACTGATACTTTTGTATCTTTTATTTTTCTTTAGATTTTGTGCTTCTTCGTGTAGCGCACGCTTAGCTTCAATTTCAAAAAGTTTCAAATTGTTTTCTAAAGGCTCGCTCATACGTGGAGGTAAGTTTACGGTATTTTTATCAAAAGGAATGTGCATTCTATTCATGTCCGACACTCCGCAGTTATTAAAGTGATGAGACCAACGTAATTTATAGGATAAACTATCAATAGCAATTTCATTGTCATTAAGAAAATCATCGTCAATGCGATGAGGAAGCCGAAATTTAGGCCCATTACTCAAAAATGATTTTATATCGTTAGGAATAAAGGTTTTGGTTTCGTTAGTTAAGCAATTACTATCTAAATTACTGTCATGAATTTGATCAGATGAGCTACTCTCGCCGAACCAAAATTCGTCAACGTAATTAAAGAAAAAACAGCACTTGTACTTAATAGTGTACGAACTCCTGACACAAGGAAAAAATTGTACTTCGAGACTGTTTCTGGTGAAGGTCAGGTACTCGTAGGAGATATCCCGGTTGATGTCGAACGATTTCTTCTTCAGGATCGATACGTTTTGCCTTATCAGCTCCTTCTTGAATGAAGCGGTCTTCCTATCCAGGGCCTTCGTCGATTCAGTCCACTTCGGTAACTTGATGGTGTTCTCAATGAACTTTGGTGTCACGTTATACGTCACATTTTTTTTTCTTTCTTTACTTTCTTTTCTTTTCTTTACTTTCAAAGATAGACGAGTTTGCTGAATCCACCACACAGGCGCAATAAAGTTAGTGCAACTTGAGGATTTCCAAGAAGAGACAATTCAGCAAGTAATGTCATTGCTATTTTCCTTTTGTCTCCCATGTATCGTATACAATATTCTTCGTCGCCTATGAGCTCCCAAAATGTCGAAAGAAGGATTACCGTATATCTTCTAATAGAAACCAATGGTTCTATTAATTCATGCTGCTCTTACCCGGGTTCTATCTAATTATCTTAAAAATTTATCGGTAAAAACACGATATCAACCATAGCCTTCGGTGAACCTTCATAAAAATACCGGCCTATTATGTGACGGCTCTCGCTACTACTAGTACAGTATACCGTAGTTTATGTCATTCATACATGCGCCTGAAATCTTGAGTAGCCTAGGTATTCTTGCAGCATACTTACTCCAACATCATTATTCAACACTGAATTTCGTATTAATCTTTTGCCTCATTAATCTTTTGTCTAATTTCTGTTTCTAGTGTCCGTCTTGTGGTGCGTCCAATAAGTTTCCGGACAAATGTAGAAAAACTTCAAATCTTTAAATTCTGACATGATGGATAATTAATTTGGCATATGTAGGTTAGCATGGTATGCCAAGTTTTAAATAGTTTTCGTTTTTTGTCAGTCTGCAGGCCCACTTTAAAAAATATGCGAAATTTTTGTTATTTTGATGAATTTTTAGGGTTATCGATAGATACAGAAGAAGACAATGCATCAAATAGAATCTGCTATGTTGGATAGTTATCACACAATATTCAGGTGCATAAGAGTGGGACATTCAGTTTTGTCAGCTGACTGTATTCACAACGTAGCCGTCCATTCTCGAATGAAGTTCGATGTGAAATCAATCACATGTGTGCATGCAACAATGTCTTCAACTGAGTTTCGCGTTGGAAAGATTGAATGCTGTCGTGCAATTCGTCTGTGTGTTCTTAGCAATCAGAATCACGAAATACTGGATAAAATGGCAGCTGTGCAGAGACGAATGTCCTTCACCGTCGACTATCGTATTTTTTTCTGCGGCAGAGTTTCGACGATGTCGACAGAATGTTAATGATGAAATGATGATCCACGTGAAAGCAGGCTGCCGAGGCTGTGACAACCACGAAGTCCGAGCCCATGGAAATGCCTCTGAACAGTGATCGATGCATTGAGATTTCCACTCTTAGTAAGGAGCGGAATGTATCCATTGGAAGTGTTGGGAACCCTCGTTGAAAATGGCTGTCCAAAAAAAACAGTTTTTTTCCTCGCGGCTCCCGATTTCTTACACCTGACATGCGTCGAAGACAACCGGAGGCTCGTGCGAATTTGGGCATTACTGATGAGTTCGGGGAACGATTTATACGTGGTGTTGTCATACTGTCGATTAAACTCCTTTGTTTGTACACAATCCACCTTACAAACAGGAATTATTCGAATAGAGAATAACTGCCGAGGGGAAACCTTGGAAGACGGGATCGAAAACTAATTAATCACCGTTGATGCCTTTAACTGCAATTTTCTTTCAACGCAACAGAGATTGTTCTTATTGATTTTTTTGGAAGGACTGTCTACCGTTGCATGAGCTCATTACTAACAGATCTCATTCAAACAGCTCGAGCAGCTTCCCGGAACCCCCGTTCATAACCTCTCATTTTCTCCATGACAACGCTCCTGCTCACACATCCAGTATCGTGCAGCCTGCTATCACATGATGGTTAACGTTCGTTACCCATCCTCATTCAGCCGGGGCTTTTATCAATACGATTTCTAGTTGCACAGAAATCTGAAATAACATTTGCGTGTCGGAAAATCAATTGAATGCAGCTCTTATCCGGAAGAATCCAAACGCGAATTCCTCGGAAAACCTCATTCTACAAGAAGCGTTTGCGATTTTAGAGTCAGATGGTTGAAGTGTGTTTAACAAGAGGGTATTGGCTTGAAAAGGGAATTTTAAAACACGCTATTTTTATCTGGTCATATTGCACCAGTTGTTGATAAAATAATGTTGAACAACACAACCATCAGCGAATTTGCTATGCACAAAACAGAAAAGCAGATCTTTACTTTATTTTAAATTCATCAATATAACAAAAATTTCGCATATTTTTTAAAGTGGGCCTGCAGACTAACAAAAAACGAAAACTTTTTAAAACTTGGCATACCATGCTAACCTACATATGCCAAATTAATTATCCATCATGTCAGAACTTAAAGATTTGACGTTTTTCTACATTTGTCCGGAAACTTGTTGGACGCACCACGTACTTGTTTTACGTAAGTCATAGAAACCCACTCGCTGCAAGGAATTATGAAAACAGGAAGTATTCCAGCTATGAAAAATCTGTCTATCTTTGGCTGTGTTTCACAAATATGTTTCATTACAATAGACAGATATCTTTCACTGAGTATCTGCTACGTTTAATTCATTCTGGTCAATTCGACCTCGAAAAATACGAATTGAAGCTATTTTTTATCTCACTCATTGTTCACTAATTACAGAGTGCCTTGAAAGTTTCAATTGTCCATTTTTCATGATAAATGTGACGTGACCATTGTGTTGTTAATAAACTTGCTTCTGGTCAATTCGATTCTGAAAAACCTTTTTTTTAACTTTTGACAAAGTGGTTAGAAGACATCAATTTTTGTTATTTATCGTAATCGCGCTTGTGATTAAATCAAGAATTCTACTTATTAATGAATGTGAATACAAATGTAGATTGCGCATAATTACAATTGTAAACATAAACAAATGCGAAGAATAGACGTTGTCTTAGAATGTCGTTGATGCACTCGCGCAAAAAGTGAAGTGAGAAAATATTCTAATTTGAAATCACTTTCATCATTTCGATGAAGATACCAAAAGTAATTGCTATTATCGATGTTTTCCTCTGACCATTGTATCGCTGCTCCAGGTTTTCAAAGTTTTGCTGAACAATTTCACTATGTTTTTCACTGAAAGATTCAGTATTCGATCAAAAAGTCTAAATGGTAGTGAAGGCGCAATGACGTGATTGACATATTGCATTCCAAACGTTGGTAAAACATTGTAACACGTCCTCAACCAAATTTTTATAATAGTCACTTTTATTATTTTCAAGAAACTTTTGATCAAAAAATTCAAATGATGTCTATTTATTTTTTTCAATTGATGTCATTGAATTTTCCAGTTTAGTTAACTGCAGCATCAAACAAAGCAGGAAACATGCGATGAATCAAGTCTAGCTATCTGCATTCAATGATTTGATTAACTATTTTATAAGCCAGTGTCTTTATGTGTAAAGGCTAAAAAATCACTTTAGATCCTGGAATCCATTGGTTGTTTTCCTCATTTTGCTTTCATGTAGTAAAACTGCGGCGCTGTGACCGTTGCTTCATTTATAATGATAGCCTCTCTTGCAGCTGTCTGAGAGACGCAGCATACAAAGGACATCTTCTGGTAAATCCACTATTTAGAGCCATTCTGAGGCTAATATTGAAGGTATATTTCCATGTTTCAATAGCACAGTATAAGCATATGGCTGTAAATGGACAGACGCCAGCAAAAATAAAAATGAAGTGATCGCCATATTCTTGATCAGGACATTCTAAATTGTATGTAAGAAGAAATAGTGCAGATAAACACAATCTTTGCGTGGCAGTGGAGTGACTGATACAAATGAGGTCCTGACTGCTAGAAGACCTTCCATGAGATGGGATCAAAGAATATTTCATTACTCCGACCGGGTGGGGATTTTCACTGTTCATTCATGCACACAGTGATCCAAAAAAACTCAAAAATCTAATGAAACAAAGTAATTTGTAACAGAACTGTCTCAATTACTTACATGTGTAGCATAAGCCAGCTACTGACTTGGATTTCGTTGAACTTTGTTTAGTATGTAGGCTAGCCAACAGAAAGCAGTTCATACAAACCAACTATACTCTCTTGTATCTCTACCGGAGCGCAGTGACCTTGTCACTTTGCTGAAGAGTGTCGTCTTACAATATTTTGAACCTCACAACAAGTAAATTCTTCCAGAAATCACCATATAAAGCTTTAAATCAATATAAATCTTTGCAGAAATGTAAATGTAAATTTAATATAGAGCCTACAAACCTCGACATTTCAGTGCTGTGTCTTCAGTTTGAATCTTAACAGATATGCATGACATGCGGGGTCAACGTATGAAGAGTAAGAAAAAGCCTATATGGAAAATCAGAAGTGAAATTCTTGGAACGTCAAGGGATCCGGACTGGTTGCCGAACTGCTGTCCTGACATGAGTGTGTGCGATATCCCAGATTAAATCTACCTCCGAAACACGTCTGTGATGTAATCGGATCCAATCTCTCTCCTACACTTTTTCCATTCATCGTCCCCTTTTCATTCGAATCCAACGAAGTGGAAAAGTTGCTGCCTCATGTCAATTCACGAATATCACAGGGATCGGACGGCATCGCTTCTATTCTTTGGAAGAAACTGTCTCCTGTACTTGCTGACCCTCTGTGTCGAATCTTTAATAAATGTCTCTACTCTGACAACTTTCCTGGCTTGTGGAAAATTGCTGACACTACTCCATTGCCAAAAACTCGGAAACCAAATTTGTTGTATGCTCGACCCGTTTCACTGCTGCCGATGCCTGCTCGGATGTTTGAAAGTGAATTTTTCAAGAGAATGTGCATAATTTTCATAAGTATGATCCAAGCAATTTGCTCATCGACGTGGCAGCTGTACGGCATGTGCACTTATTCAAGTACCTCAATTTATCTCGAATTCCATGTCTAGCCCTGGCAATGTGGCATGTCATCTTCTCTCCATATTTATGGAGAAAGGAATTGCTCGATTATCATGATTGAGAGGATGCTGCAAGACCGCTTCGATCCCTTTCTGATAGTTTTGTTGCTAATTACTTGACGGCTCGCTTCCAAAGAGTGAGGTGGTCATCATGCTTCAGTGGTTTGCAGAGAATTGTAAGTGGTGTTCCTCAAGGATCATCAGCTGGCCCATGTCTCTTCAAGTACTTCGTATCAGACTAACAGTTCCATGGTGATGATTGTATTATTGTCAAATATGCCGATGATATAATCGTATGTGGGCTGTTAATAAAAGCAGTAATCAAAATCCAGCTGGGGATGTCGTGGATTATGTTGAAGGTTGGATGACAGCTAATAGTATGAGTATCAAGGTGTTGAAGTGTCAGCAGATGATGGTTGGTCTATCCTCGCCTTCGACTATTAACCTTCACAGCGGCTTCACAATTGCGTGTTTTGGGATGTTAAAGGTTATTTTCAGTAACGATGAGTTGGTTTCTATACATAGTGCTTGTGTTAGAAATCTGCTCGAGTACTGCTCGCTTCTGTTTGTCGGACTGTGCATGACTCAATCGAACTTACTTGAGACAGTTCAATGACGATCTCACCGCATCACTTCCCGATCAAGCTGTGTCGGCAATAATCACCCATTCGAAGAAGTTCCGACTTACGCTGTGCTCAAATACATTCATGTGTAGATCGTTCAATTATGTGATGTCAAGTTACTTAACTGGGGGGGGGGTAACCTTTATTTTTTTCTTTTCTTGTTCCAGTTATTGACTTTGTTGTTTCTGTATGTTTCTTCGCATCATATAATTTCACAATGTGTGTTCATGTGACTGTAGCACTACGATTTCCATTATTGGGGCATTATTAAAATAAACATGTTATTATTGTATTGCGTAAGGCGAAATAGACACGCGTATTTAGAGGAAGAAGAAAAGAGTGATAATTTGATATCAGCACCACAAGCATGGTCTATTTTTCAAAGAGGCAATTGCAATCAACCTTAGAAAGTCAGCCTGAAAAAAAGAAATGGAGGAAATGTGTAGTATTTGTGCAACCAGGGATCTGAAAAATTGGCTAAGAACCTACTTATATTTTGATCAATTAATTGATCGGAAATATCTCTCCAAATATACAATTGCAACTGACTAGCCAATTGTGCTGCTATAAATGATAAGTCAATTAGTCTGTCAATATATAACTGAATGCCATATATCAACAAGAATTAAAAATATTCCTAAAGTAAGACCCCATATTTAAACACATTGAATATCCCTTTTCTACAGAGATTAATTAATATTCATCATCGATTACATTCGGTGGAACCCTTAATATTGTTTATTGGATGATCAAATAGCGACAGAATGCTAAATAAGATATTGGTGAATGAATTCATGACACTGGAGAAACATTTTCTGTGTCTTTCTTTGAAAAGATTTTGTAAAACTCACAGAGCGAAATAACATTCACAGCTTGCTGACTTCTGAGTTGCTCGATTATTTGGTTACACAGAGACAATAACTGCTTTATATATTTTTGCAAGATCTTTCATAGTAGACATTTTTGTGTCAAAGATGAACACAATGATTTTGTACATTTCTATCATATTTTCATGTTAGAATGAGTTAGCAATATCTGTACAATGTATTAATAATAATAATACCTTTTATTGTCTCACATAACATTTAGCGAGAGTATTACAGCAGTTGACGATGACAATACAAAATTAGTAGTAAGTAAAACTCCACTTCTGGACCGCGCAAGATGGCCGCCATCGCTGACGTCCCCCCCCTCTGGCACGGCAGAGTGTCGTGGTCGGCCGCCGTGGTGCTTCGGGTCTGAGTCCCCCCCCCCTCTGGAACGACAGAGGTTGTGGTCTGTCGTGGTGTGCCGGCCAGGTGGGTTCACGTTCACAACATGTTCGCTGACTCCCCCCCCCTCTGCAACGACAGAGTGTGAGACTCGGGTGAGTTGGTCCGACCGCCTGGTTGACGTGGGCGACCGTCTAGGTTGACGTGGGCGACCGCCAGGATTAGTCTTGAGGCTATAGTGTGTGATGTTTTTCGTGCAATCTGCTGAATGTTGGGTTGTAAAATGGGTTGTTTCGAGTGGAAGGAGTGGTCGGATGAGAAAACGGAGGTCGGATTCGTATTCAGCGTGAAATTCTGCATCGGTAGGGTGAGTTTCAAGTCAATCGGTGAGAAAAAATTTTCAACATTTTTCGAAAAACGACAGAGTTAGAATTTGGGACGTTTTGGTGTGTAGCGTCAAAACGAAGCATCGGATGAGAAAACGGAGGTCAGATTCGGATTCAGCGTGAAATTCTGCATCGGTAGGGTGAGTTTCAAGTCAATCGGAGAGAAAAAATTTTCGGCTGACGTCCCCCCCTGGACAGCTTGCTTCGATTTTGGCTTCCAGTGGACGGATTTTGTCGTGCGATAGCTCGTTTGAAAGCTAAGAGTGAGACAAATTCAGTGAAAGAATCGGCTTGTTCCTATCTGTCTTCGTTCAAAAGTTAGAGCGGTTACAAGATTTTAGGTCGCAGCTCGCTCACCTGAAAAAATCCTAAGTGTCAGAGTGACTTTGTATGGGTAAAATTTTGAAAATTTTCCAAAGTGTGGAATTTCGACCTGGGACCGCCACCAAAACATTTTTCATCAAATTTCACTGACCCCCCCCGACAGCAATCTTCTAACTTTGGTTCTAGTGGACGGATTTTGTCTTACAGCTACTCGTTTGAAAGAGGAGAAAAAACTGCTCGACAACATTTTTTGTTGAGAGTCAATCGGACCAGCCGTTCAAAAGTTAGAGCGGTTACAAGATTTTAGGTCGGAGCTCGCTCACCTGAAAAAATCCTAAGTGTCAGAGTGACTTTGTATGGGTAAAATTTTGAAAATTTTCCAAAGTGTGGAATTTCGACCTGGGACCGTCACCAAAACATTTTTCATCAAATTTCTCTGAATGAGGGGGGAGGGGGGGTCAGTGAAATTTGATGAAAAATGTTTTGGTAAAGGTCCCAGGTCGAAATTCGGAAGTTTTAAATTTTTCAAAATTTTCACCACACTGGAGCTCTCACACTTAGGAATTTTTTCACTTGTGGCATGTTACATGCACATGTGCTGACGGACCAACTTCCCGTGGTCATATGAGAATGGTTCAGGTGTCATATTGTACAGAATGATGAGACGAATCGTTTGCAACAAACCGCATGTCGCTACGATGAATACTTTCGGAGATAGAGCCATTTTAAGTTTTCTTCCGAGCATATATAAACCCCCGACAACGTAAGTCTGATCACTTCATCGAAAGACGAGGTAAGCGACGGTCGTCGCTCTGAGCTCCCGATATCGGGTGTTTCAAAGGACTCTATCTTTTGAAGTAGGCAAGCTATCTTCTTACTTCAAAGTTTGTATGATAGAGTTTGATAGTGTCTTTACTACTGATAAAATTTTTAAAAAGTAGTATGAGTAGTAAAATGCGGAATTTTTTAAAAATTCTTAATTTTCACTTTTTTCAAAGTTTTAACATATAGACTAAGGTTTTCAAGTATCCTGAGTTCAAATCTGCTATCAGATTTGAAATTTAACTAAGTCTAAGGCAGCTTTGAGGGGTTAGATCCCAGCTACTGATCACTACCTTTGACTCGGCGTTCCTGTTACCACTTCGGGGCAGTGACAATGATGTCTTCAGCTGTAAAGAGCGGGTATCGGGGAAGATCTCTCACTTCCCTAGTGATCAGTACAAGGCCTTCGGGCTGTCGACGGGATCGAGTGCCACTCACTACACTCAAATCTATCATTCCTCACTAAGTGTTGATATTATGTTGAATGTTGACTAAGTTGAATGTTGAATGATGATATTATGTTCTAGGCCGTATGCTACATTCAAATCTGCTATCAGATTTGAAATTTAACTAAGTCTAAGGCAGCTTTGAGGGGTTAGATCCCAGCTACTGATCACTACCTTTGACTCGGCGTTCCTGTTACCACTTCGGGGCAGTGACAATGATGTCTTCAGCTGTAAAGAGCGGGTATCGGGGAAGATCTCTCACTTCCCTAGTGATCAGTACAAGGCCTTCGGGCTGTCGACGGGATCGAGTGCCACTCACTACACTCAAATCTATCATTCCTCACTAAGTGTTATGCTTTAGTCTGTATACTACATGATTCCAAACTTATACAATTTTCATTATCTTACAGTTAACGAGAAATCTCAGTAACGACAAAAATGGTCAATAACGACAAAAACAAAAAATTTCACATCAAAATGTGTGTATGCGGCCGAATTAACCGCCGAGACGGTCTCAAGGACCACATCAAGAAGGCAGGAGCCGACCACATGGTTATCCTGAGTAGGGTTGCCTGTGTGAAGTGCAGGGTGCTGTTGGTTGTTGGGCAGGAGGCCGAGTTTTATTTGAGGCATGGTGAGTGCACAGGAGGGTTGGTGACCGATTTGAGATTTGTGGAGTTGATGAATGCTGAGAAGGAGCGAATGTTGGGGAAAGAGGCCAAGAATGTTGTTGAGAATGCTAGTGGGAATGTTGTTGAGAATGCTAGTGGGAATGCTGTGGAGAATGAGGTAGAGAATGCTGTGGCCGGTTTGAAGGCTGACAAGTGGCGGAAGAGAGTGTTTGAGAGTGATGATGAGGATGATGTGGATTTGGATAGGGAGCGAGTGAGGAAGCGTGTGAGGAAGTTGAGCTCTTCATCGTTGGAGGTATCCAATATTGTTATTAGCGACCCCCCGAAGAGCTTATCTTCCCCAATAGTGAAGGGTGGTGGGGTACGGAAGCAGTCGGCGCGGTGGGATGAGGACATGGAAAAGAAGCATGTGTCGCAGCAAGCGGCACATGCTTTGTTGGTAGATCGCTACGAAAGTTTGAAGAAGGTGAATGAGAGAACGTTGAGTGAGTTGAGTGAGCTGAAAATGAAGGAGGTGAAATGTAAGGAGGTGGCAGATGAGAATATCCGTATGAGGCGTGTTGTGAAAGAGTTGAAGGAGAATGTGCGAGTGTTGGAAGACAAGAATGATGAGTGTGAGAAGAGGGCGAGTGCTGCGGAGAGGAGAATGGGAGAGGCAGAAGCGAAGTTTGAGGAGATGATGAAGGAGATGAGTGTGTTGAGAGCGAGGAATATTGAGTTGGAGAGGACTGTGGCTCAGCGGGGTGATGAGAGGCAGGCGTGTGAGAAGTTGGAGCGCATGAGGGATGAGTGGGAACGTGTGAATGAGGATCGTTTGTTTGAGTTCCACATCCCTATTCGGGATAACCATCTGGCCGGCGAAGTCCTCGTCAACCAAAGTCTGGACGAAAGTATTGTATGCTATCATGGACATCCGAGTAAGAAATGCCTCCACGCCACACTAAGAATGCGCGGGCATCTGCACAAATTTTCAATCAGGAAGCCCGCGAGACTGCCTAAGGATGACTAACTTGGTAAGTGAAAAGCAAATAAGATAGTATATCCTATTCTAATACATATCATTTTCATTGCAGATCTTTGCCTGCCTTCACCACCCCATCAATTCACTCCCGAGAACGAACCATCGGCTCTCTTAAGGGCCACCTAGGGGCAACACATGATAGAACCTCCTCGCGGTTTGCCCTGGGCAGTCTTCGGACTGGCGAATACTATCATTAAGTTGAATCTGCTATCAGTCAACTTGAACGTTGCGTCGCGTTAGAGGGGTATATAAACCACTGCCTCTCATTTCATTTCATTTCAATCATGCAGACGCCGAACAGTCAAGTCAGCTCTCCTCGCGGACCGCAGTTAAGGCCGCGAAATTTATTTGAGGAGTTTGTCAGGCTAGAGGAGCAAGACAGAGTTTTTAATAATCTTGCTCGGATTGGCAATCCGATGACAGCAACTGCTGTCAATCCAACGGAATGGCGCTACATTCCACTTTTTAGCCATGTGCCAGTTAGTGTGGAAGTCGACAGTGCTACCAAAGAGAGAGTCAAAGACTCTCTCAGCAGAATTGGTAGGGTGTAAGATGACGTTACTCCCGAGAATGAACCATCGGCTCTCTTAAGGGCCACCATGGGGCAAGACATGATAGAACCTCCTCGCGGTTTGCCCTGGGCAGTCTTCGAACTGGCGAATACTATCATTAAGTTGAATCTGCTATCAGTCAACTTGAACATTATGCAGTCGATTGCTATCCCTGAAGCATTCTGATTCGCTGTTGAGCAATTCATTGTTGAAAACCCTATATAAGCTAGAAGATTGTAGCGCTTCTCATTCAATTTGAAGTCACGATGGAAGCGACATCTGCCGACAACATTCCCGTCGTCACTGATGAAGACAACGGCATTCCCGAGTTCGTCATCCTCGACGAGTGGGATGAGGAGGATGAGAAGAAGGGGAAGATCAAGAGGATCGTTTGGACGGATGAGGTATGGACTCCAAATACCACTCGCATCCGAAAGGTGCCAGATGCACCAGTACGACCTCGGCGGTATAGGGTCTATTACAACCTAACCGTCATACCCATTGACTATTCCAGTCAATAGTCAAATTCACGTCCCCGAGAACGAACCATCGGCTCTCTTAAGGGCCACCATGGGGCAAGACATGATAGAACCTCCTCGTGGTTTGCCCTGGGCAGTCTTCGGACTGGCGAATACTATCATTAAGTTGAATCTGCTATCAGTCAACTTGAACGTTGCAAATGAAGTTCGGTGTAATACTTCCTTTCGACGGGCGTTCCTGTAAAGGGCGGCCGTGAAACCCGTAGCTATGTATACCGCAAGGGACATTCGGCAATGGTCACTCTTGTTAAACCTCTCTGCGTCATGTTTGCAAGTGATTGCCTCTGTCTCAACGTAGTATGCATTCGCGCCAGGGCGACATTTAGCCAACTGTCGAAGGTTGCCTAAAACTTTCCATTGCATACGTTATGAGAGCCATGAGTTCTACCTGTCTCTATCAATGAGACGAATTGATGAATGGAATGAAATGGGAGGACACTCACGCGCCACACGCAACATAACACACTTCTCTCTTCCGTAGTCTAACAAGCTCTTTACACATGGATCGCAGTCGATTGCTATCCCTGTATCAGAAGTGTAAGCTATCTTAATTTATTTGACACTATTTCATCTACCATCATCGTCCATATGAAATGTTTTAAGATTTACAAGTTAGACTAAGCGTGCTACTATTTCCAAATGAAAAAGTATACATGGTTAAATCATCCACTTAAGCCCATCCGTAGTCTAACAAGCTCTTTACACATGGATCGCAGTCGATTGCTATCCCTGTATCAGAAGTGTAAGCTATCTTCATTTATTTGACACTATTTCATCTACCATCATCGTCCATATGAAATGTTTTAAGATTTACAAGTTAGACTAAGCGTGCTACTATTTCCAAATGAAAAAGTATACATGGTTAAATTATTCACTAAAGCCCCATTCAAGTAAGTCAGTATGAAAGCAAAGATAATACGAAATAAAAATTTATTATGGCATGTATTTCAAAAGGCCTTCATCGTCAATATCGTCCCAGAGTCTGGCTTCACATAGATCACAAAAACAGTTGAGCTGCTTTAAACGTTCTTCTGCAGCGTCCCTCACTTTCTCAATGTACGCCCACTCCGCCACGGTTCGCGGTTGGGAGTTAGGGGTGTACCACTCCCATATTTGATGCAAGTGCGACTTGCTGGTCATCTCCATCACCCCTTCGGTATCATATTGTAAATATTTCCACCGTATGCCTGTTAGGTCGGGCAACTCCTCTTCATCCTCCTCCGATAATGATAACTTTCGTATATTGTCGAGATTGTATGTCTTCTCCACCTTCACCTTTCTTGGTGCATTTGGTGTAACGAGCACCTTTGCTGATGTACATGAAGAGGAGAACTCCAATGCGGTATTTGGTGTTGTTGGAGGACTTGTCATGTTGTCTTTGAAATGCTGACTTTGAATAATGATAACTTTAACATTTTTCTAATTCTTAAGTATACACAAGCAGCCAATCAGAATGAACATCCAATGAATGAAGAGAATGAAAGTATATAAGCAAAGTGACATTCGTGTCATTTCACTCTGTCTTTGAGACGTATAAGTGAAGTGTTCTCTAGCAAATTCTATATTTGAGGCGTACAAGTGAACTGCTCTCTCGTGAATTCCAAATTTGAGACGTATTATTTGAGTGAAGTCTATATCTTGTTGAAGTATCAACCTTAAACTTGATTTCGTTGAAATGGTAAGTTGAAAATTTCTTCACTCATCTCCGTCAAACGTGTGGTTAATAGCATCTTCCTCAATTTCAGCCATCAACTTCATCACCAACGCCCTCCCTTCTCGAGGAAAGTTTAGAGTCGTTGAGTCAAGGTAGGTTGTAACAATACACTGAGACTTGAACAGAGATGATAGAATGATTTCTCTTTCAGGTGATGTGAGTTCCAGCTCAGGACTCTCGCGACAAGACAACGAGTGGGAATGTGCCGACTGCGGACATATGTTTACAAGGAAACACAGTCTCCTTCGACACATCAAACAACGTGTGTGTCAACGCAAAGCGGCGTCAATCTCCGGAGGTGAAGTTGATTCTGACGATGACATCTCCTTTCCTTGCGATTTGTGCCCTCTTTCTTTTGATAGCCACTTTCAGCGATCTTCGCACAGACTTCAACACACGCATGCAAATGATCACTACACCAACGGTACCTCTACCATCTCCCTCATTAATGTTTCACATAATAATTTAGTACGCGACTACTGCATGGAGTCCAATACTCAAATAGTAGATTTTCCTGAGTGGCTCCTTCAAAATTCTAACATTATCGAAGCGCTCTTCAACAATTTAGACAATTTTAGAATGAAGGCGCTCATCTACCTTAAACTAAAATATATTAAGATAGATTTTCAAACGGGTCAAGTGACGGAGAGAATACAGTTTCATGTTCCTTCCTCTTCCGCAACCGAAGTTGTAGACTGCGAGTCTTGGCTAAATTTTCACATTCAATGTTTAAAATCAAATGTAGATAAATTCAATCAACGCGACAGCGCTCTCATTTTTGATGGTGTGGACTCAGCCATATTCAAAATTTCACTACTAGAAAGTCATGCAGCTCGAGGTACATTTAAACTACCAAAAACGTTGTATAATAAGAAAGCTGTCATCAATGTCGATTGTAAATCACAGTGTTTCAAATATGCAGTCCTATCCATCCTTCACTATAATGATATCAACGCACATCGAGATCGCACCTATAGCTATAGACAGTGGGAGGATGAACTAGACTTTGAAGGTTGTGATAGTAACAACATGAAAATCAAAGATGTAAAATGTTCGAAAAACATAATAAGATTAAAATTGTCGTTCACGTGTGGGAGAAGGGGTTGAAGGGTGCCCGCTATAATTCACGTTCAACTTGTTATGAACGTGTAGTCAACCTCTTATTAGTAAAACAAGATGATAGCGAGGAATGGCACTACTGTGGTATTCCCAACATCTCTCGCTTGTACACTCACTTGGGGCACTCTAAAAGAGGTGAACATTTTGTATGCGACCGCTGCATCCGCTCCTTTTGGAGTAAAGATAAATTTGAAACTCACTATGAATGGTGCAAGCAAGGTAAATTACAAATGGAACGCATGCCCAAAGATAAAATATTTTCACATAGGGATAATGGTGACGAATTAAGTCCCCTGCGTGTCATTTACGCAGACATAGAATGCTACATTGATGATATCATCCACAAGCCAGCAGCCATATCCTGCTATGAAGTATGGCATGACCACTTTAGGAATAGACAAAACAAAATGCATACTTGGCAAGGTGAAGATTGCATTTCAAAATTTCTAGAATTTCTCGATAAAGCTGCCAAATTTCAACAATCATATGATTCCCAATTGCAGCGTAAGTCACTACATATGTCAGATGAAGACAAACAAAAATTTGAAAGTTGCACATCGTGCCCTAAATGTCATAAAACGTTTGATGACGATAAAATTAAGAAAGTGCGTAATCATGATCACATCACTGGTAAATTTAGAAACGCACTCTGCTCCAAATGTAACTTTTCACTTAGGTTGAGACGTCGTGTACTACCCGTCATTTTTCATAACTTTAAGGGCTATGACAGTCATATGCTCATAAAAGTAGGGTTGAGCCAGATGAAATCGTGGCAGTTCAATGTTATAGCACAAACGAGAGAAAAATTCATGGCAATGACAGCAAAAGTACCAGTAGATAAAACTAAAGAAAATAAGACAGTCCTCTTCGAAATAAAATTTTTAGATTCATTTCAATTCATGTCAGCGTCACTAGCTTCTCTCGTTCGAAATCTCAAGTTTCTTCCCCATAGTCAAACTTTGAAGAAACACTATCCAAACTTAACGGATGAAATAATCACTCGCAAAGGAGTCTTTCCCTATGCGTATTTTAGCTCAATGTCTAAACTAAATGAAACAACCCTTCCTTCCATTGACAAATTCAAAAACGATTTGACGGGTGAAGATTGTCCAGTAGAGGACTATGAACATGCTCAAGAGGCATGGTTAAAATTTGATTGTAAAACGTTTGGCGATTATATGATCGCTTACTTAGAATTAGATGTCATTTTGCTGGCTGATGTCTTTCAGGAATTTCGACGAGCGGCATTAGAAGAAGAAAAATTAGATCCTGTCCACTTTGTCAGTCTACCAGCCATGTCCTTTAAATCAGCCTTTAAAATGACTGGTGAGACCATTCATCTCTTACAAGACCCGGAGATGTATAATATATTTGAGCGCGGAATACGCGGTGGTCTCACATTTGTAAATAAACATCATATAAAATCTGAAACAGTAGGTGATGATCATATCCACCTAAAGTACTATGACCAAAATAATTTATATGGCAGTTCACTGTCTAAACCACTACCTCATTCCGAGTTTAGTTGGTTAAATCAAGATGAGCTTGAGTATTACTCCAACCCTTCAAACATACTGAAGATTCCAGATGAAGGTGATTGGGGATATTATTTTGAAGTGGATTTGATTTATCCAAATAGCATTAAAAATAAAACTGCTGATTTCCCACTCGCACCTGAATCTGGTGAAGTGACTGAAGATATGTTTTCACCATTCATGTCACAATTTCATAATAACTTAACAGAGTGTGGACAGCCAAGGTACAAACCATGCCGCAAACTTTTACTCACCCAATATGATAAGAAAAATTATCTCGTACACTTCTGCATATTAAAATTCTATTTAGAAATGGGCATGCTTCTAAAGTCAGTTCACCGCATTATCAAATTTAGACAGAAGACCTTCCTCAAACCCTACATAGATAGTAACAGTCAAAAACGTGCACTCGCCCAAAATAATTTTGAAAAGGATTTTTATAAATATAAGAATAACAGTCTATTCGGAAAGACCATGGAGGATGTTAGAAAACGTATGAATTACAAACTAGTCGTTGATGAACAAAAATATCACAAATTGACCTCATCACCTCTTTTCATTGATAGAGACATCATCGATGAGGATCTTGTAGGTGTTAAAATGATAAAATCAGAAGTTGAGTTGTGCAAACCCATCTATATTGGGCAAGCCGTTTTAGATTATTCCAAGCTTGAAATGTATCAACTCTTCTACAAAATATTAAAACCATGCCCTCTCGTAAAAGAGGTTCGCTTGCTGGGTGGTGATACAGATAGTTTCTTTTAAGGAATTACCACTCAAAAAGATTTAAATTTTAATGAAGTAGCTAAGTCATTAGAAAAATATTTCGACACATCTAACTACAATCCCACTCATCCACTCTATTCCATACAGAATAAAGCCAAACTTGGTTGTTTTAAGGATGAAACAGCAAGAAAGGAAATAGATGAAATGATTCTCCTCCGTCCTAAAATGTATTCCATGAAACTAAAAGAATGTGCAGATAGTATTAAGCGTGCTAAAGGTATATCAAAATCCATTGTTCATAAAATGAAACATCGGTCCTATAAGAAGGCCTATAAAAATAAAACTATAACGTTTGTCAATATGACAATCTTAAAATCTCAAGTTCATACTGTGAAAACGTACACGTTCAAGAAACGAGCACTTTCAGCATGGATAAGAGGTGTTGGATAGGACATAACACATCTCTTCCACATGGACATCCTGACACAAACATACCTCCACCCAAAAGAATAAAACTCACGCTACCACATTCAGGAGATGTATTGACATAATCAACTTTAACTCAGTATTTTGATGTTGCTTTTTGTAGATATACATGGTTGTTTTATGTATCGCATGAGATCGTTTCTTCCTTGTGAATATATGCCTACAGTCAGCCCATTCCCCCTATATCTGTGAAAAGACTTTTTCATATACATATTTTTATTTCAATAAACATATCACAATGACTTCACTTTGTTTTCCGAAACACTAAAGTTACGAGGGATTTAGTATCTTTCACATGGATACACTCTTGTAAACCATTGGTAATTTTGATAGCAATAGAGGGTATAGTTTGTTTGACGACGGGATGATAGAAAATAGATTCAAACATCTTCTCGACTATTCCATATGAAGCGTCTTTATCATGAATGAAATCACGTAAAATGTATTCTTTTTTCTCGCCAACAGAAATAGGTAAAATCAAATCACTTTGAATGTAAAGGTGCTGTTCATGTTTATCAAGTGTCATTGGTATTTCTATACCAATCGTATGCGCAGCAGCAAACACAGTTTGTAGCATTGAAAAGCCAAAGAGTTTTTTCAAATTTTTACTCAATTGACATTGAATGTCATCACCCAGTTTCAGAACAACGCGTTGATTTTCAATTGAAAACGAAATGTGGTGTGTCTTTGCATCATATTTACTTTTCATCACATGCTTCAACTTCTGTTGTATATAAGGATTTACTACATGAATGAAGCTTTCAACTGTATGATATAGACGCGGCATTATATTGATAGCAACTTTAGATTCTTCATAAGACTGGTAAATTTTCTTGATGTGATCGCCATAGATGTCCACCCACCATTCATCATTAACTGAATCAGCTTTAGTGTGATATTCATGAGAAGCATACACCACACCGCTTCCAATAATAGGTGTATAATGTCTTACAAAATGACGCAAGGTTGGAGAGAAATAAACTGTAAGTTTGTCATTATATTTCTGAATAACCAACTTATTTTTGTCCGCCATAATTTTTTCTCCATACTTCTTACCCAAAGTCTCATTCCATTGTTTTACTAACTCAATAAGTGATAAAGGTTGAACACCACGCTTTTTCAAAATGATGCGTTCTTCGCATTCTACAACATCTTCATCAAATATTTTAAATCTATAATGAAATTTTTTGATTCGATTTGAATAAACTTTTTTAACATTTGCAGTAGCAATTGACGTTAGATGTAGTCCATGACCAAAACCAAGATGTGGATAGAATTCACTATCCAACCTCAGCGTAAGACCTTTAGTAAAAGAATGAAAGCGGAGGAACTGTCTCCCACTCCAATGATAGATAGTAAACTCATAAGCTTTCTGATTTTTATTCTTCATGATGGAAGTATTACCACTGTTGAATGCCTTAATAATTTTCTCATTCCCAAATGGCTCATAAGAATCTGATTTTATCTGAATCCATTCATAGTTCCACTTTCCATCTGATGTTAAATTGTATGGGAACTGAAATGCATTATTCATCGTTATTCCATCATGGGTGCGAGGAGTCAATATCATTTCTTCCAAATCATTCACATTCTGAATATTGCTATCATAGCAAATACTAGAAACGCCAACCTCCCATTCACCTTCTAAATGCAGTGGCCGATTTAATTCTACTCGATAGTCTGATGGTTTATTTTTGGGAAATTTATTCATAGAAGCATTACTGGGCAAGTAGATTAGAAACGAGTCCTTATTTTCACTTTCCATATTATTCACATTGGAAAAAATATATTAGCATACGTTTGCATTAACTCTTCATTCGGAAATGGAGTGTGATACTTGTCACAGCATCTTTATGAAAAGGAATCAACGCACCAGCATCGTCATAAATGGCAATATCAATTTGTGGGATGTAGTTTGATTTCAGCTTTGTATAATGCACTTTCTTGAAAGTATGCTCAGATAAAATACTGCAGCTTTTTGGCTGGTATGGTATCATTGCTAGCAATGGAGCTTCAACATCTCCCACACGTACATCTTCACCAATATTGGAATATATCTGAAAATAGTTAATACTACGCGATAGCGACATGTCTGCGCTAGCTTTGGTTACAGTACCACTTTTAAAGATATTTTGATCAAAACCCAAAATGTCCATTAGAGTTTTATCCATAATTAGTTCAATACCTTTTCCACTTATAGTGAGAGACAAAGTACCTTCTTTTTCAGAAAATGAAATATGTTGCTCATTAATCACTTCATTTAAATAATCTACAACCAATTTAACTGAAGTAATAATGCGAGGCATCAACACTCTTGTTTCATGTAAGATACCACCTAAAGGCTCTACACACTTTCTGTATAAAGATACGGTCCATTCTGTATCAAATTGATTTGACCTTTCACATGGTAAATGTTGCATATCAGATTTTCCATGAACAGCTGCAGAACGATGTCGTAAGAACTGATGAAAATCTTTTGAACAAACTAATACTAGATCATCATCATTTAATTTGCTTATTGCAATATGATTAGATGATTTAATATAAGTCAATGTTGCCACTTGCTTGCCATCAACTCGAAGGAGATAATTAAATTTCTTCAATAATGTTTCAGGAGTCATGTTTGTCTTTCTTGGCTTAATCACAATCTTCTTCACCAACGTCTTCTCATTTCTTGGAATAAGATCTACATAATAAGCTTCCTCTCGATATATTAACTGTTTATGACCACTTATGTGGTAATTAACGTTAAAATTATCATAGCTTGTTAAGGCGCTAGCGAGGTAACCTAAATCATTTCTTAAACTTGGACTTAAACCAACAATCCAATCTTTCTCAACTACATGATGTACATAATTATAATCATCATTGTGCGGAGTAAATTGGACAATATGTTTACTCGCTTTATTCAAGAAATCATATATAAACTTTTTACATGATAAGAGATCTTTCTTTGGCCACTGTGGAATGTATACTCGGCACCCCTTTTCACATTGATAAGCAGCTGTACGCCTCATATTAATAGTCATCACCTCATGATCAAAAGTGTAGACACAGTTGCTATAAACAAGTTGAGTGACACCCACTTCCCAATTTCCATTTAGCTGTTGTGCATGATCAATGGGAGTAGAAAAGAGTGCGGCTCGATTACTAGTAAATCTCTTTGTAGCCGCATTGCTAAGCAAAATATGATAAAATGACATTTTTATATTGCTAATCTGCAACTTTGCATAACATCATGAAGACTTGGATTTTGGACTCTCTACAATATATCAGAGTTGATCGTGATGGAAACGTACATTTCAAAAATTCTCATGGTCATACATCAAGAGGAATTACATTAACATGGCGACAATTTGTCAACCTCAATGATATCATGAGGGATTTGGAATATTTTGAAACATTAAGATTCATCTCCTTGGGTGATCAAGTTTGGCTTCAACATTGCAGAAATGAAATTCAAATCTACCATTCTCATTCCGCAAACTGTTTCTCATTTCGCAAATACAATTGGGAGAAGTATAGAAGATATATACATCGCTCCATCATGACATTTATTCGTCGTGAGTTCATTGCCCTACTATGCAAATCTTAATCAGACATGACTACCACACATCATGAGTTGGAAATTAGATTCCCTACAACGTATTGAAACGGATCATGATCGAAACGTCTATTTCAAAGATTCAACTGGAAATGTGAGAAGAGAGTTTGCTTTATCTTATCGTCATTTTCAATCTCTACATCATATCATGAAGGACTTGAAATACTTCTATATGAAAAGACATTCACGTATTGGAAATCGCATCTGGCTGCGCGTCAACAATCGGCGAATTCAACTCTATCATTCCCAACTTCATACTAACTTCACATTTCATCAAGGTAGTTGGGAAAAGTATAAAAGGAAGACACATCGCTCAATTTACTCATTCTTTCATCATGAAGCGCCATCGCTACACCATCGTCAACATTCTCCGTCGCTTCAGACTCTACACCAAAATCGATCTCACAACATTACACCAACACCTTCCAAACAGCAAGTATTACCCGGGCCGACCTCAAATGTTAGTGGTGAAGATGAACAATTTACGGAATCTTCAACTCTTCCCAAATGGGACTGTACAGATTCTCGGCGCCCTTTCTCATTCATCGGCGCAGTCAATGCGCTTAGAGCTACAAAGACTACTACGTCGGATATGGAAGAGGGAGAGGTGTGTGATGTCGAATCTGACTGTGGACAATATGGTGATCTCTACTCAATTGAGTGAAAGTGTATCATTTTTGAAGATTCGTACCAGCAGTTACAATTTGTGTTATGAACCCGAACTTTTTCCTGCAGCTCTCATTAGTTGTTGGTTACCTGTGCATGTGGCAATCTTTCATAATAGTAAAGTGATCATTACTGAACTAAAATCTCATGTACAAGCAAATATGATCCTAGACTATCTCATTGAGTATGTACGTACCCAGCGGATTGTAAAATAAAAAACAATTTTTCCAACATGATGTTTTTATTTCAAATCATGATAGAACTTACAAATCATTTTTTCATTAGAGGATGGATTACATGAAAGTTTTGAATAACAGATGCAAATCGAGATACATGTAAACGTCTTAAGATGAAGTACAGTACAAAAGCACCACACGTTGATGAAAGTGGATGTTGTAGTATGCGTTCATTTCGCTGATATTGACGCGTATGTTTTCTCAACCACTGCTGTGTTGGTATATTTGGAGGTTGAGCAAGAGAGTCAAATAGTTCACCACGTCGGTCTTCTCCAATAAAGATCGCTTTCCAATGCTCACCGCCTAAATTATGCGAATGAGTGTTTAGTACAATAAAGATGGGATAGTGATTTACTGCAGGTGGTAAGGTATCGAGTGAATAGACATTATCGAAAGCTTTCAACGTCGCTTCGTCTGCATTACGCTGCACTTTAGTCTTAATATCGTCAGCAGTCAACCAACTCATTAACGATTATACTGAAGAATCACGTCACGATACTTTGTAATTTCAATATTTGAATCGAAGACTGCATAAATTAATACATTGATCGTCTCAGGTAGTGTTCTTTTGAACGTCAAATCCAAACGAATATTATGAGGCACGTTCGCTTGACGATAGGGTGCACTAATATCGCTGTCAGCAGTCAAATCAAATGCATAAATAGTATATCCACTCTTAAACTCTTTCATAGTCAGTCCGTTGGTGTCATCCGTATTGTAAAAGCCAAAGACATCCATAAAATCAACATAACTGCGCATAAATTGATCCGAAGCAAAATCTGGTTTGTAGGGTGGACCAGGATGACTCACACCATTTACACGTAAAGCAATTTCACTTAACTGATTGTGTTTAAAATTGAAAGGATTCTTCTTTATATTACCATTAAATGCATCATTTTCAACCATTGCCACCATGAGGAGCTTCGGTGCTTCCGATGGAAAGAGGCCATCTTTCATGAAACTCTTTTGATCTTTCGGAATTGTAAAGGTGAGAAGCTTTGTATGCTGAACGGGGTAAATGGCATTTTGGCGGTTAAGACCTTCAGCATGCCCTCTAATGACACTTGGATTCGGTACTACTCGACGAATGTAAAGTGCAATATCTTCCACATGAATTCTAAAATTGTCAGCTTTAGCAAATGCATTCAGCGCAAATTCAGGCTTATTCAATGTCAGCTTGAGTCGCATGCTGGTATTACAGAGTAAAAACTTTGACTGTCTAAAGAAGTCTAAATTCAGCGGACCATATAGCTGACATACTTTACTATCTTTAATCATAGCAGATCGCTTTACAAAGCCACTGTTTGTTTCAACATCAAATTTTCCTGCTTCATCTCTATACCATCCCATGGCTTCCATATGACTTTTTTGTGCTGCTGGATGAAACTGTGATACATGATTGAAATATGATTTATAGGGATAATCGCTTTGACCACCTTCCACCTGCTGCTCTCCAATCGTTAGAGAAACATCGCGAAGTAATGTAGTCAATGGTAAATTGTTCAGTCCAACTTTATGTGTATCGTCAATAGCAGTTCCATCTGCTTGCTGAATTCTAAACCTCAAATCAAGCATCGCATAACTCAAATCTATGTAGTCATCACTACCACCAGGAATAACAAATTCAATGGGGCCAGCATTCTCAGCTGTTCGAGGATGATAATCTACAATACTTGAACTAAGAATATCTGTCTGTATGGCTTGTTGATCAAACAAACAAAAACCGGAAGTTTTACACTCCATGATTAGAAGTTATAGCAGCGTCGTCGTTTAGCGCCTGATGAATGATTAGAGCCTCTGCGACGTTTGCGTGAATGCCTTTTGACTGAAGATCGCACCTTACCAGCTCCGCGATGTTTCCTCCTTCCTTTTTTCATTCGTTTAGGTGATTTCTTTCTTTGAGTAACACCAGCAATGGTCTGCTTCAATGTTTTTAAACCGCGTTCCTTCCCACGATTCAACAAACTGCTCTTAAAACTTCTACCTCTGGAAAGATCACTAGCAACATCACCAGCAAAGCCAACGGCATTACTTAAAACATTTCGTTTTAAAGATCTACCGACATTGGATATGAGAGGTGCTACAACAGATTTCAGTGCACCAAGTATGCTACCTCCACGTTGGCGGCGAGCACCGATGTAAATTTGTCCTCCACCACTTACGTAGGAGGGTCGTGAATAAAATGAGGCAGTTGGATTCATAGCTCAAACCCTAAACATTGTTAGTTACAACTTTGCATGAATCACTGTCGATCACTTAGATGAAAGATGTCGGCACGACGCATCCAAGAGTTCATACTTGAAGGATAACCAGTCCATTTAACAAGACACCATTCTTCACCTTGCCGTTTTTTACATCGAATGATTTTCTCTACCAAATATGTTTCACTTTCAGTGACTACCTCAATCTCATCGCGGTAAAAGCTACCCTCAATTTCTTCATTATCGTAATCTTTCAACTTGTAGGTGGTCGGAGAGTCTTTTTGATTAATCCTTGATACTGTAAATACCTCCTCTGTCCAATTCGGGAGGTACCCTTTAGCAAAAACACTTTTCACTTTTGAGATACGAACTTTATCGCCAATTTTCACATCACTTTTCACATGAGTGCGTTTACGTTGGAATGATTCGCGCACTTTATCTACATTGTCAGCATTTACATCTACTGGTCTGAGTCCAATAGAACGATGGATAGAGTGATTGTAGGCATGGAGTGTATCTTGTAGAACCTTTGTCCAATTTTGTGTCAAGTTGGCACTAAAATGTCGCCACAAGCGATTTTTTAATGTGCGATTAAAACGTTCAACGAGTGCATCTTTATAAGCGCTCTTTACACTAAACAACTCAATGTCATGCCTCTCAAATAATCTTCTCACATGCTGATTTTCAAACTCTTTTCCTTGATCACTCTGAATTCTTTTTGGAATGCGACCTTCTCGAAAAATTGTTTGGAATGCTTTTGCTACTCCTTTCCCTTCTTTAGTTTTTAAAGGTTGAGCCCACGCATAACGCGAGAAAATATCAATGACGGTTAAAATAAAATTATTGCCCGAGTTATGTTTTGAAATGGAGGCAACATCACACAAATCTGCTTGCCACTGTTCATCGATGTCATGAACAATATAATGGCGGGTGCGGTACTTCTTTTTCGCTTGTTTGTGGAGTGTATAGGTAGCCTGACCCTTTAACCATCGTTTCACTTGTGATTGTGGAAGACCACTCGCTTTTGATAATTTCTTGATAGATGCAAATCCTGCCGGATGTTTTACATCATAATAGATTGACTTCAAACGTTCAGTCGATGACGGCTGACTCTTTTTTCTCCTTCTCATCTTTTTGTTTTCTTCCCTTTCTACATTTACAACAACTGCAGCATTTAGCTTTAGCGGTTTTGCGATCGTGTTCACATTGCTTAGGGGTTTCATTATGAGAGCTGGCGCAGCAAGTGCAAGTGACAACGACATTCACCTCTGGCGGCTCATTACATGGCAAGCAACACATCTGCTTCATATTAATAGTCTGAGAACATGTATTTCCTGGGAGGAGCTGTTTTACGTTTTCCTTTTACCAGTTTTAGTGGCGATGTAGATCTACGTCGAGTTCTTCCTCTTGTTTGCTTAGTGAGCGTGGGAGGGGATGTAGCAGGTGACGTCTTAAACCAATTTGTTGGCATTTTCATCGTCTGAGGCATTGGAGTAGTAGCCACTGTTGAATCAAGTTCTTTCAATGTCTCATTATTTAAAGCAAATTTTGGTACATTATGCTTTTTCAATAGTTTAAGAAAGTATGACCAACCAGGTGGAACATAGCCCTGACGGCGCTTTCTAAGTGTCGCATACTGAATCAAGTCTTCATAACGTGAAGCATCAATCACTTTATTTTCATCTGTAATGATTTCTCCTCTATCATTTACATTGAGATGTGGTTCAATACTGTTGAAAAGAGATATGGCATGTGCGCGAGATGCTAAAGGTGTAGCAGTCGATACAGAGTCACGCATCTTATTCTTCAAGTTTTTCAATTGCTCAACAGTTTCCGATTGTAATAATACAGCACGATGTGGATCTTTGATGTGAACATTTTGCTGATAATCTATTTCTTTCCTATACATTTGATTTGCAAGAGGTTGCTTTACTTGCTGCATGGCAGTCAATTGTACATATTCATCCTGAGGAATAACAATCATGCGAGAATAAGAACTCATAGTTTGTAGATAATCATGGGAGTTTTCAAAATATCACTTCGAAATCTAAATTCTTCCGGACACTCTTGCGTAAAGTCAATGAATAAGTAACCGTATGGTTTTTCAGTAGCTGCTTGAAAAATTTCAATTAAGGCTTTTGATCCTCTGGGTGCAACTTGTCGCGCTAAAATTTCAAATTGACTTTTATCTCGCGGATTCTTGAAAATAGCATAATAGTGTGTATTCAGGTTTCGTGTACGAGCTTCTTTTCCATCAGGAAACAAATTTTGTGTGATATAGATGATAAAGCACCTTTTATGGTGTGCTGCGCGAGTGAACATATCTGTAACATCTTTTGAATTCTTACTTTCTTTTAATAAATCATCCAATACAACAACATCATTAGACTGAAGTTTATCCACTGGAATAATTCCTTCATGTCGAATAAAGTTGCGACTTTGCAATTCCTGAAACAGCGACGGTTGATAAATACCATAACACCAAATCACTCGATTGATAGGTTCCTTAAACAACTCCCTTCTTTTATCCAATAAATTCAGCGTGAAAACAGTTTTACCTGCATGAGATGGACCTGATACAGTCAGAACTTTATCACATTGAAGTCTGAAATCCATTTTATCACTTTGAGATTCAACATTTGCATAATTAACGCTTAGAGCCAAAGATATTACCCAATAGGTTGCCCACGGCAGGAGCTATCATTGGAAGTATTGCTGAAAGGAAACCGCCCTTTTGTGTTAGAGTTTTCCTCTTTCTTTGAAGGGTGACTTTAGGATTGGAGATGAAACGCAATTTCGTAGCATATCGCTTAAGTAACTTTCGTTGTTTTGGCGCTAATTTCTTCGTCCTCAACTTCCTCACATGAGAAATAATTTCACAAATGAATTTATCGTTAGCATGTCGTATAGCATTGTATCGCTGATTTGCTTTCATTCGTCGGAGAGCTTGAATGGCTGAAGAAAACTTTTGACTTTTACGTTTCGCCATTTTACGTTTCGCCATTTTCCGTGTTAGTCTTTGCTAAAACCTATCTTTACCACATTTGCATAGGTACTAACTATTGCGACATAAGTGACACTCGAAATGAGCAATATCACAGTGGTTACATTGGCAAAGTTGAATGCAATTACGTATGAAACAGCGTTGACAAAAAGCTTGCTTACATCTCTTGAAGATGCGCTTTTCATTTCCATCCTTTCGCTTACATACATCGCAACACATAGTTTCACCGTTACTGATGTCTATAGCAAGTCTTTTTGAAGATATGAATTTGCTAGCCTTTTCTAAATAATAGACGCATGTACAGAAGGAATATACTTCGAGAGTGAGCAGACATAGCTCGAAAACCAGTTGTGCTACAATCAAGTACCACTGCATTTTCAATTTTTCTTTATGGAAAGTTGAATGTGAATATCTGAAATCGCTTCAATCACTAGACTGCTACCATGATGGTTAAATGCGTAAAGACGTTAAGCAATTTTTATCATATGCCTTTTAAAAAATTCTTGGGGGTGATCTACCACTTCCATTGAATAAGAAGCAAAATGGAAAGAGCGACTTTCCACCTCTTGCTTTCCAAAATGACTAAACTTAATTTTCGCAACTAATCGCGCCATGATAATGCTATCAGAGAATGTATTCATTAATTCTAGAAAAAGAGTGCTAGCATCATCGACCACTGCTTCGATGTCGGTCTCATCTTTATGAAAATTTATCACATAATCTTGAACAGCTCCTTTTAAACTTTGCCTATGAAAACGTAATGTTCCGCAGTCGTTTGAGAAAGACATGATCGCCCTTTATCTAACCCATCCATTGCATGAAAACAACAACTCTTCTCATAGTAACATTTATTGAATAACGGTAACAAGCATGCATTATAAATCAATGGTTTGAAAGAGATAAAATAGATACAGCTGATAACTATCATACAGCGAGCAATGATAACCATACAGGACTTTGGCAGTGTTGAGGTAAGGAGGAAAGAAGCATTGGTTATGAACGTAGCTACTACAACGAACAGACAAAATAGGAACACACAAATCCTTAAAACGTTTCGTGACTTCATGATAATGTTGATTCACTCTACTATCCCAAGGCGGGAGCAAAATATCATCAATGATTAGATTGGGAAATACTTTCCTCTCCTTACCAGGATTATTACAAAAGATGCGTATAACATTGAAAGCAGCTAACCATCGTTTAAAGTCAATAAGAAGAGCACTTTCACAAGAAAAGCTATAGTCTTGCAAATATTTCAGATTAAGTCCATGAATGTGTTTTCTCGCCCATTGATCAACATTGGGATCGCAGTTGGCATGTTGATGATAGACACTAACAATCTGATATGTCCAATTGTTCATAGCAATAGCACTGAGCTCCTGTACAGGTTCACCCTCACAATCCATAAAAATGATGATAGAAGCCTAAAACGGAAATTTACACATCTAAGGAAACGTTCTATAACATATTACAAAATGAAGAATTACATCGATGCTTTTCACGACAAAATACACAAATGATATGATGGCAACGAAGAAGTAAAATGTATCTAATAAGACCACGTCTACGACACTCAAAGCACATAAGCGAATTATCATAGGGTAGAGTTAGGAAAGGACTAGCAATTCTCCTTCTTTGATTTGCGTTTTGATGTAGCATTCTTCTCCGACTTGCGCTTCGTACCACTGCTGTTAAGGATTTGATCAATTATGTCGTCCACGTTGGGTGGTTTCGGAATATATAGGATGGATTCCATATGCATGGAGAGAGAGGCTATTTTATTATCCTTGTGTCGACCATAATATAGCCCATTCACTTTGAAAAGGATATCCCAAGTACCTTCTCCGAGCTCATCACATCTGATGGGTATTGAATGATCTCCATCCTTCTTATAGTAAGTACACCAATGTGATACCGGTAGGCAAATGTGATTACCATCCCAAATCTTTCTATAGGGAGTATCCTTGTCATCTCTCGCCTTCCACTCTTGAGCAAGAGGAGTAGGAATGTCCATATTTAATGTCACGTACTCCTCAATAATATCAAGTTGGTGGCGAATGTACGGACTCACGGGGATCAGTATGTAGTCCCCATACTGATTGCGCATTATCTTGACATCCGTGGAAGGGAGCATTCCCGTTTGGAGTACTACGCTATGATCATCATAACGCAAGGCTTGTTTAAATTTACGCTGTAGCGGTGTAGGATTATGTACCTTGGTTGTTTCTTCCACTGGCCTCAGTTGTAGATGATCTGATCGTAGCGAACCTTGTAACGTTTGACCGCCATTTTGTCCTACTAGTGCAGCAGATGGATTAGATGCCTGAAAATGAAAAAAGATTGTATTAAGTTTACGTTCAAGGGAGGAGAGGGAGGGAAGTAGCGACTTACCATTTTAGTTGGATAATAGAACAGGGAACTAGGGAGAGAGAAAATGTGCGTCCGTCACTCGTGTGATTCAACGATGGAATGATTCTCACTGTGGAAGGCTCGCTATTTATAAAGAAATGCTTGATTCTCATTGGATGATGATCCTCATTGGACAATAACATCAAGCTGATTCCAAATCTGAAATCCGTTTTCCCATCCGATGCTTCGTTTTGAAGCTACAGCCCAAAACGTCCCAAATTCTAACTCTGTCGTTTTTCGCCAATGTCCCAAAATCTTAAATGGCGTCTCACATCTAAACGAAGACAGATAGGAACAAGCCGATTCTTTCACTGAATTTGTCTCACTCTTAGCTTTCAAACGAGCTATCGCACGACAAAATACGTCCACTGGAACCAAAGTTAGAAGATTGCTGTCGGGGGGGGGAGGTCAGTGAAATTTGATGAAAAATGTTTTGGTGACGGTCCCAGGTCGAAATTCCACACTTTGGAAAATTTTCAAAATTTTACCCATACAAAGTCACTCTGACACTTAGGATTTTTTCAGGTGAGCGAGCTCCGACCTAAAATCTTGTAACCGCTCTAACTTTTGAACGGCTGGTCCGATTGACTCGCAACAAAAAATGTTGTCAAGCAGTTTTTTCTCCTCTTTCAAACGAGTAGCTGTAAGACAAAATCCGTCCACTAGAACCAAAGTTAGAAGATTGCTGTCGGGGGGGGGTCAGTGAAATTTGATGAAAAATGTTTTGGTGACGGTCCCAGGTCGAAATTCCACACTTTGGAAAATTTTCAAAATTTTACCCATACAAAGTCACTCTGACACTTAGGATTTTTTCAGGTAAGCGAGCTCCGACCTGAAATCTTGTAACCGCTCTAACTTTTGAACGAAGACAGATAGGAACAAGCCGATTCTTTCACTGAATTTGTCTCACTCTTAGCTTTCAAACGAGCTATCGCACGACAAAATCCGTCCACTGGAAGCCAAAATCGAAGCAAGCTGTCCAGGGGGGGACGTCAGCCGAAAATTTTTTCTCTCCGATTGACTTGAAACTCACCCTACCGATGCAGAATTTCACGCTGAATCCGAATCTGACCTCCGTTTTCTCATCCGATGCTTCGTTTTGACGCTACACACCAAAACGTCCCAAATTCTAACTCTGTCGTTTTTCGAAAAATGTTGAAAATTTTTTCTCACCGATTGACTTGAAACTCACCCTACCGATGCAGAATTTCACGCTGAATACGAATCCGACTTCCGTTTTCTCATCCGACCACTCCTTCCACTCGAAACAACCCATTTTACAACCCAACATTCAGCAGATTGCACGAAAAACATCACACACTATAGCCTCAAGACTAATCCTGGCGGTCGCCCACGTCAACCAGGCGGTCGGACCAACTCACCCGAGTCTCACACTCTGTCGTTGCAGAGGGGGGGGGGAGTCAGCGAACATGTTGTGAACGTGAACCCACCTGGCCGGCACACCACGACAGACCACAACCTCTGTCGTTCCAGAGGGGGGACTCAGACCCGAAGCACCACGGCGGCCAACCACGACACTCTGCCGTGCCAGAGGGGGGGGACGTCAGCGATGGCGGCCATCTTGCGCGGTCCAGAAGTGGAGTTTTACTTACTACTAAAATTAAGAAGGAAGTGACAATAGCAAAAAGGAACTAAAAAACATTTTTATTTACAGAACCGAATAAAAGATTGGCTGAAACGTCGCATCCTTGATAAGGGAGGCAACAATGTTGTTGATGAATGACGGGTGTTTGCAGAAGCCGATCTAGGAACAAATAGTTTGCGAAGTGGATGGGACGTTGATTTAACAATTTTTTCAAAAACTTTCAAACAACTTCTGTCCGCAGTGATCAAAAGACAGATCTCACGGTTAGTTGGGGTTTTCAAATCTCACCAACTCATTAAGAAAATAATTAGGAGAGTTGCAAAAACATGCGTATGCATACATTAGCAGAGGTCGAATGCATGCAACGTAGGCCTTAAACAGTTAATCATTTTCACATCATGCTCTACGTAAATTTCGGAGAATATACATCTTCTTAGAGGTCTTTTCTACAACACAACTAATATGTTTATTCCATTTAAGATTGTTGCAAAAAGTTACACGCGGGAAAGAGAATGACTGTGCACGAAGCAGCAATGAGGTGGATGACAAAAAGATATCCTTCATTACGAGGTTGTTTTTTGCAATGATACCCATTACAAGACATTTACTGCTGTTCATTGGCAAAGATATAGAAAAAGACCACTCCGATAAATTCTCCCTTTCTTTCTGTAATTTATCATCAGTTGATGTACGGACAAAATGAAGAAGGAGTATGTCATCGGCATACTTCACAATAGAAGAACTCTCACACACAGGAGACAGGCCATCGACGACCAGCGGGCCATAGTGAATAGAATCGGGCCCAGAACACTTCCTGAGGCACCCCATTTGGACAATTCATCCAATCAGAACTAGAACTATTGAGGGAAACACGTTGCATGCGATCCTCCAAAAAAACTAGTAATACAGTGGATGATATGAGGCTGAAGGGAGAAATTCCGACATGTTTCAATGATACGTGAGTACGAAAGCTCATCGAATGTCTTCCTTAGATCTACAGAGAGTAGTCCAACAGCGCCAGATTTTGAGTCCAAGACCTGCAGAATCTGATGCTGTGCCAGTTCCAGAGCACTAGTTGTGCCGGATCCTGGTCGAGGTATATAGGCGAATTGTGACTGACATAGAATCGGAAACGATAGGAAGTATAAATTGATTCGATACGAGGCGTTCAAGTACTTTAGAAAGAGTTGTCTAGTGATATAGGACGATAATCGGAGACAGACACAGGTTTTTTGACACTTTGGGATGGTGGCCATCCTGAAGCTTTGAGGGACAAAACACTTAGTCAAACTCCAATTAAGGATGAAGGTAATAGCAGGAGTTAGTAATGCTGCGTGTTGTCGAAAAACCCATGGAGGAATACTGTCAGGGCAATGTGCTGTGCTCTTAACTTTTGATATTTGATTATATACATTGTCATAAGATAAAAACGAAGTGATGTCCGAATCATCACTATCCGGAGGATTGCTGAACGATGCTGGAGTATCATTGAAGTTAGAAGCAAAGAAATCGGCGAATTCTTGAGGTGAGAGCTGATTGCAAATTGATGATTTCTTAGAATTTCCAAGTTGTCGCAAAGAATTTCAAATACGTTTAGAATCATTCGATAACACAACCTCTGCAATGTACAGTCTTTCTTCAGAAACGAGATATGACTTAAGACTTCTTTCCTCAATCGAGTGTATTTATACCGATGTCCTCTGGTAAAAGCTTTGTCGCGATCATCTATGGGCCTTCAAAGAGTCAGTCATGTTGACTAGATGGTCGGAACGCATTTTCATAATCCTTTGAGGAATACATAGATCGAATATACAATATACAGTTTCCAATAAGGCTGTAGCAGCTTTATCAATAGCACTAAACGATTGCACAAAAGCTAGCCAGTCATAAGAGAAAAGATAACACGAGAACTTAGCTGAGTCCCCGCGAGAACTTTCTTATCTTTGTGACAGTGACGATGGCAGGAGATGGATTCCAACAGACAATAAGGTGATCTGAACGACACAACGGTGGTAGAGAAGTAGCTTTATGGTCAACTGAAAATTTGATCGAGTGTGTGCTCACCTCTCGTCGAAAAATCGACGAATAGTATTTGCGCAAATCGTTGAAATCACCAGCAATTATCAACCGAATATCAGATTCAAATTTAATAAATGAAAAATCAATGATTGTTGCCATTGAGGAGATGGCTTCTTCATGTGCACAGGGATTATTCCAGTAGGGATGATAAATGATTAGCGCCAAAAGTTTTAATTCTCCATAGAACAGGCACAGGAATTCGGAGTTGGTAATAACCGGATGTAGAATGTCATCACAGTCTAGACAAGTGGAAGAATAAATATCACGCGAGCAACACAAAATACCACCTCCACTGTCAGTTCTTCTATCACGTTGAAAAATTTTATATCCAGGTAAGGCAATAGAATCATCAACGATTTCATCATCCAGCCGTGACTCAGTAACGATTGATATATCTGGTTTTCGTTGGGAAACAAGAAGGGAAAATTCATCCAACTTGTTGGTGAATGATCTCGCATTAGTCAGTAATATGTTGGGAATTAAGTTTAAACAATATTCAAACAATTTGACAAGAGTTCTGGCAAAGACTTTCATCTCTCATTTTCATGGTTGTGCAGATGTCGGGTATTCATAAGAACAGGAATGTCTCTAACATGTCCATGGAAAATTAGTCGTCTTCTAGTTGTACGTGAAATACACAAACACGGTTTCTCACGAATACGCAAAAGAGCGATAACACTGTAGTGTAGGAAACGAGTTGCTATTGTCATGCTGAAGATGTCCAACGAATAAAATTTGTCTGTTTCTTCACAAAATGTTCTCTTTTCAAAAAATCTGAAAAAAAGATTTTTGACTTATTTTGCATAACACATCTCTATCCTGCACTAGCATAATTATGCTGTTTTGCGAGCTCTATTGAAATACAACAGTTCTGTTGTTTTTTCACAAAAAGCGACATCTCAAAAATCAATAATCTTGCTTTCAAGATAGGCATTATCCATTCTGCAACCTATGCAGATTCATACAGACATTATGAAAATGAAGAAGCAACACTGAAATAACCATCAATCAAATTTGAACAAAACACGTATTTTTATAAACATATAGATTACACAGTGACAGTTCGCTTGGGCACAGAATAGAAAGATGTCCTCAGCTTTGAACCAATTTAAGCGCGAAAATTCCGAGCTATGCTGACGATCTCTTGCAGGGCGAAACGCAGAGTCTGCGGCTGCCAATGAATTTTAGTGCTTAAATTCTTCAAGTCTGAGGACATCTTTCCATTATACCCTTCTTTCATGCACCGGAAAGAGATAATTGATACACGGTCTGTTGTGCTTTATCATTCATTTTTCATATTTAAATACATATTTAAATCCATCCCAAGTACATTCATCACTTAATACGTTGAGGCATCTGGCCATTTTAATGCAAACAGCGAATGATAAAATGATTTGAAATCATCCGCTTCATAACATTAGAAGGACTACTTAAAATTATGTTTGGGTTTGTCAGTTTTTCTATTTCAAAATTTTGAATGCTATTCGAGGTGGGCAGGTGTTGAAACCCCTTCTTAGGTAATCGATGAAATAATATAAAATTCTGAGAGCGCTGAAATAGCAGTAATCGGCATTTTTCAATCCAGAGTTTAAGAACAAACCTGTTGAATGGAAAGAAATGAAAAGTTGAATGGCTGCATGAAATTAATTCATGTCAACCTCTTTTGTGTTCGTCTTCGAAGGATGAATTTTCCGTAGGCCGTTTCTTCTATCGACTGCAATCACTAGATGGGGGTCGCTGAAATGACCAGTGGCACAAAGATAAATCAACAGAAGTCTGTTACTATTTTTGTTTAAGTTTCAAAACATCTGTTAGAAGCCGCAAGCTTTTAACAGATGTATTCGCAAACACGTTTCAGTAAACAAGCTGCCATCATCAGTGATAACAATCAATAAGCAATGATGCAATATATATACAAGACTTGATGAAATGAAAATCAATACAAGGAAAATGGCTGCGATTGGTTATGATTATTCATGAGACAATGCGAATGAATAAATGACTGCAATGCTCACAGGTATATTTATACACTACGGAGGATAAGTCAATAAAAAAGCAAGGTCGGTGAAACCGTCACCATACCTCCACTAGGTTAAACGAACACGTGAAGGGTCGAACCCTATCTGAAATATCACTTCATGCTCATATCCCAGATAAAGATAATTTTAAAATTCTGATGCGCACTCCAAACACAAAAATTGCTGAATCATTGTACATTAAGTCATTTCTTCATTCGCATTGTCTCATAAATAATCATAACCAATCGCAGCCACTTTTCTTGTATTGATTTTTCATTTCATCAAGTCTTCTATATATTGCATCATTGCTTACCACTGATGATGGTAGCTTGTCTGCTGAAACCAAAGACCTAGTATTAGGGAAGACTAACTGCCCTCATCAACACGTGAAGCCGGTAAACAAATCATAACAGTGACTCTCGCCAGAAAATACTTGGGCAAGAAGTTGGCGGATACTACTGTATTAGAGTCGCGGCAATTATTAATTGATAAAAGCGATCATAATTAGAAGGTCACATGATAATAGGTAAACAATTACACCATTTCCCTTTTACATGTAATCACGCAGTACGTACGGTCTCTGATACAAGTGTTTCTTCAGTCTTTTCTCAATCACAGCTTGATAAAATTGCATCTCTTTGCATGGCAAGTTTATATATTGAAGTGCAATTAGTCGCTTTGTAGATAGATGAGCGTGTCTTTTATTAAAGGAATGTGATCATTGATCGCCTTCATGATTGCCCGTTTGTAATGAATGTTTTGCTCCCAACTTATTTGCTAGAATCAGTGAATCGTGTGCTTGCAATTTATGAGCATTTTCAAAGCAAATCCATTTGATTTCATTAAGTGCCCCATTAGAATAGTTGTGAGTAAGAATTTGATAGTCATGCAATAGATTTCTCATCTAGTTCTCATTCTTGCGCAATACTGCGCATTTACACCTGAAGGCAATTAATTGCTGATCAAACCTGTTCATATATACAACACAGAGGTCGCAGCCGTTAACTTTCTAGCAGTGTTTTTGAGTGGATCAAAATTCCGCTTTCGCTCGCTCATTTGCTCTTAAAACAAGTTTTCGAATGCAATTATCAAAATTTCCAAATTCTCATGCAAAATCGTTATCATGTCAACATCTGGAATACAGCTAAAAAAATATAAAGTAATAAACATAAAAACATAAAGTCTTCTGTCTATCAGTTTCTCATGGAGATTCTTGCATTTGAACACTGGAGATTACAATGCCCTGTTACCCTGTTAAGCGCTATCTCCTCCATTGTCGAAAATAAGTTCCGGAATTCCAGACATACGGCTGGATCTGATAATGGGATCAATTAGTTTTAAGTATCAAAAAGGGTAATCGCTGAACGGTCAGATGAATGGCCTTAGATTTGGAGAACCTGTCACTTTGATTTCGGTATCAACGGGACATTTCCGCTCTGATTGCGCAATAGTGTTATCATGAAAATGGAAGTCTTCGAAGAAATACATGTAGAAATTGGCTACCCTATTACCTTTTCAACTCATGACCCATTAGCAAAACCATGTCGATGTTGTTTTTCTGATAATTTGCGAGATACAAGCTAAGGTGCTGTAAAGATGTTTATTGATGTTATTTAGTACAATTTGTTCATAATCCATACAGCAAGTGCAAATTAAGAACAAATAGTACAAGATTACATCAAAAAACATCTTCATAACAGATTGGCTTGCATCTTGCAAATTATCAGATGATGATAAGGACGAATTATCGATGTCGCTTCTATTTCGAATCAGTTTGCAGGGAACATGAGACAAGAAGCATGTATACTTTGAGTGATATAAAATAGGCATGAACGCTTTTCGACTGAACTCATTTGAAAAGTCAAGCTACTGATCCAAATTGACGTATCGATTTTATCATCATAGCTTTGATCTAGCTTCTATCATAGTTACGGTTATATCCGTAATTCGGTCGATGAAGTTTGCATGTCTGACCTAGCGCGCATTAAGGCGCATGCTATGTATTCAACGGTTTTAATAACAAATCCTTTTTAAAAAGGTGTTTCGAAGTCTGATTGCATCGGAATTTGAAACACGCTCGCTCAGTTTTTCGGGTCACCTCTCATGGCCACATAGTACCAACGTTGATGGCATGGCAAAGAGGTAAAGTCAATAAGTTAACTTATTCTTAAGTTTTAGGTTAACCCGTTCCCTGGTTTCCTGGATGTAAACCGAATACTCGTCCAAAACTTTGCTTTTTATATAAGTGGTCGAACTCTTAGGCCGGAGGCACTCACGATAGACCATAATCCGCAAATAGAGTTCCAACACGTAAGTTTCAATGAGAGCTGGCATACAAGCCGTAAGCAATAAGTCATAAGTCACAAGTCGCCTTTGATTACGGAGGCACAGAGGATAAGCCATAAGCCTTCACACGAGCGGGAATCCTTTGCGATTATTTTCAATAGAACCGATGTCACAAGGATTTCACACTTTCATAAATGCATTGTCTGTGGCACACGTACATGTATATGGGCTTTGTTTCTTATAGTAGTATAATGCGTCATTCTTTATGCTTATGCTATTATAAAATTATAAGAATGTTATAAATTTTATTCTTCTAAGTGCGTGTAGTGTCTATTACGATGAAAAAATTGTCAAAATGGCTTATGGCTCATGGAGGATCGTGACGTCACTTGCGAACGATGTCTTATGGCCTGTTTTGCGTGCTTTCTGCCTTAGAGCTCAGATATCCATGCCATTCAAGTCTAGAGAGGGCAATAAATAGAGGATGACATCGGTATGCACCCCGGGTCTAGTTCAAGACGATTCTGTCTATATTTTGAGATAATTTCTTATGTAAATAGCCTAAATATGTGTATAACCCACCCAATCTTTGGCATAACTAAATCCACTTGAGAGATATCACTTACGATTTTGATGAAATGGAGTTCTAATAAAGGTTGTCAACTGCATAAAAGAAAATAATGAAAGTTGATCTTATGATCAGAGATTGTGAATTTCACTCCCATTTTCTGCATTATTGTTCTTTATAACCCATTGTCAGTGATCTTGAACACGGCGATTCCATACAGGCATAGTAGCTTTGTTCTATGATTCCATTTTAATGGTCAGTCATGTCATTTGTCTCATTGATGTGTTGATGTAAATTGAATGACAGATGCACGTGTAGTTGTATATTGTCCGGATTGGTGCAAGAGCTGTAGATATTAACTGTAAAGGTCAACTGCAGATATTAATGAAACTGTTGAAAGTTTTCTCAAATGAGTCCACAAACAGATTTGCAAAACATAAAATTAAAAATAAAATTTTATAACATTTTGACAGACGACCATGGTTTGATCGTGTTGCCGCTATAGATACAAGTCATATTTAGTGTCCTCTTTTATGACCTTGTAGACGAATGCATCTGAGTTTCACAAGAAACAAAGAATAATTAGACTTGCTGGTGCTGATCTGGCCGAAATTTTTCAACTGATATTCACAATTTCTAGAATATACAGCTCCTCAATTATTTGAATGCATGAATCTACAAAGGAACTGGAATTGCCGTTGTTCAATTGAAGAGTGTCAACTATTCGCCTGAACATGTCACTAATAAAATGGATTCCCGCTTCTGAGCTGATAATTGCTGCTATTGGATTGAAGTTGCCGCTATATATTCACACTTGCCTATTTTAAATGAATTTACTGTTATTTTCCTAATAAGGGCCCTTGATAGCCGATAAAACCTGTAAATGCGACTGAATGTGTTGTGTTCTAACCGAGCATAATTCGGCACAATCGGCAACCTAATTTTCAGAAAATGTCTGCTCAGTTGAAATCGCTCCATGTTACTAATTTGGAGTATGTCTAACATTGCATGTCTTACTAAATGATTATCTATGTGAAACCGATGCTCGAATATGCATTATTCCATTTTTTATTTATGCGGCATTCAGATTCAAAGTTGCCAGTAGATTACAACTTAGGCATGTCCCTAGCCCTGTTGGTCATCAATTCACTGTGATATTCAGCCAGCGATGATCAAGTAAAGGCGAACTCGATGTATTTGTATAACATTTAGAACAGATTAGGAAACAGTAGCGGTAGGTAATGCAGTTGTGCTTGCCTATCTTCAGCATCAAACGAAGCAACGCTGACAAGCGGTTTTTTCAAGCAAGTATGGAAAGCTGGTGTAACACATGGCCCATAAATTGTTTATAATGGAGTGCCGGCAGGTGATAAACATCAATGCTGTGAAAGATTTCCCAAAATGTTGCTAAGGTATGCAGTATTTTTGCCTCCTATCGGTGGAGATAAACACAGATTTGCAAAATCTTCTTCGTGTATCTGTACTTCATAATTTGAAGTGAGGATGAGAAAAAGGTCACAATCATTCTACTAATGAATAGAAATAAATGCGCATGTACTTTTGAATGCATGGAGTTTTTCTGAACAATCAAGTTTTCATACAACATGACTCCCTAACATCTCAAGAGTTGCAACCACCACAATATAGAATCTCATCAGTCGTGGGCAAGTTTGAACTTGTAACACTGGAATTCGATGACTTTTAGCGCAACCTTAAACACGACACTGTAAAACAATTTGTTAGGCAGTCGGGCTGCATCCTCCAACTAGATTGTCAACACGCTTCACATCAACCGTTGTGTTGCTTGACCACTTACTCCTGATTCGTCGAAATGCGTGATGGCTCTACTATGAGAGCTATCAAAATTTAATTGCATTAAACTGTTGGGTTAAGCAATCAATTAATTTTAGGTGCAGAAAGGATCAAGCAACTAATGATAACTGACCCCATCAATGAAGTTGCCGCAATTTCTTATTATCGGCATATCAGTAGGATAATTCTTGATCGCACAGATGGATTCGTCTGTCGCTGTTACTCTAGAGGTGACGGGATAATATCTCAGCCATTACATGCAGTGGTAGACAGATGTGGAGAGTTTCGTCTCCCTTTGGCTTATGTGATTGGTCAAACGCGCGCAATGCGCAAGGAAAATTGCATCAGGGAACACACGAGATGTCGTTGTCTCATTGAGGACTGAACATCTGCCAAGTGAACAATACCCATCTTTGACTCAATGTTTCTCCGTGATAAATTTATCAAATGGAAATATTTTTCACATCGCTCGACTCTCCACGACCTAAATTTGCTGACTGTGTCCGTTCAATGCGGTGTCAATGTTCTAGTTCGTCAGAATTCACGCTTGAATTGTCACTACGTTTAATGGAAAATTAATCTCATTGCCCCTCGGAACTAGCTCCAAGCGTGACCATTAGTATTTAAAAATTTCATCTCTAGACTCAAACATGTTCTTGATGCTCGCATTTTCGGCTATCTTACATCACTTCAACGTATTAGGCTGAAAATAGCTTAATGGCTATAGCCCGCATTAAATATTGCAATTTCTCACATTCCTGAGTATTAGATTCATTAATTTGCCATATATTTCAGCAATAGAGTTTCTAGCTTGAATAGTAAAAGTAAGTAATCAGTTAAGTAACATCGATCATTATTTTGACTTAAGACATTCTAAAATTAATCCAATATATTTCATTATCTTAATAACAAGCAATGAAAAATTATAATTCTACCAACTTCGGGGGGACATCCAAGCAGGTAGCTAGATATGAATATGAAAAATTGCGTCATACGGGTACAAAGCAGCTATTTAGCATTGATGATGTGATTATTTTCTATTGCTAGAAATGCCAATTATGTGTGAACAACCAAATGAAGAAGGGTTAGACAAACAGCTAGACTAAATGGTGGTTGACATTATAAATATGTTGAGAACAATTATAAATATTGTTGGGATTTTATTTGTAAGTCATGTTCATAGATTTCTAATTACTGAGGCTTTAGTCTTTAAACTGATTTCAATTCTATTTCTAATGCAAAAGTTGTAATACAACTTCACGGCGGTGAACATGTATTCAGGTTACACTCCTAAAGTTTAAGTTGAGAACTAGTAGTCACTCACCTCAATTGACTATCAGAAGTAAACTGCAAATGAGTTTTTGGCAGGGAGCCAATTTATATCGATCGGCAAAAAATGCTCGACCTTTAAATTTTAATTTTTTAGTTACTTAGTGACTGAGTTTTTAGTAAGCTCATTAGATTGGAAATTATCCTCTTTCTTGAGTCCTCATTTATTGCAAAATTTGCTAAAATTTTCATCGTAGTAGTCTAGATTCTAATAAAATGTAATTAATTTAAGGTTCTGCAAGCTATCAGATATTGTTGTTATATATACAGACCAATACATGTATTGCATTGAAGCTATGTTACATAGCTAAAGACGACATTGGAAAAAAACTAAGGACTAAAAAATGCATGCATTTTTAATTTGACATAAAAATGGTAGGTTATGAAAATGGCATGTACATTGTTTAAGTATTTGTCCCTACATCATTAAACTTTAAATTCAAAGCAGAATAGCTTGACCTGAATGCAAACCAGTAGGAAGTAATTCAATACAGATGAATCCCCCCATGTTATGCTCGCAGCTTTAATAGGTCGAATGCGACGTTGATTTTTCTACTATGCAAGAATTGTAGACTACTGTATTCAATATTTTAGCCATTCCCAACACGATGATATAGTCTGGGCTTCTCGATATTTTTGCTAACAAAGTTGTAGCACTTGTAGGCTACTTCTTTTGAAGCCTGAGCTGGAAATCATTGCAAAGAAGAATCGCATGGCCGTTTTCTTTATAATATGAAAGAATGAAAACGAAACAATTAGTATGAGTAGTTAAACAAGCGAATTGCTGATAACAAGCCTAATCAGATCCATACTTCAGTTTCGTTTTTTTGATCAATTGCTTTGTTCGGTTTGAAGGACAACAGGCCTTCAGTTGATCCGGTTGTCTCAATCTGAGAATTATGAGTAACCTACCTAACTAAAGCCTTTTTTCAATTTCAAATTCACATTCAAGTACATTGATTGCTTGTCTAAAATAGTTACATGTTCTTGATATGACTGATGTGAATTTTAGCATACAGCCTTAAATTGTAGGTCATGTTCATTGATATTGACTGTTTTAGCAGAAGGGGGCTTGCTCTCAGGCCCTCAGTTGCTACGGACCTGGTGACGTCATTGCAAACAACTTGGTTGCAAGATAATGCGGTAATGTGTGATGCAGAAAGAAAATGCAATCATCATCAGTTTAAAAGTTCTAGAGCGGCACTTCGGACCAGAGCTTATTTCAGCCCGAACCCTGCAACCTCAGGCCGGGCCTGGCTCGGATTGACTCAAAATATCTGGACCTAGCCCGAGACATAGTCTGTCGTTTTGCGCATTTTATCGCATTAAAATTCATTCTAGAAAGCTTTACATGAAATGTCTTTCTTCCCGTATGATCCCTGATGCTGTGCTAACTTGTACCCGCCGTATCTTACATAATTTCCTCAGATAAATGAGTTGACTTGCTTTGAGTGCAGGACTATCAGATAATTAATAAATTTATGCGGCCGCTGGCTCTTTTCTTTATGACCTATTCCATCGTATACCGGTGATTTTCATATTATTGCTTTTGAGTGATGTTGATAAACTATCATTATGTTACTGAATTTTTCAGGACCAAGCCCGTCCCGCACATGGGCCCGGCCCGCTTCCAGCTCTACTTAGAACTGTGTAATGAACATTGAAACAGCTGTGAAATAGATATTCTGACAACAAGAATGTTGACTGTCGCAAATAATCGACTTCTTAGAATGTTCTTATTGTAAAGCTGATCGATGTGCGGCATTTCATGGAGATTTTGGAGTGTCAATTCGCCTGGGTATGGAATGGAATGGAAAAAACAGACTTGAATATCAAAGTCAAGCCAAGTTCAACATACGCAGAACAACCTGCTGTGCACTCTCTCAAATTGGTCATCCACTATTGTTATCACAGGCTTGTCTGAGACTTTCCGAGCCGTGTTTTTACCGTACAAAATCCATGCATCAATGAGATGAGAGCACTAATTGGCACTACTGCAGTTTAGTGCACCCTCTATGAAAGAGACGGAAACGCGCCTACTGCAGTTTAGTGCACCCTAAAACAACGGCGCATTCTCCCGCAAAATGATGACTACGCACATTACACCGAAGCGCGCGCTCGGTGTAATGTGCGAAGACGAAGACGGAGACACACGAAGACACACGAAGACACAAAGACACTCATTTATAACTATAGGGAAGAACGAACGGCATTCATTCTGTTGATTAAATCATGTTGTTAAACGATCTTATTACGCTTGTTCATGACTCGGTTGTCACATTTTAGGGTGCACTAAACTGCAGTAGGGGTAAAAGAGGGTGCACTAAACTGCAGTAGTGCCCACTAATTTACTCTGTCGTGAGAACTTTTTATTTAAAACCATTTACATGAAAAATATTGTTAAAAATATTAAACAGAGGAAGTTTTTGCTGTTATGTAATGAATGGAATACTTGCATATGCAATGCTTTCAGCTGATTTATCATTCGAATGTTTAAATAAGTTGTTAACGTATTTTCAATCTACTTTTGTTATTCAAAAGATAAAGGGGAAGATAGCAAACAGAGCAATCCAATATTTGCTCGTCGGTAAATTGAAGATATTTATGTTATGGAATGATTCACAACTGCCTGTGAGATTTATGGAAAAGCAATGTGATATCAATATATTGATTTTTTATAAAAACTTCCAAGGAGAAAAATAATCAATTCACAGAATTGAAAAGGCTAATGCAGTTTTAGAAATATATTAAAAATATCCATCAAACATTAATTATGCTCCAAATAGTCTAAATAGTCTACACTACGTAGTCTAAATTAATTAGGTTCTAAATTGGATGAATTGTCTTTCCTATTACTGCCTAAATTGCCATACTTATAGTAACTGTCATGATTTTGGTCCCGTCATCAGGCTTGAAACTATCAGAGTCATCACACATGGAAATAGGATGGCAAGCCAATGAGTAACATAGTCCAAGCATGATCTTGTGACACTTGTGTGTAAATGGATAGACCGAATAATGCTTTCTAAAAACAGCGCCAAAGAAAATATTTTGAGATTATTTGCCTTTTTATGTCTCTAAGATTTTTGCAATGGATAAGATTTTTTATTGAATTGCTTTATAGGCGATTCATTATACAAAGCGATGAAATTTCTTACCCTATTAACACATCGCTGAAATGGTTTTTATCTATTCAATTTTTTGTGCATAACTCCACAAAGGCAAATAGAAAGAGGGAATGACCGGCTTGCTTTTAGCACAATCCCGGGAAAAATGAAATTTATATCTGCTAAGAGGACAGCATCAGATTTAATTCGTTTAAAAGATTATGCAAAGAGAATTATTGAGCGTCAATGAATGTCCCTTCGCAAGGACATTTTGAAGCGGTCAAAACTTGCAAGACCATGGCAAAAAATGATAACTATTAAAACTCCTAAATTAAAAACAGCATTTTCGGCAATACTAGCGATAGATTTGCTTTAACAGATTTCGTCGGGATGATTATATTCTCTCTATTCCTGCCAAATTGCACTTCGAAAACGGAGAAATTATTCTTCTTCTACAGAACATCTGTGTTGATGCACGACGCAATCACATTTGCTAACTGTCTCTGCTATTCACAGAGTTCAGTTTTCGGTCCATCCGAAACTCATTGAAGAAATTGCAGACATCGATGCAATTATGCATATAGAAAAATAAATAAGCAGCACGTAATACGTCCAGCTTTCAAAAGTTGCCACAGGTGCCGAAAGAGCAATGAATAATAATGTGACAAATAGTGCAACAACGACATATGGTAGCCATGTAATGAGTACATGGGCGAATTACTTTCAATTTGGATAACACTGAAGTGCGTGTGTTACTTTCAGAGGGCTTGTTTTCATACGAATTAGAGGCGTGCTATGGATGCAAATCAGGAATGCAAGCGATTAAATTCTCTTAACTGATTATTCGATTAGAAAATTAATCAGTTACTTATGCAGCGCATATTTTTTAACTTTTCTTCCTCCACAATTTTAACAGTTGTAAGGCTTGGGACCATTCAGGGTTCGGCATTATTGTTGAATTTGCCATATTGTTAAATAACCATAATTCTAATCAAAATGTGACGCAGTCTTCATTTTCGTTGAGTGAAAGTTACAATATTGACAAAAATGTAAATTACTTGGCCAAACGTAATGTTTCGCATCCTTTCTACCTACATCATTACTTGCCTAAAGTTGTCTTAACTAAAAGTCTAAAAGTCTTAGTGACGACTGTTTACTTTTTTCACGTGGAAATAAAGTTCATTATTTACCGCACCAAATGCCTTGGCATTGATCACTGATGTCGGTAAACTAAATAATTGTGAGGAAGAATAAAAACGAAGTCCATCATAATACGTTTCTTATCGCAACCCACGTGTTATCTCAAAAATGCAATTTCTAAAATCTTATGCTGTGTAACATCTAAGCAAAAAAAAATTTCCATCACTTTTAAATGCTGCAAACACAATTTTCAGAAATCAATTTAATTATGGCATTTTAAGGATTATGAATAACACGATAAATTTGTCAAGTTAAATAGGCGGAAAAGACGCTACATGGTGTACATGCATCCGAGATAAAGATAATCAAATACGTGCACTTGGTACAAAGCCACAATACACAAATTTACTGTGTGAAAAGCATCCCTATTGTAGCTGATGAATTGTATTACGACTTAGCATGATGAAGCTGCTGCCCATAGCCGCACGATAATATAGCAGTAAAACAGCACTAATACACAATCTATACAGTATATGCACTACGCAACACAGTAGAGTGGTGTTGCATACTACGGTATTTGTTAATAATCATCTCTGCTATAGTTACATACCGTATGTATTTTTTAGTTATTCCAGTTTTGTGCATGTATTGATTAGTCACTTTGGATAATATCTCTTGGATTGAGATTGCATTTCGTCCTTGGTTCATAAAAGTATTAGCCTTCATTCTCCTTTTCTCTGTCATTTTGTTTCTGCTTTGTGTCATTTTTCCTGAGTCCTGGGCTATTAATGAAATACTATTTTCTTTCAGAGATTTCCGTCTGTATTTCCATTCATATTTTCTCCGTTCTCAGATCTTCGCCATTTTTAACTATGTCGTGTTTTGAAATAATTCATGAATCATATTGGTGTTGATTTTTGTCATTATGACATAATATTCGATTTAAACATGATTAAATGCGGCGATTTCAGTCAGGTTGCTCTTTAAGCAGAAAGCAGCACTCTATATTTCGGAGATCATGTTTTCGACGATAATACCTTTAAGTGACTTTTATTGTGATTGCCAACTAATTTGCACCATACTCTAATTCCTGTTATCTATCAGCATGTCACTTTTTCCTACCCGCTAGTAGTGCTGCTTACTAGCAATATTTCATCATAAATCGAAAATAAAAGTAATTGCTCTCTCATGCAGCGCATCAATGTCATTATTAAGATAGTTTCAACGTTGGATTACATGCAGAATCTATCGATATCAAATTATGTAAGGTGATGGATGAAATAATCACTTCAATTGCATGTCAAATTAGAGCAAATAAGGTTTGAAATTCAATTTTCCAAAGATAAAAAATGTAAAATGACATCGATTAAATTTTCCATCCATCACTTGCATCTACTTTTTTTCTATTTAGAAAACCAAAGTGTAGAAGAATCATAAAGTATTAAATTTCCGGTTGTCAATGACTTTATGACCATGACAGACAAATGATCTGTTATTTGAAGCTCGCAGCACGCAAAATATAAGTTGCACTTTAAATATTTTTCTTTCTGAGTTCCTATGCTACGCTGCGGGTTGCAACTTCAAGAAAGCAAATTCATCATTCCGATTTGTCAATCACTCGGTCCAAATCTTAATGAACCTCATCTTGGCTATTTCAACATACTTCAAATTCATCTTGAATATATTTCATTTCATAATGTATTTTTTGCCGTAGAATCGTTACAAACAGGAAAGCATTTGTTGCTACTAACTAGTTATAATGAAACATTGATTTTCTTCCATTTCGACTGCATTGACCAAAGGCATATGCAAATTACGAACACAAATTGACCGGCTCTTCCAGACATTGACACTTCAGATGTCCTCTCTGTTAGTCTATTATTCATTTATATTTTATTTTTACATTATGTGTTATATACAATATATAGTATATGTGATTACCGCAGAGTATAATACCGCATATATATTTCGTCCTGCTGCACGAAATGGAAAAAAAGTTTAAAAAGCCTTCACTCAATAGACAGAGTGACTCAGTGAGACAGAGACTTCTTGAGTAAAAATTGTTTCCCTTCTTCTCACTTTCTTTAGTCTAGAGGTCGCAATTTCTATTTGCCTTGTTTATTGAGTCTTAAGATATCTATTGATTTTCTTTACCGTATTCTTTGCTCATTTAGGATTGCATGCGTTCTATGGCCTACTATCGTTTATATGATTTTGTTATTTGAGTCTAATGCAGGAATTAGAGTGAATAGATTTCTGACGATGGCCACTTCAGATGGTCGAAATATTAAGTTTATCTTCTTATTTTTGTCAAAAATTTCAACAAGAAAATTATATATCGATTATGATATCAGTAGTTCAATAGTAGTAGATGTTTAATTTCTTTTCGCATGATTTAATCGTCCGTAGTGACCGCGTGATTATCAGACGCATATTCTCGGAAGGCTATTTGCATCAACAGAACAACAAGAAACCAGAGTATTGTGTTTCGGATTTGTAAAAACAGTCGCATAGCCACTGTGTCATTTTGGTGCTGTTTATTGTCATGATAAAAACATTCTGCAGAAGCAGTAGAGACATTGTATGACCAAGGTTAGACCTTGGGTTTTGGGTCAAACTTGGGTCGACCTTGGGTAAATGATACAAAACTTGGGTTTTTTATTAATGCTGAATATATACAGATCAAGTTACAAAAACTAATATTTTGATTTGAGTCTTAGGAGAGCTGCGGGATAAGACCATAAAGTTCTGATATTTTATCAAATTTCCAATGGATTCACAGAATATTTCAAAAATGAAATGCTTGTGATTATTAGCTTTTTCATTCTGGGCTTGGCAATACCGCGCATTGAAAGCTCATACATTTTGTATCTGCTGTAAGCTTACATTTGCGCATATTGAATTTCTATATATTCCATGTTTTATATCTTCGCACCCTTAACTTTCTGCGATAGCCGACATTTATCCAAAAATAAATTCATTCCGATTTCGTATTCTAAATATGTTTAACCATGCATTTACTGCGCAGCTATTATATTTATCAAGTTTGTTTATATTTCTGAATGATAAAATGAAAACAATTGCTTTGCTATGAGCAATGTGTAACTCAATCATAATTAAATCAAAGATTTTCAATTAGTCAGTATATCAGTCTGGGTTAAATTGAAAGAAAATTTTATGACGTAATGCATGTACTTAGGCTACTATTTACAATTATTGTAATAATAAATCGTCTCCCATTAATACCACACTTCTCATGTGCCCAATAGGAATTTTGGCCTATGGAAGAATCTCTATGTAGCACAAAATACAAAGAATGCACTTCGCATACTTGATTTCATACATTTATTTAAACGGGCTTCGGGGGAACTCCCCAGGGATGCGGAGTCCTATCATTTTGATAGGACTCCGACTCCGACTCCCGGTGGCCAATATATAAAGCCTAGTTTTTTGAAAAATTAACCGGTAACCTACATCATAGATCATAGGCTTACCTAAACCTATTTTTAGTGATCATTGCTGTATCAATTATCAATCATTTTCGATGAAAGTTCATCAAATGTCGCTTTCAGTTGGATGCATACGACTCGGCTCCTCCCATCTTCTTGATGTGTGCTTTACACGGTTTTTCTCCAGTCTCTACCAGGCAGGAAAATCTCCATCCTTCTCAAAAAAATGAGTATACTTTCGATTTTATTATGCGCTTCAGAGGAGCCATCACACACAATTTAACGTGAGGGTAAGAGGTAATGTTCTCAAACAAACTAGTATTTCATTTTTGTCTCTGATGTGACCTTTGGCGCGTAGGAGTGATCGAGGCTATAGGAAGGCTTGTATTCTCTACTGAATCACCGAGTGAAAAGACGATCCTTTTCACTATCACGGGTCATTCCCTCAACTATTTCAAGCTTTGCATGCACTGCTGTCTCTGTACTTTTGTTTGACGGAGAAAGTTTATATCAAGACAGTGACAGCTGTCTGTGACATATGCACGAGAATAAATAATTTGTTTGTATTATATTTCGGGTCTAGCTATAGGCCGGAGTCCGGAGTCCTATAATTTGATAGGACTCCGACTCCAGCAAAAATGATGGGACTCCTGGACTCCAGTAGTAAGTAAAACTCCACTTCTGGATAGCGCAATATGGCCGCCATCGAAAAAAAGTCGCTGACGTCCCCCCCCTCGAAAACGACAGAGTGTGAGACTCGGGTGAGTTGGTCTCGTGTGGGTTGACGTGGGCGACCGCCTAGGTTGACGTGGGCGACCGCCTAGGTTGACGTGGGCGACCGTCTAGGTTGTCGTGGTGGAATGGTGAAACGGACTTTAGATTCGTGATCAGCGTAAAATTCTGCATCGGTATGGTGGATTTGAAAGCAATCGGCGAGAAAAATGTTTCTTCAAAATTTTGACAGAGTTAAAATGTTGGAAGTTTTGGGCTGTAGCGACAAAACGAAGCATCGGATGGGAAAACGGAGGCCAGATTCGGATTCAGCGTGAAATTCTGCATCGGTATGGTGAATTTGAAAGCAATCGGAGAGAAAAAATTTTCGCTGACGCCCCCCCCCCCCCCGGCACCGAACTTCCAATTTTGCTTCTAGTGGATGGATTTTGTCGTGCAATAGCTCGTTTGAAAGCTAAGAGTGAGACAAATTCACTGAAAGAAACGGCTTGTTCATATCTGTCTTCGTTTAGATGTGAGACGCCATTTAAGATTTTGGAAGATTGGCGAAAAACGACAGAGTTAGAATTTTGGACGTTTTGGGCTGTAGCGCCAAAACGAAGCATCGGATGGGAAAACGGATTTCAGATTTGGAATCAGCGTGAAATTCTGCATCGGTATGGTGAATTTGAAAGCAATCGGAGAGAAAAAATTTTCGCTGACGCCCCCCCGGCACCGAACTTCCAATTTTGCTTCTAGTGGATGGATTTTGTCGTGCAATAGCTCGTTTGAAAGCTAAGAGTGAGACAAATTCACTGAAAGAAACGGCTTGTTCATATCTGTCTTCGTTTAGATGTGAGACGCCATTTAAGATTTTGGAAGATTGGCGAAAAACGACAGAGTTAGAATTTTGGACGTTTTGGGCTGTAGCGCCAAAACGAAGCATCGGATGGGAAAACGGAGGCCAGATTCGGATTCAGCGTGAAATTCTGCATCGGTATGGTGAATTTGAAAGCAATCGGAGAGAAAAAATTTTCGCTGACGCCCCCCCCCCCCCGGCACCGAACTTCCAATTTTGCTTCTAGTGGATGGATTTTGTCGTGCAATAGCTCGTTTGAAAGCTAAGAGTGAGACAAATTCACTGAAAGAAACGGCTTGTTCATATCTGTCTTCGTTTAGATGTGAGACGCCATTTAAGATTTTGGAAGATTGGCGAAAAACGACAGAGTTAGAATTTTGGACGTTTTGGGCTGTAGCTTCAAAACGAAGCATCGGATGGGAAAACGGATTTCAGATTTGGAATCAGCGTCAAATTCTCTATCAACATGGTGAGTTTCAAGTCAATCGGAGAGAAAAAATTTTCAACATTTTTCGAAAAAACGACAGAGTTAGAATTTTGGACGTTTTGGGCTGTAGCGCCAAAACGAGGCATCGGATGGGAGAACGGAGGCCAGATTCGGATTCAGCGTGAAATTCTGCATCGGTATGGTGAATTTGAAAGCAATCGGAGAGAAAAAATTTTCGCTGACGTCCCCCCCGGCACCGAACTTCCAATTTTGCTTCTAGTGGATGGATTTTGTCGTGCAATAGCTCGTTTGAAAGCTAAGAGTGAGACAAATTCACTGAAAGAAACGGCTTGTTCATATCTGTCTTCGTTTAGATGTGAGACGCCATTTAAGATTTTGGAAGATTGGCGAAAAACGACAGAGTTAGAATTTTGGACGTTTTGGCCTGTAGCTTCAAAACGAAGCATCGGATGGGAAAACGGATTTCAGATTTGGAATCAGCGTCAAATTCTCTATCAACATGGTGAGTTTCAAGTCAATCGGAGAGAAAAAATTTTCAACATTTTTCGAAAAAACGACAGAGTTAGAATTTTGGACGTTTTGGGCTGTAGCGCCAAAACGAGGCATCGGATGGGAGAACGGAGGCCAGATTCGGATTCAGCGTGAAATTCTGCATCGGTATGGTGAATTTGAAAGCAATCGGAGAGAAAAAATTTTCGCTGACGCCCCCCCCCCCCCCCGGCACCGAACTTCCAATTTTGCTTCTAGTGGATGGATTTTGTCGTGCAATAGCTCGTTTGAAAGCTAAGAGTGAGACAAATTCACTGAAAGAAACGGCTTGTTCATATCTGTCTTCGTTTAGATGTGAGACGCCATTTAAGATTTTGGAAGATTGGCGAAAAACGACAGAGTTAGAATTTTGGACGTTTTGGCCTGTAGCTTCAAAACGAAGCATCGGATGGGAAAACGGACTTCAGATTTGGAATCAGCGTCAAATTCTCTATCAACATGGTGAGTTTCAAGTCAATCGGAGAGAAAAAATTTTCAACATTTTTCGAAAAAACGACAGAGTTAGAATTTTGGACGTTTTGGGCTGTAGCGCCAAAACGAGGCATCGGATGGGAGAACGGAGGCCAGATTCGGATTCAGCGTGAAATTCTGCATCGGTATGGTGAATTTGAAAGCAATCGGAGAGAAAAAATTTTCGCTGACGCCCCCCCCCCCGGCACCGAACTTCCAATTTTGCTTCTAGTGGATGGATTTTGTCGTGCAATAGCTCGTTTGAAAGCTAAGAGTGAGACAAATTCACTGAAAGAAACGGCTTGTTCATATCTGTCTTCGTTTAGATGTGAGACGCCATTTAAGATTTTGGAAGATTGGCGAAAAACGACAGAGTTAGAATTTTGGACGTTTTGGGCTGTAGCGCCAAAACGAAGCATCGGATGGGAAAACGGATTTCAGATTCGGATTCAGCGTGAAATTCTGCATCGGTATGGTGAATTTGAAAGCAATCGGAGAGAAAAAATTTTCGCTGACGCCCCCCCCCCCGGCACCGAACTTCCAATTTTGCTTCTAGTGGATGGATTTTGTCGTGCAATAGCTCGTTTGAAAGCTAAGAGTGAGACAAATTCACTGAAAGAAACGGCTTGTTCATATCTGTCTTCGTTTAGATGTGAGACGCCATTTAAGATTTTGGAAGATTGGCGAAAAACGACAGAGTTAGAATTTTGGACGTTTTGGGCTGTAGCGCCAAAACGAGGCATCGGATGGGAGAACGGAGGCCAGATTCGGATTCAGCGTGAAATTCTGCATCGGTATGGTGAATTTGAAAGCAATCGGAGAGAAAAAATTTTCGCTGACGCCCCCCCCCCGGCACCGAACTTCCAATTTTGCTTCTAGTGGATGGATTTTGTCGTGCAATAGCTCGTTTGAAAGCTAAGAGTGAGACAAATTCACTGAAAGAAACGGCTTGTTCATATCTGTCTTCGTTTAGATGTGAGACGCCATTTAAGATTTTGGAAGATTGGCGAAAAACGACAGAGTTAGAATTTTGGACGTTTTGGGCTGTAGCGCCAAAACGAAGCATCGGATGGGAAAACGGATTTCAGATTTGGAATCAGCGTCAAATTCTCTATCAACATGGTGAGTTTCAAGTCAATCGGAGAGAAAAAATTTTCAACATTTTTCGAAAAAACGACAGAGTTAGAATTTTGGACGTTTTGGGCTGTAGCGCCAAAACGAGGCATCGGATGGGAGAACGGAGGCCAGATTCGGATTCAGCGTGAAATTCTGCATCGGTATGGTGAATTTGAAAGCAATCGGAGAGAAAAAATTTTCGCTGACGCCCCCCCCCCCGGCACCGAACTTCCAATTTTGCTTCTAGTGGATGGATTTTGTCGTGCAATAGCTCGTTTGAAAGCTAAGAGTGAGACAAATTCACTGAAAGAAACGGCTTGTTCATATCTGTCTTCGTTTAGATGTGAGACGCCATTTAAGATTTTGGAAGATTGGCGAAAAACGACAGAGTTAGAATTTTGGACGTTTTGGCCTGTAGCTTCAAAACGAAGCATCGGATGGGAAAACGGATTTCAGATTCGGATTCAGCGTGAAATTCTGCATCGGTATGGTGAATTTGAAAGCAATCGGAGAGAAAAAATTTTCGCTGACGCCCCCCCCCCGGCACCGAACTTCCAATTTTGCTTCTAGTGGATGGATTTTGTCGTGCAATAGCTCGTTTGAAAGCTAAGAGTGAGACAAATTCACTGAAAGAAACGGCTTGTTCATATCTGTCTTCGTTTAGATGTGAGACGCCATTTAAGATTTTGGGAGATTGGCGAAAAACGACAGAGTTAGAATTTTGGACGTTTTGGGCTGTAGCGCCAAAACGAGGCATCGGATGGGAAAACGGAGGCCAGATTCGGATTCAGCGTGAAATTCTGCATCGGTATGGTGAATTTGAAAGCAATCGGAGAGAAAAAATTTTCGCTGACGCCCCCCCCCCGGCACCGAACTTCCAATTTTGCTTCTAGTGGATGGATTTTGTCGTGCAATAGCTCGTTTGAAAGCTAAGAGTGAGACAAATTCACTGAAAGAAACGGCTTGTTCATATCTGTCTTCGTTTAGATGTGAGACGCCATTTAAGATTTTGGAAGATTGGCGAAAAACGACAGAGTTAGAATTTTGGACGTTTTGGGCTGTAGCGCCAAAACGAAGCATCGGATGGGAAAACGGATTCCAGAATTGGAATCAGCGTCAAATTCTCTATCAACATGGTGAGTTTCAAGTCAATCGGAGAGAAAAAATTTTCAACATTTTTCGAAAAAACGACAGAGTTAGAATTTTGGACGTTTTGGGCTGTAGCGCCAAAACGAGGCATCGGATGGGAGAACGGAGGCCAGATTCGGATTCAGCGTGAAATTCTGCATCGGTATGGTGAATTTGAAAGCAATCGGAGAGAAAAAATTTTCGCTGACGCCCCCCCCCCGGCACCGAACTTCCAATTTTGCTTCTAGTGGATGGATTTTGTCGTGCAATAGCTCGTTTGAAAGCTAAGAGTGAGACAAATTCACTGAAAGAAACGGCTTGTTCATATCTGTCTTCGTTTAGATGTGAGACGCCATTTAAGATTTTGGGAGATTGGCGAAAAACGACAGAGTTAGAATTTTGGACGTTTTGGGCTGTAGCTTCAAAACGAAGCATCGGATGGGAAAACGGATTTCAGATTCGGATTCAGCGTGAAATTCTGCATCGGTATGGTGAATTTGAAAGCAATCGGAGAGAAAAAATTTTCGCTGACGTCCCCCCCCCCCGGCACCGAACTTCCAATTTTGCTTCTAGTGGATGGATTTTGTCGTGCAATAGCTCGTTTGAAAGCTAAGAGTGAGACAAATTCACTGAAAGAAACGGCTTGTTCATATCTGTCTTCGTTTAGATGTGAGACGCCATTTAAGATTTTGGGAGATTGGCGAAAAACGACAGAGTTAGAATTTTGGACGTTTTGGGCTGTAGCGCCAAAACGAAGCATCGGATGGGAAAACGGAGGCCAGATTCGGATTCAGCGTGAAATTCTGCATCGGTATGGTGAATTTGAAAGCAATCGGAGAGAAAAAATTTTCGCTGACGCCCCCCCCCCCGGCACCGAACTTCCAATTTTGCTTCTAGTGGATGGATTTTGTCGTGCAATAGCTCGTTTGAAAGCTAAGAGTGAGACAAATTCACTGAAAGAAACGGCTTGTTCATATCTGTCTTCGTTTAGATGTGAGACGCCATTTAAGATTTTGGGAGATTGGCGAAAAACGACAGAGTTAGAATTTTGGACGTTTTGGGCTGTAGCGCCAAAACGAAGCATCGGATGGGAAAACGGATTTCAGATTCGGATTCAGCGTGAAATTCTGCATCTGTATGGTGAATTTGAAAGCAATCGGAGAGAAAAAATTTTCGCTGACGTCCCCCCCCCCCCGGCACCGAACTTCCAATTTTGCTTCTAGTGGATGGATTTTGTCGTGCAATAGCTCGTTTGAAAGCTAAGAGTGAGACAAATTCACTGAAAGAAACGGCTTGTTCATATCTGTCTTCGTTTAGATGTGAGACGCCATTTAAGATTTTGGAAGATTGGCGAAAAACGACAGAGTTAGAATTTTGGACGTTTTGGGCTGTAGCGCCAAAACGAAGCATCGGATGGGAAAACGGATTTCAGATTCGGATTCAGCGTGAAATTCTGCATCTGTATGGTGAATTTGAAAGCAATCGGAGAGAAAAAATTTTCGCTGACGTCCCCCCCCCGGCACCGAACTTCCAATTTTGCTTCTAGTGGATGGATTTTGTCGTGCAATAGCTCGTTTGAAAGCTAAGAGTGAGACAAATTCACTGAAAGAAACGGCTTGTTCATATCTGTCTTCGTTTAGATGTGAGACGCCATTTAAGATTTTGGGAGATTGGCGAAAAACGACAGAGTTAGAATTTTGGACGTTTTGGGCTGTAGCGCCAAAACGAAGCATCGGATGGGAAAACGGATTTCAGATTCGGATTCAGCGTCAAATTCTCTATCAACATGGTGAGTTTCAAGTCAATCGGAGAGAAAAAATTTTCAACATTTTTCGAAAAAACGACAGAGTTAGAATTTTGGACGTTTTGGGCTGTAGCGCCAAAACGAGGCATCGGATGGGAGAACGGAGGCCAGATTCGGATTCAGCGTGAAATTCTGCATCTGTATGGTGAATTTGAAAGCAATCGGAGAGAAAAAATTTTCGCTGACGTCCCCCCCCCCGGCACCGAACTTCCAATTTTGCTTCTAGTGGATGGATTTTGTCGTGCAATAGCTCGTTTGAAAGCTAAGAGTGAGACAAATTCACTGAAAGAAACGGCTTGTTCATATCTGTCTTCGTTTAGATGTGAGACGCCATTTAAGATTTTGGGAGATTGGCGAAAAACGACAGAGTTAGAATTTTGGACGTTTTGGGCTGTAGCGCCAAAACGAAGCATCGGATGGGAAAACGGATTTCAGATTCGGATTCAGCGTCAAATTCTCTATCAACATGGTGAGTTTCAAGTCAATCGGAGAGAAAAAATTTTCAACATTTTTCGAAAAAACGACAGAGTTAGAATTTTGGACGTTTTGGGCTGTAGCGCCAAAACGAAGCATCGGATGGGAGAACGGAGGCCAGATTCGGATTCAGCGTGAAATTCTGCATCGGTATGGTGAATTTGAAAGCAATCGGAGAGAAAAAATTTTCGCTGACGCCCCCCCCCCCCCGGCACCGAACTTCCAATTTTGCTTCTAGTGGATGGATTTTGTCGTGCAATAGCTCGTTTGAAAGCTAAGAGTGAGACAAATTCACTGAAAGAAACGGCTTGTTCATATCTGTCTTCGTTTAGATGTGAGACGCCATTTAAGATTTTGGAAGATTGGCGAAAAACGACAGAGTTAGAATTTTGGACGTTTTGGGCTGTAGCGCCAAAACGAAGCATCGGATGGGAAAACGGATTTCAGATTCGGATTCAGCGTGAAATTCTGCATCTGTATGGTGAATTTGAAAGCAATCGGAGAGAAAAAATTTTCGCTGACGTCCCCCCCCCCGGCACCGAACTTCCAATTTTGCTTCTAGTGGATGGATTTTGTCGTGCAATAGCTCGTTTGAAAGCTAAGAGTGAGACAAATTCAGTGAAAGAAACGGCTTGTTCATATCTGTCTTCGTTTAGATGTGAGACGCCATTTAAGATTTTGGGAGATTGGCGAAAAACGACAGAGTTAGAATTTTGGACGTTTTGGGCTGTAGCGCCAAAACGAAGCATCGGATGGGAAAACGGATTTCAGATTCGGATTCAGCGTGAAATTCTGCATCTGTATGGTGAATTTGAAAGCAATCGGAGAGAAAAAATTTTCGCTGACGTCCCCCCCCACGGCACCGAACTTCCAATTTTGCTTCTAGTGGATGGATTTTGTCGTGCAATAGCTCGTTTGAAAGCTAAGAGTGAGACAAATTCACTGAAAGAAACGGCTTGTTCATATCTGTCTTCGTTTAGATGTGAGACGCCATTTAAGATTTTGGGAGATTGGCGAAAAACGACAGAGTTAGAATTTTGGACGTTTTGGGCTGTAGCGCCAAAACGAAGCATCGGATGGGAAAACGGATTTCAGATTCGGATTCAGCGTGAAATTCTGCATCGGTATGGTGAATTTGAAAGCAATCGGAGAGAAAAAATTTTCGCTGACGTCCCCCCCCCCCCGGCACCGAACTTCCAATTTTGCTTCCAGTGGATGGATTTTGTCGTGCAATAGCTCGTTTGAAAGCTAAGAGTGAGACAAATTCAGTGAAAGAAACGGCTTGTTCATATCTGTCTTCGTTTAGATGTGAGACGCCATTTAAGATTTTGGGAGATTGGCGAAAAACGACAGAGTTAGAATTTTGGACGTTTTGGGCTGTAGCGCCAAAACGAAGCATCGGATGGGAAAACGGATTTCAGATTCGGATTCAGCGTGAAATTCTGCATCTGTATGGTGAATTTGAAAGCAATCGGAGAGAAAAAATTTTCGCTGACGTCCCCCCCCCGGCACCGAACTTCCAATTTTGCTTCTAGTGGATGGATTTTGTCGTGCAATAGCTCGTTTGAAAGCTAAGAGTGAGACAAATTCACTGAAAGAAACGGCTTGTTCATATCTGTCTTCGTTTAGATGTGAGACGCCATTTAAGATTTTGGGAGATTGGCGAAAAACGACAGAGTTAGAATTTTGGACGTTTTGGGCTGTAGCGCCAAAACGAAGCATCGGATGGGAAAACGGATTTCAGATTCGGATTCAGCATTCAGCGTGAAATTCTGCATCTGTATGGTGAATTTGAAAGCAATCGGAGAGAAATAATTTTCGCTGACGTCCCCCCCCCCCCCGGCACCGAACTTCCAATTTTGCTTCTAGTGGATGGATTTTGTCGTGCAATAGCTCGTTTGAAAGCTAAGAGTGAGACAAATTCAGTGAAAGAAACGGCTTGTTCATATCTGTCTTCGTTTAGATGTGAGACGCCATTTAAGATTTTGGGAGATTGGCGAAAAACGACAGAGTTAGAATTTTGGACGTTTTGGGCTGTAGCGCCAAAACGAAGCATCGGATGGGAAAACGGATTTCAGATTCGGATTCAGCGTCAAATTCTGCATCTGTATGGTGAGTTTGAAAGCAATCGGAGAGAAAAAATTTTCAACATTTTTCGAAAAAACGAGAGTTAGAATTTTGGACGTTTTGGGCTGTAGCGCCAAAACGAAGCATCGGATGGGAAAACGGAGGCCAGATTCGGATTCAGCGTGAAATTCTGCATCGGTATGGTGAATTTGAAAGCAATCGGAGAGAAAAAATTTTCGCTGACGTCCCCCCCCCCCGGCACCGAACTTCCAATTTTGCTTCTAGTGGATGGATTTTGTCGTGCAATAGCTCGTTTGAAAGCTAAGAGTGAGACAAATTCAGTGAAAGAAACGGCTTGTTCATATCTGTCTTCGTTTAGATGTGAGACGCCATTTAAGATTTTGGGAGATTGGCGAAAAACGACAGAGTTAGAATTTTGGACGTTTTGGGCTGTAGCGCCAAAACGAAGCATCGGATGGGAAAACGGATTTCAGATTCGGATTCAGCGTGAAATTCTGCATCTGTATGGTGAATTTGAAAGCAATCGGAGAGAAATAATTTTCGCTGACGTCCCCCCCCCCGGCACCAAACTTCCAATTTTGCTTCTAGTGGATGGATTTTGTCGTGCAATAGCTCGTTTGAAAGCTAAGAGTGAGACAAATTCAGTGAAAGAAACGGCTTGTTCATATCTGTCTTCGTTTAGATGTGAGACGCCATTTAAGATTTTGGGAGATTGGCGAAAAACGACAGAGTTAGAATTTTGGACGTTTTGGGCTGTAGCGCCAAAACGAAGCATCGGATGGGAAAACGGATTTCAGATTCGGATTCAGCGTGAAATTCTGCATCTGTATGGTGAATTTGAAAGCAATCGGAGAGAAAAAATTTTCGCTGACGTCCTCCCCCCGGCACCGAACTTCCAATTTTGCTTCCAGTGGATGGATTTTGTCGTGCAATAGCTCGTTTGAAAGCTAAGAGTGAGACAAATTCAGTGAAAGAAACGGCTTGTTCATATCTGTCTTCGTTTAGATGTGAGACGCCATTTAAGATTTTGGGAGATTGGCGAAAAACGACAGAGTTAGAATTTTGGACGTTTTGGGCTGTAGCGCCAAAACGAAGCATCGGATGGGAAAACGGATTTCAGATTCGGATTCAGCGTGAAATTCTGCATCTGTATGGTGAATTTGAAAGCAATCGGAGAGAAAAAATTTTCGCTGACGTCCCCCCCCCCGGCACCGAACTTCCAATTTTGCTTCTAGTGGATGGATTTTGTCGTGCAATAGCTCGTTTGAAAGCTAAGAGTGAGACAAATTCAGTGAAAGAATCGGCTTGTTCATATCTGTCTTCGTTTAGATGTGAGACGCCATTTAAGATTTTGGGAGATTGGCGAAAAAACGACAGAGTTAGAATTTTGGACGTTTTGGGCTGTAGCGCCAAAACGAAGCATCGGATGGGAAAACGGATTTCAGATTCGGATTCAGCGTGAAATTCTGCATCTGTATGGTGAATTTGAAAGCAATCGGAGAGAAAAAATTTTCGCTGACGTCCCCCCCCTCTGCACCGAACTTCCAATTTTGCTTCCAGTGGATGGATTTTGTCGTGCAATAGCTCGTTTGAAAGCTAAGAGTGAGACAAATTCAGTGAAAGAAACGGCTTGTTCATATCTGTCTTCGTTTAGATGTGAGACGCCATTTAAGATTTTGGGAGATTGGCGAAAAACGACAGAGTTAGAATTTTGGACGTTTTGGGCTGTAGCGCCAAAACGAAGCATCGGATGGGAAAACGGATTTCAGATTCGGATTCAGCGTGAAATTCTGCATCTGTATGGTGAATTTGAAAGCAATCGGAGAGAACAAATTTTCGCTGACGTCCTCCCCCCGGCACCGAACTTCCAATTTTGCTTCCAGTGGATGGATTTTGTCGTGCAATAGCTCGTTTGAAAGCTAAGAGTGAGACAAATTCAGTGAAAGAAACGGCTTGTTCATATCTGTCTTCGTTTAGATGTGAGACGCCATTTAAGATTTTGGGAGATTGGCGAAAAACGACAGAGTTAGAATTTTGGACGTTTTGGGCTGTAGCGCCAAAACGAAGCATCGGATGGGAAAACGGATTTCAGATTCGGATTCAGCGTGAAATTCTGCATCTGTATGGTGAATTTGAAAGCAATCGGAGAGAAAAAATTTTCGCTGACGTCCCCCCCCCCCGGCACCGAACTTCCAATTTTGCTTCTAGTGGATGGATTTTGTCGTGCAATAGCTCGTTTGAAAGCTAAGAGTGAGACAAATTCAGTGAAAGAAACGGCTTGTTCATATCTGTCTTCGTTTAGATGTGAGACGCCATTTAAGATTTTGGGAGATTGGCGAAAAACGACAGAGTTAGAATTTTGGACGTTTTGGGCTGTAGCGCCAAAACGAAGCATCGGATGGGAAAACGGATTTCAGATTCGGATTCAGCGTGAAATTCTGCATCTGTATGGTGAATTTGAAAGCAATCGGAGAGAACGACAGAGTTAGAATTTTGGACGTTTTGGGCTGTAGCGCCAAAACGAAGCATCGGATGGGAAAACGGATTTCAGATTCGGATTCAGCGTGAAATTCTGCATCTGTATGGTGAATTTGAAAGCAATCGGAGAGAAAAAATTTTCGCTGACGTCCCCCCACCCCGGCACCGACCTTCCAATTTTGCTTCTAGTGGATGGATTTTGTCGTGCAATAGCTCGTTTGAAAGCTAAGAGTGAGACAAATTCAGTGAAAGAAACGGCTTGTTCATATCTGTCTTCGTTTAGATGTGAGACGCCATTTAAGATTTTGGGAGATTGGCGAAAAACGACAGAGTTAGAATTTTGGACGTTTTGGGCTGTAGCGCCAAAACGAAGCATCGGATGGGAAAACGGATTTCAGATTCGGATTCAGCGTGAAATTCTGCATCTGTATGGTGAATTTGAAAGCAATCGGAGAGAAAAAATTTTCGCTGACGTCCCCCCCCGGCACCGAACTTCCAATTTTGCTTCTAGTGGATGGATTTTGTCGTGCAATAGCTCGTTTGAAAGCTAAGAGTGAGACAAATTCACTGAAAGAAACGGCTTGTTCATATCTGTCTTCGTTTAGATGTGAGACGCCATTTAAGATTTTGGGAGATTGGCGAAAAACGACAGAGTTAGAATTTTGGACGTTTTGGGCTGTAGCTTCAAAACGAAGCATCGGATGGGAAAACGGATTTCAGATTCGGATTCAGCGTGAAATTCTGCATCTGTATGGTGAATTTGAAAGCAATCGGAGAGAAAAAATTTTCGCTGACGTTCCCCCCCGGCACCGAACTTCCAATTTTGCTTCCAGTGGATGGATTTTGTCGTGCAATAGCTCGTTTGAAAGCTAAGAGTGAGACAAATTCAGTGAAAGAAACGGCTTGTTCATATCTGTCTTCGTTTAGATGTGAGACGCCATTTAAGATTTTGGGAGATTGGCGAAAAACGACAGAGTTAGAATTTTGGACGTTTTGGGCTGTAGCGCCAAAACGAAGCATCGGATGGGAAAACGGATTTCAGATTCGGATTCAGCGTGAAATTCTGCATCTGTATGGTGAATTTGAAAGCAATCGGAGAGAAAAAATTTTCGCTGACGCCCCCCCCCCGGCACCAAACTTCCAATTTTGCTTCCAGTGGATGGATTTTGTCGTGCAATAGCTCGTTTGAAAGCTAAGAGTGAGACAAATTCAGTGAAAGAAACGGCTTGTTCATATCTGTCTTCGTTTAGATGTGAGACGCCATTTAAGATTTTGGGAGATTGGCGAAAAACGACAGAGTTAGAATTTTGGACGTTTTGGGCTGTAGCGCCAAAACGAAGCATCGGATGGGAAAACGGATTTCAGATTCGGATTCAGCGTGAAATTCTGCATCTGTATGGTGAATTTGAAAGCAATCGGAGAGAAATAATTTTCGCTGACGTTCCCCCCCCCGGCACCGAACTTCCAATTTTGCTTCTAAAGGATGGATTTTGTCGTGCAATAGCTCGTTTGAAAGCTAAGAGTGAGACAAATTCAGTGAAAGAAACGGCTTGTTCATATCTGTCTTCGTTTAGATGTGAGACGCCATTTAAGATTTTGGGAGATTGGCGAAAAACGACAGAGTTAGAATTTTGGACGTTTTGGGCTGTAGCGCCAAAACGAAGCATCGGATGGGAAAACGGATTTCAGATTCGGATTCAGCGTGAAATTCTGCATCTGTATGGTGAATTTGAAAGCAATCGGAGAGAAAAAATTTTCGCTGACGTCCCCCCCCCCGGCACCGAACTTCCAATTTTGCTTCTAGTGGATGGATTTTGTCGTGCAATAGCTCGTTTGAAAGCTAAGAGTGAGACAAATTCAGTGAAAGAAACGGCTTGTTCATATCTGTCTTCGTTTAGATGTGAGACGCCATTTAAGATTTTGGGAGATTGGCGAAAAACGACAGAGTTAGAATTTTGGACGTTTTGGGCTGTAGCGCCAAAACGAAGCATCGGATGGGAAAACGGATTTCAGATTCGGATTCAATGTGAAATTCTGCATCTGTATGGTGAATTTGAAAGCAATCGGAGAGAAAAAATTTTCGCTGACGTCCCCCCCCCGGCACCGAACTTCCAATTTTGCTTCCAGTGGATGGATTTTGTCGTGCAATAGCTCGTTTGAAAGCTAAGAGTGAGACAAATTCAGTGAAAGAAACGGCTTGTTCATATCTGTCTTCGTTTAGATGTGAGACGCCATTTAAGATTTTGGGAGATTGGCGAAAAACGACAGAGTTAGAATTTTGGACGTTTTGGGCTGTAGCGCCAAAACGAAGCATCGGATGGGAAAACGGATTTCAGATTCGGATTCAGCGTGAAATTCTGCATCTGTATGGTGAATTTGAAAGCAATCGGAGAGAAATAATTTTCGCTGACGTCCCCCCCCCGGCACCGAACTTCCAATTTTGCTTCTAAAGGATGGATTTTGTCGTGCAATAGCTCGTTTGAAAGCTAAGAGTGAGACAAATTCAGTGAAAGAAACGGCTTGTTCATATCTGTCTTCGTTTAGATGTGAGACGCCATTTAAGATTTTGGGAGATTGGCGAAAAACGACAGAGTTAGAATTTTGGACGTTTTGGGCTGTAGCGCCAAAACGAAGCATCGGATGGGAAAACGGATTTCAGATTCGGATTCAGCGTGAAATTCTGCATCTGTATGGTGAATTTGAAAGCAATCGGAGAGAAAAAATTTTCGCCCCCCCCCCCCGCACCGCACTTTAAATTTATCTTCGCAGGGGGGATTTTTTTTCGTCGTGCAATAGCTCGTTTGAAGTAAGAAGAAATACAAAATTCAGAAAGAAACGGCTTGTTCATATCTGTCTTCGTTTAGATGTGAGACGCCATTTAAGATTTTATTCAGCGTGAAATTCTGCATCTGTATGGTGAATTTGAAAGCAATCGGAGAGAAATAATTTTCGCTGACGTCCCCCCCCCCGGCACCGAACTTCCAATTTTGCTTCTAAAGGATGGATTTTGTCGTGCAATAGCTCGTTTGAAAGCTAAGAGTGAGACAAATTCAGTGAAAGAAACGGCTTGTTCATATCTGTCTTCGTTTAGATGTGAGACGCCATTTAAGATTTTGGGAGATTGGCGAAAAACGACAGAGTTAGAATTTTGGACGTTTTGGGCTGTAGCGCCAAAACGAAGCATCGGATGGGAAAACGGATTTCAGATTCGGATTCAGCGTGAAATTCTGCATCTGTATGGTGAATTTGAAAGCAATCGGAGAGAAATAATTTTCGCTGACGTCCCCCCCCCCGGCACCGAACTTCCAATTTTGCTTCTAAAGGATGGATTTTGTCGTGCAATAGCTCGTTTGAAAGCTAAGAGTGAGACAAATTCAGTGAAAGAAACGGCTTGTTCATATCTGTCTTCGTTTAGATGTGAGACGCCATTTAAGATTTTGGGAGATTGGCGAAAAACGACAGAGTTAGAATTTTGGACGTTTTGGGCTGTAGCGCCAAAACGAAGCATCGGATGGGAAAACGGATTTCAGATTCGGATTCAGCGTGAATTCAGCGTGAAATTCTGCATCTGTATGGTGAATTTGAAAGCAATCGGAGAGAAATAATTTTCGCTGACGTCCCCCCCCCCCGGCACCGAACTTCCAATTTTGCTTCTAAAGGATGGATTTTGTCGTGCAATAGCTCGTTTGAAAGCTAAGAGTGAGACAAATTCAGTGAAAGAAACAGCTTGTTCATATCTGTCTTCGTTTAGATGTGAGACGCCATTTAAGATTTTGGGAGATTGGCGAAAAACGACAGAGTTAGAATTTTGGACGTTTTGGGCTGTAGCGCCAAAACGAAGCATCGGATGGGAAAACGGATTTCAGATTCGGATTCAGCGTGAAATTCTGCATCTGTATGGTGAATTTGAAAGCAATCGGAGAGAACAAATTTTCGCTGACGTCCCCCCCCCGGCACCGAACTTCCAATTTTGCTTCCAGTGGATGGATTTTGTCGTGCAATAGCTCGTTTGAAAGCTAAGAGTGAGACAAATTCAGTGAAAGAAACGGCTTGTTCATATCTGTCTTCGTTTAGATGTGAGACGCCATTTAAGATTTTGGGAGATTGGCGAAAAACGACAGAGTTAGAATTTTGGACGTTTTGGGCTGTAGCGCCAAAACGAAGCATCGGATGGGAAAACGGATTTCAGATTCGGATTCAGCGTGAAATTCTGCATCTGTATGGTGAATTTGAAAGCAATCGGAGAGAAATAATTTTCGCTGACGTCCCCCCCCCCCGGCACCGAACTTCCAATTTTGCTTCTAAAGGATGGATTTTGTCGTGCAATAGCTCGTTTGAAAGCTAAGAGTGAGACAAATTCAGTGAAAGAAACGGCTTGTTCATATCTGTCTTCGTTTAGATGTGAGACGCCATTTAAGATTTTGGGAGATTGGCGAAAAACGACAGAGTTAGAATTTTGGACGTTTTGGGCTGTAGCGCCAAAACGAAGCATCGGATGGGAAAACGGATTTCAGATTCGGATTCAGCGTGAAATTCTGCATCTGTATGGTGAATTTGAAAGCAATCGGAGAGAAAAAATTTTCGCTGACGCCCCCCCCCCGGCACCGAACTTCCAATTTTGCTTCTAGTGGATGGATTTTGTCGTGCAATAGCTCGTTTGAAAGCTAAGAGTGAGACAAATTCAGTGAAAGAAACGGCTTGTTCATATCTGTCTTCGTTTAGATGTGAGACGCCATTTAAGATTTTGGAGATTGGCGAAAAACGACAGAGTTAGAATTTTGGACGTTTTGGGCTGTAGCGCCAAAACGAAGCATCGGATGGGAAAACGGATTTCAGATTCGGATTCAGCGTGAAATTCTGCATCTGTATGGTGAATTTGAAAGCAATCGGAGAGAAAAAATTTTCGCTGACGTCCCCCCCCCCCCGGCACCGAACTTCCAATTTTGCTTCTAGTGGATGGATTTTGTCGTGCAATAGCTCGTTTGAAAGCTAAGAGTGAGACAAATTCAGTGAAAGAAACGGCTTGTTCATATCTGTCTTCGTTTAGATGTGAGACGCCATTTAAGATTTTGGGAGATTGGCGAAAAACGACAGAGTTAGAATTTTGGACGTTTTGGGCTGTAGCGCCAAAACGAAGCATCGGATGGGAAAACGGATTTCAGATTCGGATTCAGCGTGAAATTCTGCATCTGTATGGTGAATTTGAAAGCAATCGGAGAGAACAAATTTTCGCTGACGTCCCCCCCCCCGGCACCGAACTTCCAATTTTGCTTCTAAAGGATGGATTTTGTCGTGCAATAGCTCGTTTGAAAGCTAAGAGTGAGACAAATTCAGTGAAAGAAACGGCTTGTTCATATCTGTCTTCGTTTAGATGTGAGACGCCATTTAAGATTTTGGGAGATTGGCGAAAAACGACAGAGTTAGAATTTTGGACGTTTTGGGCTGTAGCGCCAAAACGAAGCATCGGATGGGAAAACGGATTTCAGATTCGGATTCAGCGTGAAATTCTGCATCTGTATGGTGAATTTGAAAGCAATCGGAGAGAAATAATTTTCGCTGACGTCCCCCCCCCGGCACCGAACTTCCAATTTTGCTTCTAAAGGATGGATTTTGTCGTGCAATAGCTCGTTTGAAAGCTAAGAGTGAGACAAATTCAGTGAAAGAAACGGCTTGTTCATATCTGTCTTCGTTTAGATGTGAGACGCCATTTAAGATTTTGGGAGATTGGCGAAAAACGACAGAGTTAGAATTTTGGACGTTTTGGGCTGTAGCGCCAAAACGAAGCATCGGATGGGAAAACGGATTTCAGATTCGGATTCAGCGTGAAATTCTGCATCTGTATGGTGAATTTGAAAGCAATCGGAGAGAACAAATTTTCGCTGACGTTCCCCCCCCCGGCACCGAACTTCCAATTTTGCTTCCAGTGGATGGATTTTGTCGTGCAATAGCTCGTTTGAAAGCTAAGAGTGAGACAAATTCAGTGAAAGAAACGGCTTGTTCATATCTGTCTTCGTTTAGATGTGAGACGCCATTTAAGATTTTGGGAGATTGGCGAAAAACGACAGAGTTAGAATTTTGGACGTTTTGGGCTGTAGCGCCAAAACGAAGCATCGGATGGGAAAACGGATTTCAGATTCGGATTCAGCGTGAAATTCTGCATCTGTATGGTGAATTTGAAAGCAATCGGAGAGAAATAATTTTCGCTGACGTCCCCCCCCCCGGCACCGAACTTCCAATTTTGCTTCTAAAGGATGGATTTTGTCGTGCAATAGCTCGTTTGAAAGCTAAGAGTGAGACAAATTCAGTGAAAGAAACGGCTTGTTCATATCTGTCTTCGTTTAGATGTGAGACGCCATTTAAGATTTTGGGAGATTGGCGAAAAACGACAGAGTTAGAATTTTGGACGTTTTGGGCTGTAGCGCCAAAACGAAGCATCGGATGGGAAAACGGATTTCAGATTCGGATTCAGCGTGAAATTCTGCATCTGTATGGTGAATTTGAAAGCAATCGGAGAGAAGAATTTTGGACGTTTTGGGCTGTTGCGCCAAAACGGAGGCCAGATTCGGATTCAGCGTGAAATTCTGCATCTGTATGGTGAATTTGAAAGCAATCGGAGAGAAAAAATTTTCGCTGACGTCCCCCCCCCCGGCACCGAACTTCCAATTTTGCTTCCAGTGGATGGATTTTGTCGTGCAATAGCTCGTTTGAAAGCTAAGAGTGAGACAAATTCAGTGAAAGAAACGGCTTGTTCATATCTGTCTTCGTTTAGATGTGAGACGCCATTTAAGATTTTGGGAGATTGGCGAAAAACGACAGAGTTAGAATTTTGGACGTTTTGGGCTGTAGCGCCAAAACGAAGCATCGGATGGGAAAACGGATTTCAGATTCGGATTCAGCGTGAAATTCTGCATCTGTATGGTGAATTTGAAAGCAATCGGAGAGAAAAAATTTTCGCTGACGTCCCCCCCCGGCACCGAACTTCCAATTTTGCTTCTAAAGGATGGATTTTGTCGTGCAATAGCTCGTTTGAAAGCTAAGAGTGAGACAAATTCAGTGAAAGAAACGGCTTGTTCATATCTGTCTTCGTTTAGATGTGAGACGCCATTTAAGATTTTGGGAGATTGGCGAAAAACGACAGAGTTAGAATTTTGGACGTTTTGGGCTGTAGCGCCAAAACGAAGCATCGGATGGGAAAACGAAGCATCGGATGGGAAAACGGATTTCAGATTCGGATTCAGCGTGAAATTCTGCATCTGTATGGTGAATTTGAAAGCAATCGGAGAGAAATAATTTTCGCTGACGTTCCCCCCCCCCGGCACCGAACTTCCAATTTTGCTTCTAAAGGATGGATTTTGTCGTGCAATAGCTCGTTTGAAAGCTAAGAGTGAGACAAATTCAGTGAAAGAAACGGCTTGTTCATATCTGTCTTCGTTTAGATGTGAGACGCCATTTAAGATTTTGGGAGATTGGCGAAAAACGACAGAGTTAGAATTTTGGACGTTTTGGGCTGTAGCGCCAAAACGAAGCATCGGATGGGAAAACGGATTTCAGATTCGGATTCAGCGTGAAATTCTGCATCTGTATGGTGAATTTGAAAGCAATCGGAGAGAAATAATTTTCGCTGACGTCCCCCCCCCCGGCACCGAACTTCCAATTTTGCTTCCAGTGGATGGATTTTGTCGTGCAATAGCTCGTTTGAAAGCTAAGAGTGAGACAAATTCAGTGAAAGAAACGGCTTGTTCATATCTGTCTTCGTTTAGATGTGAGACGCCATTTAAGATTTTGGGAGATTGGCGAAAAACGACAGAGTTAGAATTTTGGACGTTTTGGGCTGTAGCGCCAAAACGAAGCATCGGATGGGAAAACGGATTTCAGATTCGGATTCAGCGTGAAATTCTGCATCTGTATGGTGAATTTGAAAGCAATCGGAGAGAAATAATTTTCGCTGACGTCCCCCCCCCCGGCACCGAACTTCCAATTTTGCTTCTAAAGGATGGATTTTGTCGTGCAATAGCTCGTTTGAAAGCTAAGAGTGAGACAAATTCAGTGAAAGAAACGGCTTGTTCATATCTGTCTTCGTTTAGATGTGAGACGCCATTTAAGATTTTGGGAGATTGGCGAAAAACGACAGAGTTAGAATTTTGGACGTTTTGGGCTGTAGCGCCAAAACGAAGCATCGGATGGGAAAACGGATTTCAGATTCGGATTCAGCGTGAAATTCTGCATCTGTATGGTGAATTTGAAAGCAATCGGAGAGAAAAAATTTTCGCTGACGTCCCCCCCCCGGCACCGAACTTCCAATTTTGCTTCCAGTGGATGGATTTTGTCGTGCAATAGCTCGTTTGAAAGCTAAGAGTGAGACAAATTCAGTGAAAGAAACAGCTTGTTCATATCTGTCTTCGTTTAGATGTGAGACGCCATTTAAGATTTTGGGAGATTGGCGAAAAACGACAGAGTTAGAATTTTGGACGTTTTGGGCTGTAGCGCCAAAACGAAGCATCGGATGGGAAAACGGATTTCAGATTCGGATTCAGCGTGAAATTCTGCATCTGTATGGTGAATTTGAAAGCAATCGGAGAGAAAAAATTTTCGCTGACGTCCCCCCCCCCCGGCACCGAACTTCCAATTTTGCTTCCAGTGGATGGATTTTGTCGTGCAATAGCTCGTTTGAAAGCTAAGAGTGAGACAAATTCAGTGAAAGAAACAGCTTGTTCATATCTGTCTTCGTTTAGATGTGAGACGCCATTTAAGATTTTGGGAGATTGGCGAAAAACGACAGAGTTAGAATTTTGGACGTTTTGGGCTGTAGCGCCAAAACGAAGCATCGGATGGGAAAACGGATTTCAGATTCGGATTCAGCGTGAAATTCTGCATCTGTATGGTGAATTTGAAAGCAATCGGAGAGAAAAAATTTTCGCTGACGTCCCCCCCCCCGGCACCGAACTTCCAATTTTGCTTCCAGTGGATGGATTTTGTCGTGCAATAGCTCGTTTGAAAGCTAAGAGTGAGACAAATTCAGTGAAAGAAACGGCTTGTTCATATCTGTCTTCGTTTAGATGTGAGACGCCATTTAAGATTTTGGGAGATTGGCGAAAAACGACAGAGTTAGAATTTTGGACGTTTTGGGCTGTAGCGCCAAAACGAAGCATCGGATGGGAAAACGGAGGCCAGATTCGGATTCAGCGTGAAATTCTGCATCTGTATGGTGAATTTGAAAGCAATCGGAGAGAACAAATTTTCGCTGACGTCCCCCCCCCCCGGCACCGAACTTCCAATTTTGCTTCTAAAGGATGGATTTTGTCGTGCAATAGCTCGTTTGAAAGCTAAGAGTGAGACAAATTCAGTGAAAGAAACGGCTTGTTCATATCTGTCTTCGTTTAGATGTGAGACGCCATTTAAGATTTTGGGAGATTGGCGAAAAACGACAGAGTTAGAATTTTGGACGTTTTGGGCTGTAGCGCCAAAACGAAGCATCGGATGGGAAAACGGATTTCAGATTCGGATTCAGCGTGAAATTCTGCATCTGTATGGTGAATTTGAAAGCAATCGGAGAGAAAAAATTTTCGCTGACGTTCCCCCCCCCCGGCACCGAACTTCCAATTTTGCTTCTAAAGGATGGATTTTGTCGTGCAATAGCTCGTTTGAAAGCTAAGAGTGAGACAAATTCAGTGAAAGAAACGGCTTGTTCATATCTGTCTTCGTTTAGATGTGAGACGCCATTTAAGATTTTGGGAGATTGGCGAAAAACGACAGAGTTAGAATTTTGGACGTTTTGGGCTGTAGCGCCAAAACGAAGCATCGGATGGGAAAACGGATTTCAGATTCGGATTCAGCGTGAAATTCTGCATCTGTATGGTGAATTTGAAAGCAATCGGAGAGAAATAATTTTCGCTGACGTCCCCCCCCCGGCACCGAACTTCCAATTTTGCTTCTAAAGGATGGATTTTGTCGTGCAATAGCTCGTTTGAAAGCTAAGAGTGAGACAAATTCAGTGAAAGAAACGGCTTGTTCATATCTGTCTTCGTTTAGATGTGAGACGCCATTTAAGATTTTGGGAGATTGGCGAAAAACGACAGAGTTAGAATTTTGGACGTTTTGGGCTGTAGCGCCAAAACGAAGCATCGGATGGGAAAACGGATTTCAGATTCGGATTCAGCGTGAAATTCTGCATCTGTATGGTGAATTTGAAAGCAATCGGAGAGAACAAATTTTCGCTGACGTTCCCCCCCGGCACCAAACTTCCAATTTTGCTTCCAGTGGATGGATTTTGTCGTGCAATAGCTCGTTTGAAAGCTAAGAGTGAGACAAATTCAGTGAAAGAAACAGCTTGTTCATATCTGTCTTCGTTTAGATGTGAGACGCCATTTAAGATTTTGGGAGATTGGCGAAAAACGACAGAGTTAGAATTTTGGACGTTTTGGGCTGTAGCGCCAAAACGAAGCATCGGATGGGAAAACGGATTTCAGATTCGGATTCAGCGTGAAATTCTGCATCTGTATGGTGAATTTGAAAGCAATCGGAGAGAAATAATTTTCGCTGACGTCCCCCCCCCGGCACCGAACTTCCAATTTTGCTTCTAAAGGATGGATTTTGTCGTGCAATAGCTCGTTTGAAAGCTAAGAGTGAGACAAATTCAGTGAAAGAAACGGCTTGTTCATATCTGTCTTCGTTTAGATGTGAGACGCCATTTAAGATTTTGGGAGATTGGCGAAAAACGACAGAGTTAGAATTTTGGACGTTTTGGGCTGTAGCGCCAAAACGAAGCATCGGATGGGAAAACGGATTTCAGATTCGGATTCAGCGTGAAATTCTGCATCTGTATGGTGAATTTGAAAGCAATCGGAGAGAAATAATTTTCGCTGACGTCCCCCCCCCCGGCACCGAACTTCCAATTTTGCTTCCAGTGGATGGATTTTGTCGTGCAATAGCTCGTTTGAAAGCTAAGAGTGAGACAAATTCAGTGAAAGAAACGGCTTGTTCATATCTGTCTTCGTTTAGATGTGAGACGCCATTTAAGATTTTGGGAGATTGGCGAAAAACGACAGAGTTAGAATTTTGGACGTTTTGGGCTGTAGCGCCAAAACGAAGCATCGGATGGGAAAACGGATTTCAGATTCGGATTCAGCGTGAAATTCTGCATCTGTATGGTGAATTTGAAAGCAATCGGAGAGAAATAATTTTCGCTGACGTCCCCCCCCCCGGCACCGAACTTCCAATTTTGCTTCTAAAGGATGGATTTTGTCGTGCAATAGCTCGTTTGAAAGCTAAGAGTGAGACAAATTCAGTGAAAGAAACGGCTTGTTCATATCTGTCTTCGTTTAGATGTGAGACGCCATTTAAGATTTTGGGAGATTGGCGAAAAACGACAGAGTTAGAATTTTGGACGTTTTGGGCTGTAGCGCCAAAACGAAGCATCGGATGGGAAAACGGATTTCAGATTCGGATTCAGCGTGAAATTCTGCATCTGTATGGTGAATTTGAAAGCAATCGGAGAGAAATAATTTTCGCTGACGTCCCCCCCCCGGCACCGAACTTCCAATTTTGCTTCCAGTGGATGGATTTTGTCGTGCAATAGCTCGTTTGAAAGCTAAGAGTGAGACAAATTCAGTGAAAGAAACGGCTTGTTCATATCTGTCTTCGTTTAGATGTGAGACGCCATTTAAGATTTTGGGAGATTGGCGAAAAACGACAGAGTTAGAATTTTGGACGTTTTGGGCTGTAGCGCCAAAACGAAGCATCGGATGGGAAAACGGATTTCAGATTCGGATTCAGCGTGAAATTCTGCATCTGTATGGTGAATTTGAAAGCAATCGGAGAGAAATAATTTTCGCTGACGTCCCCCCCCCGGCACCGAACTTCCAATTTTGCTTCCAGTGGATGGATTTTGTCGTGCAATAGCTCGTTTGAAAGCTAAGAGTGAGACAAATTCAGTGAAAGAAACGGCTTGTTCATATCTGTCTTCGTTTAGATGTGAGACGCCATTTAAGATTTTGGGAGATTGGCGAAAAACGACAGAGTTAGAATTTTGGACGTTTTGGGCTGTAGCGCCAAAACGAAGCATCGGATGGGAAAACGGATTTCAGATTCGGATTCAGCGTGAAATTCTGCATCTGTATGGTGAATTTGAAAGCAATCGGAGAGAACAAATTTTCGCTGACGTCCCCCCCCCTCCCTCACCGAACTTCCAATTTTGCTTCTAAAGGATGGATTTTGTCGTGCAATAGCTCGTTTGAAAGCTAAGAGTGAGACAAATTCAGTGAAAGAAACGGCTTGTTCATATCTGTCTTCGTTTAGATGTGAGACGCCATTTAAGATTTTGGGAGATTGGCGAAAAACGACAGAGTTAGAATTTTGGACGTTTTGGGCTGTAGCGCCAAAACGAAGCATCGGATGGGAAAACGGATTTCAGATTCGGATTCAGCGTGAAATTCTGCATCTGTATGGTGAATTTGAAAGCAATCGGAGAGAAAAAATTTTCGCTGACGTCCTCCCCCCGGCACCGAACTTCCAATTTTGCTTCCAGTGGATGGATTTTGTCGTGCAATAGCTCGTTTGAAAGCTAAGAGTGAGACAAATTCAGTGAAAGAAACGGCTTGTTCATATCTGTCTTCGTTCAGATGTGAGACGCCATTTAAGATTTTGGGAGATTGGCGAATAA
>CAJQUW010015352.1:0-17324 GCA_907163375.1 Prostheceraeus crozeri | reverse complement strand
ATTTCAATTTGAATGTTCTAGATTAAGGAGAAAATGTTTGCTCCCTTGCAAATTTTATACAGAAATATGAGAACCCGCTTTCATTGTCGAAGATGTATTTAAAACCGCGAACATGTTTCGCCTGCTCTGCTTCACGCGTTTAACACAGGAATGAAGGTACAAGAATCTATGACTGGAGATGAAATCACATGAAGTCAAGCGGACACTGGAGATGACAATGACAACAATAAGCCGACAATTAATTATGCGTTCATGACACGAATTGAAAATCAATGGATAATGACACAGGTAAACGTGACAATACAAGGAAATTTACAAAAATAATAATTAAAGTGAACTACCAAGGTAAGTATAAAGAAATGATATGTTCCTTCTGTACGCACAAATTAGGGCTAAACCTTCGAATAGCCAAAGCTTCTGTGAAGGACAAAGTAGTAGAATGTCTGTTTGAAAATAAAACTTTAAAAGAAGAACGAGCAGTGTCAGTATCACAGCTACAAGCTTGTAAATGCCGAGTAATAGCACTTGCCGGAGCGCGGACGGATCGAGGAGGTTTGCGGACGGAATTGTTCAACCACTTTGGCACGTGTTCTGAGATACGGTCCTCAAGTTATGCGGGCCAGTTCTCCCAATATATCTGCTACTGCAGGTACACGTGAATGAGTAAATAACATTGGATTTTTGGCGAACAGGGCACAAAATCTTTCGGGGACCGGATCGAGATACGTTGTAGAGTGCTGAATATCACGGTCGGCGAAGCAGCAGGATACAAGCGAAAGGCCTTCTTGATTGACGTCCGAAAAAAGGAAGACTGACTTCTCACCAATGTATGGGACTTTAATGTACACCTTCTTCTTTTCAGGGCCGAAACTCTTGTGCTGACTCGACAGGAGATTGAGTCCTCTTTAAACCTCTCTATGAAAAACGAGGGATATCCATTATCCAGCAGCACGCACTTTATACTCTCCAGCTCAGCAGGAAGCGTCTCAGGCGAGCATATTCTGTGAGCTCTCATTGTGAGTGACTTCACCAAGTTGACCTTATAAGAGCGTGGGACAAAGCTGTAGAAGCTCGAATAGAGTCCAGTCCAGTAGGTTTTCGATACACCGATGTCATTATCGTACCATCACTTCGTCGTCGACAATTGACATCCAGGAAATGCAAGTTGTTATCTGACTCAACTTCACAAGTGTATCGGATCGATGGATGAGCGTCGTTAAAGCACTTCAGCAAGTGTGGGATGGTGGAGTCGGAGTTGACGATGATAAAACAATCATCCACAAATCGACAGAACAGTTTCGTGTCAGATTCGATGCGATGAGACAATTTCTTCTCCATATATCCGATAAAAATGTCTGCAAATACTGGTCCGAGAGCACTTCCCATAGCACAGCCATCCACTTGTGTGTAATAATCACCGTCAAAGAGAAACTGTACATTCAGTGTACACAGCTCCAACAGTGACCTCAAAGTGCTCACATTCACACCAAGGGGATAGAAGTCGGAGGATTCAATCGTTTCAATAATAATGTCGATAGTTTCTCTGACGGGCACATTCGTAAATAAAGACTCTATGTCAAATGATACCATTCGATGATTCTTGATATTAAGGTGTCTCACTTTCTCAACAAACTCAAATGAATCCTTCAGGCAATGAGCACCATAGAGTGTTCGTATTGGCAAAAGAAATTTTGCAAGCCAACGAGCCACTGCATGTGTAGGGGTACCACACATCGAAAAGAATTGAAAAGAAACTCTTTCTGTACACACAAAGGTGGCTTCAACACTTTTATACAGACAAATGTATTTTAGAAAGTGTCTGTATAAAAGTGTTGAATCCACCTTTGTGTGTACAGAAAGAGTTTCTTTTCAGTTTGAGGCTTTTGTGACTTTCTCTTATTAGCTTTTTGCCTTTTTTCTCCTGATTTCTACTAATTGTGATTTATGTATTTATTTTTACTTCTACACTGTAAACTGTAGACCGACAATTATCCTACAAAATTACTGACAAAATCAACCGATGATTGTCACCTCCAATATCCTGCGATATCGGACGAATTTGTAGGATCTCCACCGACATCGAAACAGATGCTTTGTATGCAAATTAACTAAACAAAAACTGCTGAATATTGACTGATTTGTTCGATTTGTGATTGCTTGACGTTTGGGCAATCTGTATTGTTGTGTGGCAAAACCATGATTTATTTTGACATAATTTAATTAATTACCTACATTTTTGATAAAATTTAAGCAAAAATTTATTCCCATTCATTTTGTCACTTTTTGTCAGATATTGTAGGTGTTCAGTGGCAATCATCCTACAGGAAATAATAATGACCGACAAAATAGATTTTGTAGGATAAATGTCTGTCAATTGTCAGTCAACGGTTTACAGTGTATCTTCTGGTCCGTCCCGGTTGGTTCTGCTTCATTTTGATTGGTAAAGTGTTTCATTGTTGCTGTCATCTGCCATTGTCAATATCTCTGTGCCTTCGTAGGTCAAAGTCATGTTCACATTCTGTCCAAATGTCTGATACAATTTCATTCCGCATGTAAATTCACTATGAGAAGTGGCGTGTATATGAAAAATGACATTTGTTTTTTTTCAGTTTTTGACCTTCACAACGCTCATAATTAGTCTGTAAGCGATTGCCGATTATCAATGTTATTTCATTCAATTAATTGGGATGACAAAAGTAGGCTAACACAGAAATAGTATAATCAATGTTCATCATGTCTATTGTATAAGCTTCCATTCGATAGGCGATTGGTCACCACTTGCTGGTCGCATCTGTGGATTAAGCATTCATTATGCCGACATAGAAACAGATAGTGTATCTGAAATTGATAGATACTGGGAACACACTGAAGTTGGGTAACTAGCTTGGGACATGAATGACCAACAACGATCTTAGAATTACAGAAAGTTGCTGATTCAAACCCAATGATCCAATGAGACAGTCTTTGACAAGTGCATCCGCATTAATGTATTTGCTATTGAGATATCTGTACTAATGTTAAGTGCTGTACTTGACTTCATTTGTAGAGGCTCTATTCTCATACAACCTTTCGCTTCTTATGTTAGTGGAAGTAAAAAGGAGACCAGCGTTGATGGCGATTTTTTAAATTGTGCATTTGGTCATTGTTGCTTGACTATACCCCAATCTATAGCTTTGAGGGTTGACCGATTCGGACACTTATCGCTTTTTTATTATATTTTGTTTATTTATTTATTTTATATATTTTATTATATTACACATTATTCAGCTTTTCACTCTTCAATGAGAATTCATCAACATCCCTTTGTTCCAGTACATCCGCTACAATTTGACATCACAATCAGGAATCATTCAGAAGACATACAAAATTAGCTGAAACTACAATTTTTTTAAAATCTAGCTGCTGTCAGAAGAACCAAGACGATTGAGGAAAATAAATTAGAAAAAATTAATCAAATTAAAATCTAAATGAGCGATAAATGAGATATTCGATTTAACATAGGTTTGAATGAAAATTTGATATTTCATTCTGGATTTATTATTTCCTATGTAATCTTTAGCGGTATATTCTTTTACAAAGAATCAATTGATAGCCAGGGAAACATCATTAAATCGAATTGATTTACTGCTTTAATTTATTTGTCCGCCATGAAAAATGCCAGATGACAAGACGGACGGAAGTTTAGTCAAACCGAGTTCGGCTACATCTCTGAATTCATTCGCATCTCCTGAATTATCTTTGCGTTAGCAAACTTATAAACAAACAAGGACTAATTCTCATTTTAGTAATGTTGACTTTTCATGAATTTCTTTGAGATTATTCACATGAAAAAGCATTGAACCATCCATTTCGTGGAAAACAAATGCAAATTTACATTGTTTTATAGACTATTTTCGCGCGAAGCGAAGAAAAATAGGAAAGTCTGTTTTTGAATACGTGAACTGCCAATTTGAAAGCCAGCACAGAAATTGCCTCCACAAGGCAGGAGAAGTAATGAGACACTATCCATACATCATTGGCGGCAAAGGTTAACTCAACGTGCTGTTGTCTTGACAATCAAATAGTGAAAGAAGTCAATCCTCTAATGTCTGCATAATTTTCAAAAATGAAATTTTAAAAAGTTGGGAAGACATCCCATCATGAAGAGATTCCATGTCAAAACTTACAGCTGTATACTGTGTTTCTCTCTGAACTTGTCTGACAATAAGAGCAATCACAAAGAACTCGGCAGACGCGCAGATCCGCAGCAGCCCATAGAAATTGTTAACAATTAAATCTCTGGAATGGAAGCAGGGCCTAAATCTTCCTGCAATACACAATAGTGACACAAAAATCGCACGCATTTCCATTTGGATACACTTGTCAATGGCTGCATCATTGGGTTTTATTAGTCACATGTGTAATTCTAAGCTTTTGATTTGTTCTTTATGACCCCCGGATGTGCGCGACCTTGAGTCAACTTCCATTTTAGTCATCTTCAGATAAACAATCTATTTCTGTACAGTAGCCACATGGTGCACATGTACATTATTCTATGAATCTGACAGTAGACAAACGAACGATAATTAGATGAACATAATTAGACCCATCCCATAAAGTAGGGATATGTAGGTAGAGTGTCGACTCAAAAAAGTATCTGCATGCAGTGAAAATTTTTATATGAAAAGATTCAGTTTCTTAAGGAGAATACGTTCCCGTGGTCCAAAAAATTATTTGAGCAGTTCTAAAAAATGTCAAAATTTTTTGCCGTTGTAATTTCTTCATAACTGCATAAATGTGTATATCTCAAATTTTGAAACAATTCCGACTGTATCTCCCTTGAGTTCATTCAATAAAATCGAAAGTGTATACACATTGGGGATTTAATAAATGCGGAGTTGCCTCTCTACCTAACATATTAACTCCATGACTCATCCTATTTTCGCACTTTTCGATGCCTTAAATGCTTATGCTGCAGCTAATTGATCTGAAAAACTTATGTCGAACAAAAGTTAAACTCGCTTTAATATGCAAATTCAACTCGATTTCTTTAATTGGTGATTTTTATTGGTACTCAGGGATACAAGTAGTCGATAACTCATGACGCTGGAGGGAGATATCTGTTTAAATCCCGACAGCCGAAGTTGGAGGGATTTAAGTTTGATATCTCACTCCATGGTCATGAGTTATCTATGTTAAACCATAGGATTCAATATGTCACCTTCAGGGATCTATTTAGATATATCCCGGACAAAAAATAAATCCTGTACGCTATTTCATTCAATACTACATTCAAATTTCAAAGAGTATTATGAGATTGCGCATAGTCATTTCATCATAAGCCATGGCTTGGAATGGTATGCTGAATTTTGATAGGCATCCTGTGATCAGCGGACTCTCCGAAGAGCAAATTCAACGAATGATAAATGAAACATCATACGACCAAAATTGCAATTTTCGTGAAATTCAGTTTCCTGATATGAACAACCAAATGCCAACAACAAGCAAAAATCAGCAACAGCACAGATTTGTTGAAATCGACAGCATTAATGACACGAACAATCAGGTTATCCCGAAGAACACAGTCAAACGTGATAGGTGGGCGATCAATATGTTTACGTATTGGTATAAGCAAAGGTTCAATGCAGATGTGCAAATACAAAATTTGACCGATGAACAACTTATTGACAATGTATCTCGCTTCATTCATGAAACAAGAAAAGATGGCGGAGGATGCTATTCTCCAACTAGTCTCGTCAGCATTATTTCCGGGATTCAGCATCACATCAATCTGGATGGTAATCGAAGTGTGGACTTTTCAAAGAACATAAGTTTTCATCTCATAACATAACACGAAGTTTGGATGCTGCGATGAAGATCGCTACGAGAAATGGTGTAGGGCTGCAGCGCAAACACGCAGAAATCATTTCAGAAGAGGAAGAAAAGAAGATGTGGACTTCAGTTTTCGGAGATGAAAGTCCTTCGCAGCTAATCAAAGACCGCTTGTGTTCTATCCAAAATGGAATACATTTCGCTTTAAGAGGTGGAAGTGAGCACACTGAGTTGACAATTGACCAATTCGAAGCGATAGAACGCTGCCTCATTTACAGTGAGAAATTTTCCAAGACTTTTAGTGGAGGTTTAAGGGATATGCGAAAATCTTCCAAGAAAGTTGTTCATTTTGAAAATGTTTCAAGCGACGGGAGGAAAAGTCACATCGATCTTTTCACGAAGTTTATCTCAGTTCGACCGAAAAGAACAACGCGATTTTATCTGCAGTCGCTCAAAGGAACCGAAAGATGGATGCTGATTTTCAAACCAGACCCGATTGCAAAAATTCATTGAGTAAATTTATGAAAGACATCTGTTCTCTGTCTGAGAATTGATGGCAGAAAAAACTACCATAGTCTCAGAGCTTACCTGTGCGAGTCGCCTATAAATCAATCGAATGTCGGATGAACAACTCATCATGGAGCACACCGGGCATCAAAGTGCTGTTGGAGTTCGCAACTACAAACGAACTAACGAATATCTGTTGTCGAACTGCTCAGCTATTTTAGATAGTAAGAAAATTTGTGAAATGGCAAGTTTATCAACAACGAATGCATCAACTGCAATGAGACCAAACATAACTTTCAATTTTAACAATGGTTGTAATGTCATTATAAAAAATAACAATTGACTTACCGTATACATTTTACTGGAGTTGAGTTTTGATGTTACGCATCTACATTTTTCTGATGTATTTTGATATTTTTGCGTTCTATGGCATAACTCGTATACCATAGACATCGCTTGAACGGTCCGATAGAAACATAAGGTCCTCTGAACCGTTTTCTGCCCGCCTACGGCCTCGGGATTTTAACATAGTTATACACCGAGGTATTTCCCATACAGTCATAGAGATATCCTCCTGTAACATACTTAAAGGATGCTCATCTCAGCCAATCAGAGAGAGGGACAGCTTGTTAATGGAGGGACAATATTGTTAAAATGCCAGGGACAGTTTGTTAAAATGATTGTTTGTTGTCTATGATCAAATGTCCTTTCTAAATTGAGAATGTAGATAGATGTCCATGGATTTCCGCTCATAGTGCTTCGTTCTTAAGAAATCTATTTCTAAGTCATAGACTTCTAATTGTCTAAATATAAACAGAAGAAGAAGAAGAAGAAAGTATTGGGAAATCAAGAGACGTCTATGTTGGAAATCAAGATATCAAAGATAGCTTAGAAATTTGACCCTTTTGATAGGTACATCTGTACTAATTCTATGGATATGGTTTCTTTCATTTAGGTCACTGATCTGCATTCAAAAATTCAAAATCAAAGTTTTGGACGTCATTCTAGTCAGACGGATAGGCATTTCTTTTAAGATAGTTTATCATCGCAAAGCAACACGGTCAAAGAAAATCATGACAAAAAGACACGCCACACCTATTACAACTGAAGAGCTGAATAAGATACGGAAGACCACCATTCCTCAAAACACCATGAATCAGAACTACTGGGCAAGAAAAGTATTCGACAGACTGGCTCAAGGAAAGAAATACAACAATTTCTTAGAAAACGGTTCTTTCAGAGAGACCTTATGTTTCTATCGGACCGTTCAAGAGCGGATGGTCATGAGAAATTGGAGTTCATCTCCAAATTGTCACTTTGAACCTGGCATTGAAATTTTTCTTTCATGAAGTTTAGAAAGAAGAACGGCGATGTGTACCCGGGTGAAACTCTACGACTATTACTATGCGAGAATCCAAAGATACATCAGAAGCGAACGCAAGTTGGATTGGAAGGTATTTAAACGATTTTTATGACGCTAAAATTGGAAAAAAAAAAATTAATCATAAATTTAAACTGCCATAAAGTTGGAAAAAATATAGCTTCTATTAAATCGATATTGTAAAGTAATGCAAATTTCCACAATGGTTTTTCTATTATTTTTATTCTCGTAGTCATTTTAGAATTAAATTATGATCAACTGACTATGAAAAATAAGATATATAGGCAAAGGAATTTGGTAGCCTATACAAGTAGATATATAAATGTATGTTCCTGATTAGCTGATGTTTGAACAAGTAGCATTCTAGTCTTCATATTAATAAAACTCCTACAATATTTGTGTTATGCACATGCATGCAGATATTATTCACAAAATGTTAGCCTATACAAGAGGAAGGAATGATTTTAATCTATTTATACTAAACTTCTTTTTTTGTAACTGAAGTTTATCGCAAAAGTTTCCTTTATTGGTTGAAGTGAAAGTCCTTCTTTTGAGTTTGAAAGTGGAATCAATTTTTCTTAATAGCATGCAAATTTAGTTTAATTGAAATATTTGATAATGCTTTTTGATTGAAAAGATGAATTCATTTTATAAAGATTTTGCTCTATTCATAAATTTATCATGTACCGGTACTTCTCAAGGTACTTTTGCCATTTCAATTACTTGTGTAACTTTATTGTTATTTAGTTCGTGATGCTACTCTGTTTTTATGAAATAAATATAGTTACTTTTCCTTCCGAAAAACTAGGAATGAGGAAGTGGAAAAAATTACTTGTTTGCAATGTCGACTTTCATTACAAACTACGAGTTGAAAAACATAGTGAACTAAAGTGCGTAATATCATAATTAATCTATTCTAAATCAAATTAATTTGTCATTACAGGTGTTTGATGATCCATGCTTTCCTGGAAACAAGGAGTTCGTTGGACGCAGCCATGAAAGTCAATACCGCTGCTGGAGTTTTCCCTAACGAAGAAGCAGGCGAAGCCGGTGCCCCTGTCCACAGAAACACGGTTATGGGAGAGACAATATCTCGGTCGCGATAATCCTCGAAAACTCACGAGGACGTTGATTTACCTGAGTGGAGTTAATTGTGGGCTTCGTGGGGGAAAGGAGCTACGCAATCTAAAATGGGGAGAAAATACTCAATTGACCTTGACTCGAAGAGAGGGTGACGATGTGCTCGAATACAGGGAGGATATATCAAAAAACGTATAAGGGAGGTCTTCATGAACATCACGTCGTGCCAAAAACAGTAACTGTATTCAAAAGTGATGATCCTTCAAAGTGCCTGGTAAATTCTTTATCTTTTACAGTTCATTGCGTCCTGTTAACGATACGACCAATGCGTTCTTCCTCCAGCCTCATCCAAAGCCGACAGCTACCACTTTGTTTGTGAACCAACCTCAGGGACACAATTCTTTAACGGCAACCATACGAAACATGATGGAGGCTGCGGAGAAGATGACCAATATAGTAATCAGTCATGCAGAAAAAACTACGGTGACCAGAATCATGAATGCCACCGGAAATAAAGAAATGGCAAAAAAGTGACTGGTCATCGCTCAGACTGTGTTTTGACTTACAATGATTACTCAACAAACATGCAAAAAGTGACATCAAACATACTAACCAATAGTAATGTGAATTTAGCTAACAAAAATGAACAAAATCAACCAACGGACGTGCCAGTTGCAAGTGACAAAATTGTCATCAAATGTCCAAGTGGGATCATTATTGAAGTCCCTCATAGGTGATACTAACCCCAAATCTTTGAATGCTTCAGCGTTGACAATTTGAAACATTATTGACTTTTACTTCCTTGTATGAAAAAAGATAGCGCTAGATGACTCCAACTGCGAAATTTCATTTGATATTTTAGCCAACATAAAGCATAATGTCATATCTTCATGGACTCATAGATAGTAGAGATTTAATATCTAGGAGTCCATGATAGTCCATAATGCCACCTTCATGGTCAGTTTTACTATTTTCTATGTACATGTAGTCTGGAGTCATCTAGCGCTCTCTTGCAATAGATATTTATTTGTTAAGAAGTATAAATTTTATATGAAATACAAGATATTTTCCCTCCCATCTAAAACGTGACATAGTTAAAATGAGCATCCTTTAAACATAGTTATACACCTCTGTATTTCCCATACAGTCATGATATCCTCCTGTAACCTTAACTTATAACCCCTCGTAAAATGCTTGTAGACCTGCCAAATAAAATCCCTAGTAATCGAGCCCATATACCACCAAGAGAAAGATATTGCCAAAGCATATCCGAATACTCAAATGTTCTACTCTGATGACAAAAAAACCTCTGATAGTAAACAGCTTCAAATGATGAAGTATCATTGTCTGTGTATAGTCTCAGCTATAGCATGCAGCAGTTCAATTTTATTCTAGGCCTGTGTTGCATATTGGAGGGTCATTTTAGCTCCATTTCCACACTTTGTTCATTTTCCATCGGTCTTGCGTTGCCCTGTAGTATCCGTTACCTTTCAATTTCCACAATTATTGATTTCCATAAGTATGCGCGTATATAAGTTCGCCTGAATCAAGTGAAAGATGGCAGACAGGAAGAAAGACTTCAAGTGAACGATACAAGAAATATTGTGGACACACAGTGTTTTCTCCAGAAGCTGATGTCATTGTGAAAGTGAGGCTCACCAAACTCACTTGATTTCTCCACTTGAAGAAGATTCAGACGAGGAAGAAAGGTACGAGTCAAAGAGTAGGGACATATAGGTAAAGTGTCGACTCAATCAAGCATCTGTATACAATGAAAATTTTTATATCAAAAGATTCAGTCTTTGAGGAGATTACGCTCCCGTCGTCCAAAAAACTATTTGAGCACTTTTTGAAAAAAGTCAAAATTTGCCAAATTATATACTACCGAGATGACTCTCCTATAGGCCTATAAGTAGTATGAAACAAGCTGGATATCAAAAGGAATGAATATTTGCTAATAAGCATCCTAACTAAGCCGAGATTAAGCTGATTATCAAGGGAATTTCATGCTCCTCATTATAATGGAAGTCTTCATGAAAAAGTCACGATACTATCCGTGCTTTCTTGGCTGAAATTTCAAGTTTTTGATTCAGTTTTCATCAGCTTGATTTTATGATTCACTAAATTCATGTTTCATTTCTAGAATCTGAATAGTGATGTGGACCCATTTAGATCTTTCAACGTTAAATGAAATCATTGTCTTTGATTATGTGGTTTTGCCATGCCAGTGACAGCTGTTGCCTGATCACGCTTATGAGGAATCTCTTGAGGGTCAGCAGGAAAGCAATAGCAGGTCATCGAGTTGCCAATTTAACAAACATTACCTCTCCAAGGCTGTCATGACACGGACTATCTGTAAAATAGCATTATTTCCTTCTGCCTTGCTATCATGATCAGTCAGTTCCGTTGTGATTGCTTCAAAACTGCATAATTGCGCATATCTCATATTTGGAAACAATTCCGACTGTTTCTCCTTTGAGTTCATTTAATAAAATCGAAAGTGTATACACATTGGGGATTTAATAAATGCGGAGTTACCACTCTACCTAACATATTAACTCTATGGTGCGAGTTGTTGTGTACAAATGAATAGATTCATATCCAGACGAACCATCATAAAACGACGCACAACGCAAAAAATAGAGTCGATTATAAGGCCGCTGCCACACAGAAAAAGGCGTCTTCCATCCTCTATCTTCCATTTGGGATTTCCCTTTAGTTGCATGTAGAAAAGTATACAACCTATCATAGAGTAAATATGTTAGGTAGAGTGGTAACTCCGCATTTATTAAATCCCCAATGTGTAAACACTTTCGATTTCATAAAATGAACTCAAAGGAGATACACGTGGCATTGTATCCAAATGCGAGATGTGCGCATTTATGCAATTTTGAAGAAATTACAACGGGATTGAGTGATCATGATGGTATAAAGCAGATGGAAATAATATTATTTCACAGATTCTCCGTGTCATGACAGCCTGTTTGTTAAATTAGCAACTGACCTACTCTTGCTTTCATGCTCAACCTCAAGAGTATTTTTGACGTGATCATACAGGCAACCTACCTATGACAGAGCAAAATCACATAATCAAAGAGAATGATTTCAATTAACTTTGAAAGATGTGAATAGGTCCACTCAGATTCAAGAAATGGGACATAAATTTAATGAATCATGAAATCATGCCGATGAAAATTGAATTAAAAAGTTGAGATTTCAGCCAAGAAAAGCACGAATAATAACGCGACTTTTTCATGAAGACTTTCATTATAATACCGTTCATTAGATTCCCTTGATAATCATCTCAATTTCCGCTTAGTTAGGATGCTTATTAGCAAATATTCATTCCTTTTGATATCCAGCTTGTTTCATACTACTTATAGGCCTATAGGAGAGTCATCTCGGTAGTATATAATTTGGCAAATTTTGACTTTTTTCAAAAAGTGCTCAAATAGTTTTTTGGACGACGGGAGCGTAATCTCCTCAAAGACTGAATCTTTTGATATAAAAATTTTCACTGTATACAGATACTTTTACGGGCGGTTGTGACACCCGGTAAGTATTTTCAGCATGAACTCTTGCATTCCTGGTTATGATGATTTTAAATGTTGTTTTCATCATGGGAAACTTCGTGTCAAACTTCCAATATTCATAGGCGAAACTTAGATGTTGAAATCGGCAAAATTGATTTTCCTGGGATTCCTATGCACATTCATACGTCTAATATTTACATTGTGCAGTACTATCTATAAACTCGAGACAATCATTGCATCAAGTATTTTATGGACGTACTAATCGGGCAAACTTCGCAATTTTTCGCTAGGGATCGTTTTGCATTGAACTGCGATGTTCCACGTCATTGTAGCCAACATCCATCATGACTAAAATTGCATTCCATTAGCTCATTGTGCTCATCATCATTTCTCTTCGTATTTATAGCATCAGCTAATCATAGAATCAGTTTGTTGCTGTCATTAATTCAACGAATGCAATGATGCAGAGAAGCAACTGAGTCATTGTTATTATTTAGGATCAAAGCTGTCAGAACCAATTGACGATTGCAATCTGATGGATATTGGTTTTATAAACGTCATCTGTCAAAGGATCGTGATCATGCATTTTTTCATTTTTTGCGATTATTGGATCAGCTTTTGTAGCAATTAGTTCAAACTAAAATTCCATAAAGCATTATATGTGTATTTTCTAGGATCTGCCTGATTCGCTTAAATTTCCTGAATTTCTTCTGCTCAGCGATTCCTATCCTACCTTGTTGTAGATATGAGTTATTATTTTTGTATCATGAAATCTGCATAAACGGGAAGCAGTATGATGCTAAATTTTAGGAAAGCAAAACTTTATTGTAGAATTGCCGGAATATGAAAATGAGTCCGTGCTTAGAGGCGGTCAGCGTTTATTCAATAGTCCTATCCAGAATCATACTATACGGTAGGTCTTTATTCATTTTTATTATTTTTTGTTCAAAAAGTTTAATTATCTTTTTCAAATTATTTCGGACTTTTTAGACCGGCGAAAATTTGCATGATATCATGTCTTACTCAACAGACAGTCGTGTTGGATCTTCTAATTAACATTCACGGTGCTTTGTTGCATAGTTTTATAGATCATTTTTTATTTGAAAAGGCTGGAGAGCAAATGAGTCAATTAGCGTTAAAACTTATTGTTATATTTCATTTTATCATATATTTGTCAATAAATAAACATGTTTTACAGATTACAAACAATTAAAAAAATATTCAGAGCCTAAAAGATATGCAAAAGACTAATTTCTCTGGCTAATTGATCCTAGCGTTCGGAAGCTTTAACTGAAAATCAGTGAAAGACTGAGTTTCAAATGATGCTGATGATATATTCTTGAATAGGCTTCAAGCAATTTCATGCATAAGTGATCTAGTAGTAGAAGTAGTAGTAGTAGTATTTTCGTAAAAAAAGCGTCGACTCAGACGTCGCCGCGGGCCACGCACTCTGCCTCTATCTCCACCCATGCAAAGACCAGAACGATCAGAGTGCGCCAGATCCGGATTTCGTTTATTCACTTTGTCAATGGCGACATGAATAAGACAGAACAGGAAATGAAGTAAAATTTCATTGCTAAATGCATTACGTACGCAAATTAAAAGATCAATACATGTTGACTAAGATATCGGAATCAATAGCTTTACAATGCATGCTATCTTAACAACATAGATTCAATAAGGCAGCGCAGTTAAAGTTGGTGAGATAATTCATGGTACTATTAACGATTTACAGTAGCCTGTAAATGCTTAAAAATACATGGCAAGACAGAGATGTGACAATTTCGAGCGACAACGCAAGAATCATGTCAAAAACAATGTAAGTTGCGCAAAATAGACCATGGAGTAAAAGGAGAACAATACTGACGGTAAACCAAGGTGAGTAATAAAGACAAACAAAAATCAAAAAGATGCTGTAGCATTAACGCAGAACAGAAGCAAGATTCGAATCTGTCCTGAACGAAAGGCGTAATTGAGGCAAGTAAGGCACACGCGAAATGAGGCTGCGCACCGCAGAATTGAGACGATCAGTACAATCGGATTTGTACGTAACCAAATTAATAAATTGCTGCGGTTTGCCACGGTTGCGATTCAGACCAGTAGGAATTAATGTTCGCAGACGACCAATCCACTTAGCTTCTTTATAAAGCAGACAAGTCTCAGAAAAAGTTCTGTCAATGGCAAAAAATAAAAAATTTGAAATGCCACAAGCAGAGTCAGAGAAATGGCCAGCGACAGGAGATGTCTCAACAGAAGTCCTTATATCACGTAAATGCTCACTGACACGAATCTGTAATGGCCTACAAGTTTGGCCAACATATAGTTTGAAACAATTCCTACAAGAGATCACACAAAAACAGTGATTAGAAGAACACGACAGACGGTAAAGGATAGGAAACACACGTGTTCTTGAGCTGTCATAGAAAATGGTTGTGTCATGAGCGAACGCACACACTCGACAACGGAGGCCACTGCATCTGGAAAAACCAGGAGTTCAACAAGGCCGAAGTCCAGTCAGTCGGTAAACCCGAGACACAGTCCTCCTAATTAAAGAACGAGTAACTCCCTGAGCGCGCCATTGAGGAAACACACCCTGACAAATCTCGTCGAAATCTTCATAGGAGGAGCATCTGGTTGCCCACCTCAACACATGAGAATATAAAACGCCACGGTGAACATGAGGTGGATGATGAGAGAGACGAGGTAGCATAACATAACAATCAGTGCTTTTTGTGGCTATGCGGTGAACAATCTCTCCATTATCGGAGCGGTAAATCTCTAAGTCTAGAAAGTTGACACGCGCAGTGTGAAATGTCAAGTCAACACGTATGTGATTGTCAAGACGGTTAAGAACTTGTAGAAAGTCACTGAGAGATTACTCTCCATGGTCTCAAATAAAAAATATGTCGTCTTGGAACCGCTTCCAGACTCGAGGACGTAAGGGGAAAGGAGACAGGCCGAGCTCTTCCCATTCTCCCAGGTAAAGACCAGCGAAACTTCCACCAAAGCATTTGCCCATGGCTACGCCAGATATTTGTAGCCATGAAGTATCACCATACTTAAAATTATTGGATGTGAGGCAGATGGAGAGGATACGTAGAATGTCTTCATCAAGTCTGCGGGGATCTGAATGATTGGCAAATGCTCTTCTGATACGTTCTAACCCCTCGATGATTGGCACGTTTGTATACAATGACCTAACATCCAGCGTGCAGAGCAAAGATTCCGAGTGAAGAGTGCAATATCGGAGTACTGCAATCAAATGCTGGGAATCAAGAAGGAAGCTGTCCAGTGAAGAAACCAGTGGTTGAAGATAATAATCCACCAGACGACCAGCTCTGCTCGTGTCTGTTTCAACGTTTGCGATGATAGGTCTGCCCGAGGGTGTGAAAGGATCAATCCATTCCTTCTTATGGATCTTGGGGAGTGCGTTAAAACGTCGAGGCTTGGAAAGTAACGGAGACTGCAGAAAGCGATGCTCTTTCCTGGTGAAGAATGAGGCACTCAGCAAACGATCAAGGATCTGATTAACCCGGTGTTCAGTATTCAAAGGTGATGAATCAGACAGTGGACGGTAGAATGAGGCGTCGTTGAGTTGTCTGAGACATTCCGCAGAATAATGATGAAAATCCATTATGATCCATCGGCCACCTTTGTCGGCTGGTCTCCCAACAACATCAGTATCTTGAGCAAGAGAAGTTAGCACCTCACGTTCTCCAAGGTTGAGATTTGCGTCAGATGAGTAGCATGGATGAGTGGAAAAAAGGATGGACCGTCCGTCCTGCACATAGAATGCGCTGCGAAATTGCGAGAACAGATTGTGGCACACTGTCGGAGGCCAAACATTCGAACGAGAAACTCAAAGCGATTGGATATAGTCTGACGGTCATTGAAGCGAATGCTGCACGTGCTCCATTGCAGCTTGCGAACAAAATCGATCAAGTAAGAAAAATCTTGAGAATGTTGACAAACACGTGGCGAAGCAATGAAGGTCGGAGGGCGAGAAAAAAGCGTGAGTAGGTCAGGATTGACAGTCACACTCGACGATAGATCAAAGACACTGTTTAGAACATGCGCCGGAAGCGTCGGAAAATCTAGTTTAAATGCCTGGTGAAAATAAAAAAAGCTTCTTTCGTGAAAAAAAGTGAAAAGCTTCTTTCGTGGATGATGTCCAAGAATTTCCCTCACAAACAAAAGGATGAGGAGGCGACAAAGGGATACAACGAGAGGGGATATTCGTGCGAATGAAGACGCAAAACTCTTACAGGTTCCGGCGGGCCTCATTAGTCAGTGACGACTGGAAGCCAGGTAGCATCACAAAAATCACGGCGTTGCGATACAGGACGTGGCATTTACTGAGAAAGCTTTTCAAAGACGTGGACAAGGTGATGAATCGGTTGAGGGAATCAATGTGATTAAGGCAAACGATGACCTTCGTGATGTCAGAAGACGAAGTCAGATACCTGTTTCAATAGCTGCGGTAAGACGAGATGAGTCCATTATTAGTGATTACACGACAGCCGGGAAAAGAAAAAGATTCGACATTGCGATCACCAAATATGATGCTGTGCACTCCCGAATTCTGAGTAGAATGAATACTGGTGGACGAAGAGTTCGTCGAGGTTTCGAAACTCAACGGAGCAATGGAAAGAGAGGTACTTTGAAAGGTGTCCTCACGCGACGAAGAGACCGCTTGTTGATCGATGTCGGATGGAGCAGAATTTGATGCAGAAATTTCAGATTCTACAGTAACTCTATGGGGTACAGTCGTTGAAGAATCCAACTGGACGTCAGAAGAAGTATCCGAAACGTAAGCTGAAGCAGAATAAACACTGGAGGTGTCACTGCAGCTAGATGCGCAATAAGCGCTCGTGGATTGAAATTGCACATTTGAGGGCTCAAGGTTACCAATAAGCTGCGAATCACGAATCATCGAAATAGCAGAGTCCACAGTTATGTCAGACAGTTTACGCTTCAGCTGCTTGCGAGCAGCTGATATATACATGATATAT
>CAJQUW010015350.1:0-22491 GCA_907163375.1 Prostheceraeus crozeri | reverse complement strand
GATAAAGATAGTAACTATCCTAGCGCTATGTCCAAAATCTGGCAAATTCCCTAGCAAGGTCGAGACCTTGCTAGGGATGATGCTAGATAGAATATTTAAGCGCAATAGTGAAGGATATCTGATGTGATGCTTACAGCATAGTAATGTTGAGCGCATTGGCTTCAAGATGGTGCATGATTTTTCTAAATTGAATTTACATAACTGCAATTATAAAAGAAGATCGGGAGATGATGCCGAGTAAAATAGGCCCCATTTCATGTATTAAACTATTCAACAATAGTTCATTAGCAAGGCAGTTACATCATTTTGATGTTTTTTTCTCTGAATGACAGGGAAACTGCTTCGATCTCCGACATTCACACTTGCATTGTTACCACTAAACGCGCGCGCTTCAACATATTTTTACTCGGAATGTGCGTCAAATTGCCAGATTTCTATGACTCGATTGCCGGGCGTGAGAGCAGGTGGTGAATGCAGCTGCGCGCTGAATCGGCACGTCAATGAAACTTGATCTAGCATTAACTGGCGCCGGAGTTGACGCTAGGCTTTCTCTATTAATACGGAACTCGAGTTGCACTACCCCTAGTAGCAACTTGCCTAGCACTACCCCTAGGAAATGCTATAGCAAATGCTAGCTTTATTGATGCGGCCCCATGTGCCAATGAAAATGCCGAAAATATATTTCTTTTTCATAAAATAAAAATAAGAAATAAATTTCTAAAATAAAGATTTTTTTCATTCCTATGCTTTTCGAATCTCGCATCTATCAATTAGTGTAGTAGTATCTAAATATCAGATGCCTATTGTAGGCTTGAAACATGGAAATTTCATTAGAAAATGAGTGTTCATAAGAAAATGCCGCGTACTGTATTGTTATTTTCACTCTGAAATTACAGGGATTGATGACACTAAATAGATTTGAATGTAAAGAGTTTCTATTTTTACTTCAAAAAGGTTTACAGGCTCAGAAACATTTGGTCCACCCTGTGCATCAACGAGGAAAAAAGCACATTCATAGCTTCTCAGTAGACTTGTTGCTTCTCAACTCCATCTTGACGGGAGGGCGAGGGCGAGATAAACCATCCGGAGCAATTCGAGCAGTTAGCATACAAACATCAATTTAGACAGTTAACAAGCCCACTCACCTGATTTCATGAAATTTCGATCAAAATTAGACATACCAAGAAATTGCAAGAAAAACGAGCAAATTAAATAGACGCGATATGATTAATCAATATTCACAGATGTTTTTTGTTCTTTCAGAGGAACATTTGGAAAAGCAAAGGCGTCAACATTGCCTCCATACAGAAAGCGGTATGTCTTTCATTGAATTTTCTCTCAGCACTTTTTTTAGCATGACTTCATTTCATTGACAGCGTAATCGGCAAGTAGCCTTGTTAGAAATGTAAAATTATCAACGATTTCCGATGAAATGCTTTTCTGGGTGACTGAGAAGTTTATGGTTTACATTATATTGACCTCATCAACATCAGGTCTAAGACATATTTGACTCTATAGCAGAAAGACGTAATTAAGTCGGCTATTATGCGGATTTATAAATCGTCTAGCTCTAGTTATGTTTCCTCCGTTAGTGTGCGTCTCCTTTAGACGTTTTCTTTGACAGGCGAGTATTCAAGACCAATTTTCAATCTATTTTACCTAGCTTTGACATACGTAATTCAGACAAGAAATGCAGGATTAAGATAGCGAAAAGATTCGACTTTTCTTTGCGAGTTAGACGACAGATCATCTGTTATAATTAATATAATACAATATTTTGTGCCTTGCTGCATTGAAACAGCTACATGTACTTCGCATTGCACCAAATTTGTGCTAATTCAAAAACAATTCAATCTAAACCAGCACCTTCTAAATCACACACTAAAGCAAGATACTATTCGTAACTGATAAAAAAATCCTAAAGCCAAGAGTTTTAGGAGGCTAGCGCACTAGGGTTATTGTTCTCTTTAGTATGTCAGCATTCTATTTCACGCAACCTCCTAAAAATTCTAGTGTGTGGCGCTTTATGAAGCTCGCTGCAAACTGTGATTTCCTAAAATCAAAGGAACCTGCATCCTAAAGCTCGACACACTAGAATTTTATGAGGATGCGTGAAATAGAATGTTGACATACCAAAGAGAACAATACCCCTAGTGCGCTAGCCTCCTAAATTACGCTTAGCTTCTGTGTTATGATTCCGATACAAATAAAATGTTTGGTGTGCTGTTTCGAAACAGATCGTTCAATCTTATAATCTTCATTATCATTATCTTCTGTGATGACAAACTTAATGGCAAAATTTGTGTTATCCGTAACTTAATTAGATAATGTCGCGAGCGTTACTGTCAAATTTGATTAAAATCTCACAATCGGTGCTTTCAGTAACCTTTGAAGCGCATTGAAGCATGAAGAAATCATCAACTATTCAGTATTTATCTATCATTTCGTTTTGGAAACAACAGCTTCTGTAGTCAAGATAAAGCATCAATGCAACCTCAAAAATCTATAATGAAATATTTATCTCTGTCGCGAGCGTTGTCATATTAAATGATCTCTGTACACAAATGCAGAGATAGTGTGAAATTGATTGGTCGATGTCGTGTTATATCAAATTGTATCTTCAGAATATTCAAAAAGAATATCGCATCATAGAGAATGTTGGTTTTTGATCGGGTTTTTCTATCAAATGTAGCGAGCGTTACTGTGGCCCATTTCTTAAAATTGGACAGTTTTAGATCACAAAGTCAAATAATTGAAGACATCTCCGGTATCTTGATAGTTATATAAGATCCACTGTGATGACTGGTCTAAAGCAAGCGTGTTATACTTGTAGTTTTAAAGAAAGGAAACGCATCTTTAATGCAGTGAAATGCAAATTCATTGTTCTCTATTTTCAGACTTACGTGCATCGTGATAAAACGGGGAATATCCAAATTTTTTTTCTATTCGTTTGGTAACAACATTTGCATTGTATGTTTGGCCTTCTTTGAACCGCCCCACAAGTTGCATATTCAACCTGGAGAGTAAGCATCAATTGGCATCGCATTCAAGCCCATCAGGGGGGATGGGGGACAGACACTTTCTGTGATCTTTATATTACATCATAATCCAGGATACATTTATCAAAACAAATTTATTCATTAGCCTAGTAACTGAGAATTCTCATGTGGTGTTTCCAGTCTGTTTATATATAGATTTCCCTACATCCCTATCCATAGACTTCCTGTAAAAGGAGCATTCGGTTCTACAATTTTAGACGTCTGTTTTCCTTAGCAGTAGGCCTAACTTCTATGTTATAAAGTATTTTAAGAATGACTGCCGGGTAATGCACGTTGCTGCTTGGCAGGCATCGATGTACAAACTGCCGTTATTGCACCATAGATTTAGAAATATAAGTAGATAATGACAAATTTAAACAGTCAGTTTGATGAGTAATCTGTTTTCTCTTGATCACTTGAATTCCATATGTATCGCAAGTCGCCCAATTACATATACTAAATTACATACAGCTGTAGAATATATCATTTTCGCAAATATCATGGGAAGGTACCTTTTTGTGGAAAAATCCAATATTTTAGCTATTACAATATAAATAGATATGATATAACAAACTAGTTTGTATACAGAGGAAATTCTCGGTGAGCTTCAGAAATACCGTTCTGGTTTCAACATGCATGTTTCCTGCTTACCTTGCATTTTTATCTACAAAAATATACGATAATGATAATATCTGTATGCAATAGATACACGTATGTGTTTTAGGCTTGTATTGTGCGTTATTGAAATGAACTGGGCAGCAATGTAGGAAAAAAGCGGATAGTCATGCTATGGATGCACAGGTAGATATACGCTAGATACAGATATCTTCATTGCGAGATGCATGGTTGCTTATTTTCCACACTGTACCATAGCTAGCTTACGCACAATATTACATTAACATGGATTTTTGAGGGCAACAATGTGGGACATTATTTGACGTCGCGTAAGCGCCAGAAAATGATAATAATGTGCTATATTAATAATATTGTGCTTAATTGAAATGAACTTGGCAGCAATGTAGGAAAAAGTGGGCCCCAATGCTATGAATACACAGGTAGACATACGCTGATTGAAATTTCAAAAATGTCTTTTGAATGCGGTGCGAGCGGCACCTACTCAGTGGAATTAAAACACCACTGAGTACCTCTAACCAATGCTACCGGACATTTTACAAAAATGTGTTTTAAACATGCATATATAGTAGATATCATCAGTCATTTGCAGATGCATGGCTGCCGTTTCTTCCACAATTGTTTGTCGTTTTTGAAAAATCTATCTTTGTTCTATATTTAAAGGATAATTTTTCCCGTATTGTGTTTGTCAATACTCAGTACTTCCCCTTTTATTGTTAGTTACATTGTTTTGTTTACTTTTTTTATTACATTTGTTCTCTTTACTCTGTCTTGAATTGTATCTTATTACCTTAGTGTCTCGTACATGAGTTAAATTTTCTTGTTTTTCTAACCCAATTTTCTAGCTCAAACTTGTATTGGTTCTCGTATGTTGTTACATCCCCTTTTTACTCTAAATTTATGTTACCTTTATATTTAAATTGTTTCCTTTAAAAAGTTTTTCTATACAGAACTAATATATTTAATCTTTCTTATTATTTATTGTTGTAACAAAGTATTTTGTGTCATCTTGTCTATTTTTGTAATTACAATTTTTTTGTATTGTAACTTATCTTAAATTACCTCATATAGTGTTACCGTAACTTGGTCTTACAACGTTTATATATAAAACTAAATCATAACCATTTTAAGTGACACTTTTGTTCACTAAAAGTACAATCCCCCCTCCAATAACTTACGTAACAAAAGTGATTCCATACAATCTATATGTCCTGATTTACAGTCTATTTGTAAGTAACTGAATTTAATTTTTGAGTAATAATGAACTGATAAACTAACTATCCACCTACATGAACAACTCAGATTACATGTATATGACCAAGAAGTCCGAAATATTTTTCCTTCATGACGAAAAACCAGCAAGACAACATGTATAATTATTAGAATTTAATAGTCAACACCGTATTGTATAATAGTTTAGTTAACCATATAGTAATATCTATTAAAATTACGTCAGGCTTGTTCTTAAATGACGTTTTCATAAACTATCAAAAACGACTCAACACACAACTAAATATCGTATGTCACCATGATATCCATTTTTGTAAAACTACATATACCTGAACTACCAGAACAAAGACTTTTGGTAAAAAAATCTACAACTAGAACTACTAATTGTAAAACAATGAAGATAATTCCTGATATCCTAACACATAGTCCCTAATCCTATGTAAATTTTGATTTTAAACCAATAAGTCCCCGTTATTTCAATTCTACCCTGTTCACTCATAATTATATGACTGGCATTTGCTTCTGTAATATATATTAATTTCACAACATGTTTAGAAGTGTCTGTTTAACAAATCGCTCCACTCGATTGCCAGTTTGAAAGGCAAATGCCAGTCACAAGACAACCGATTGTCGATCATCACCTTTAATTCTCTAATTTCCTGTATATTATCATTGCAAGCCACTTTGACGGGGTCTATACAGGAGCCGTCCTTCTGCGTCAACGTCTCGCACCCTGTTCCACCGAATTCTTTGATGATATTCTTTTGTTCCTTTCATTTTTTTAACAGCATTAACCCTTTCCCAATACGTTGAAAAAAGTAACGGGTTGGTTAGTTGTTGTTCGCAATAGTAAGCCCTAGCCATTTGTTTAGACGGCGTATTGTGATAAGAAAATGCAAGTCCATACTATTACTGGTAGACCCCTACCGTGAATTCCATATTCAGACAATGAACTCCCCGAAAAGAAATCAGCTGATACATTAAGAAAGCCCGCGATTTTCATACTCATTAGGCCGATTTCAATGGTTTTGGGTAGATTGGGTTTGAATTCAATTGGGTTAGAAAGCGGATTGCGATTGAAACCAATCCTGATTTCTGATTGAACAAAACGCAATGACCCTTAATTAACCAGTTTCTGAATTTAACCCAACCGAAATTTTGAAAACTATCCTAGAAACACGGTTGTTTGGGTTCGTTTCAACCCCCATTGCGGTAGTTGCAACCAGAGTCCGGTAGAAGATAATTAAACAATGAGAGATCCGGTTTGGACTCAAAGAGCGTATCCGTTGAATGAACGCACGTTTTTTCCGTATCTCCGCAATGCAGTTTTGTTTCAACGAGCATGCGTCGTTGGAAAAGTCCGATTAACGTGTCAGGTTTCAAAGTCTCGTTTCGGTTTTGAAATCAGCTGAGGAAATGACGCCGTTTTTCCTTGCTGGAGACGGTGTACATCCCAATCCTACGAGAACTGGATTCGGCACTATAAAACGCGCGCAGACAAAGCTCAAATGATGAATTCAGAACATGATAACAAACAATAACAAAAAGTTATTTCGCCTGCCACGAAGTGAATTGGAACAGTTAGGAAATTAGTTTCATGGCGAAAGAATTGTGGACCATCGTGGTTGTCATTTGGCAACAAGTCAGAGGATGGTGAACAATATTGTGGAGTTATTTTCTGGAGGTGGATACTTTTGTCAATTGGGGCGATCAGCTGGGATTGCGACATTAACTGCCCATTTACATGCTCATTTGGCATCCGAGTGGATGGCATCAATCACACAAAGATATGTTTCTTTACCAAACTCTGATCAATTATCGAATTTGCAAACTGAGAGATTGAAGGTCTGAAAGTGGTGGGTTTGTTAGATGGATTCATCCTTCATATCCAGCGACCAGCTCATTTTAGAGACGCTTACTATTGTGGCAGACCTGGGAAGAGCGTCGATGCAATAACGAATCGGATTCCGATTAATGGTAGGTCCGTGGTTAAATCAGAATGTGGATTGATTGAAACAACCCTACTGCTGTGTTAGCTGGCATCTGTCGGTAATCACACTCTGGTTCGGTTGACCGAAACTCAATCGTAGTCTGATTAAACGGAACTTTGAAACCGCCTATTGACATCGAACATTCATCATAACCATAAAAACGACTATCAACCAAACATCCACTCAATAAAGATGATAAATCATTTCTATTTCAAAATATTCAACACAACTTTCATATCTATGGAAATATTGTATAATCACTCAATAAGCGGAAGTGACATCAGAAGTTATTAAAAATAAATCAACAAAACACTTGTCTTAATAGCTGTCAGAATATTTGATGGAAGTGATAAATGCAATCCAAACAAGCCAGTTTTTCAAGAATGCGCAACTTTTTGTCGACCCATAATTCAAAAAAGTAAGTTGGATATTCTAAATTGATATAAAAGAAATGAAAACAAGGAGATGTCGTCGGTGTTACCGGTTTTGGTGTATTTTTGTGAACTTGCGTGTATAACGCCTCGTCAGACACCGTTACATGAAATAAATGAACCGCAACTATCTTTGATCCCTATTGAGAGGAGGTTTGATTTTAAAATTAAAATATCTTTCTTTGATTACCTCTCGGATCTGGTTGCCTTATTTGGAAACTGATTGAAGGCGCAGCTTCATAAATTGGTAAGCAATATATTATTAACACAATTATCTATATCATTTTGGTTTCCTTTAATCTGACAATATTCGATATAACCGACTACATCGATTTTCGCATCTTTTACTGCTGTTATTTCCTATATTATCATTTCTGCTCTTCTTTTCGTTTTAAGTCACTATTTGATTAATTAATATAATGTAACAAATACTGGTCACTAAAGTATAATTCTTTTTGATAAAAGAAAATAAAATAAATTTATCTTTCGACGCACAGACAATTTGTTTTTATTTCGCAATCTACTGTATATTTCGGTGAACCGCCCTTCTAAATCAGACATTTAATTACCAGTGATCTTATCTAACAAGGACTGTGATTTTTAAATCAAATCTGGAAATGTCTATAAAAATATCATAGGTGAATGGGGGAAGATAGAGAAGTCAAAGATAATAAAGTCAGCATATCACATTACTGTGCAAGCAATGCATAGTACATTTTCATGCACATCCACCTAATGTTGTAGAGTTAATGCTGGTAAATTTGAGTGGTTCTATTCTGTTTTGTTCATTTTTATTTCTAATAATTACGTTTTCCATTGCGTTATTGTGATATACTCCTGTAACGTTCATGTTGAAGTTTTGTTTAATTCCTTCATGCTGGTTTTCACAGTGTTTCCATAGTACTGATGATTCCTGGAACCACTCAAATTTACCAGCATTAACTCTGCAACATTAGGTGGATGTGCATGAAAATGTATTATGCATGGCTTGCACAATAATGTGATATGCTGACTTTTTATCTTTGACTTCTCTATCTTCCCCCATTCACCCATGATATTTTTATAGACATTTCCAGATTTGATTTAAAAATCATAGTCCTTGTTAGATAAGATCACTGGTAATTAAATATCTGATTGAGAAGGGCGGTTCACCGAAATATACAGTAGATTGCGAAATAAAAACAAATTGTCTGTGCGTCGAAAGATAAATTTATTTTATTTCCTTTTATCAAAATGTTTAAATCTTTCTTCAAAAGTTCAGTCAATATTGCTAGAAAAGGTATAATTCTGAACAATAATAATTTCAAAAAGTCTTCTTTTGCTATGTTTAGCAGCCTTTGCCTATTCCTAGTCCATGGATAGAAATATCATGCATTTTCATCTATGTATTATTATGGTATGGCTGACATATAGGAAGATAAGATATCCAACATATTCCAGATGGAGATCATGGACTTTTTATTTTATGGATGCACTTTTCGTTTCACTTTCATCGCCAATTAAGGTCAAATCGGCCGTATAAATGAATTCCAGCTTTCAGTCCAGGTGTTATATATCTAGGAGTCCATGTGGAGATGCATGCATAGAAATAAATTTTCATTCTGTGTGGGAGTGAAAAGATATCTCTCCCATGTAAACTGCCAGGTGGAAAATCAACTTTTCAGTCTCACGGGATGAGACAGGTAGCTTTTCCTCCCGCAGCTAAGTTTTCCAATGAAAATTCCTATACAGGACAAATCATAGAAAGCATAGAGAAGGGATATATAGGTAGAGTGTCGACTCAAAAACTGTCTGCATAAAGTGAAGATTTCTATATCACAGGATTCAGTTTTTTTGAGGAGATTACGTTCCCGTGGTCCAAAAAGTTATTTGAGCAGTTTCAAAAATGTCAAAATTTTGCAAATTTAAATACTATTGAGATGATGCACCCTTGTAAGTAGTATAAAACAAGTTGGATACCAAGAGAAATGAAATATTTCTAATAATAATCCGTATGATAATGGAAGTCTTCATGAAAAAAGTCGAGATATTATTCGTGCTTTCTTGGTTGAAATTTCAAGTTTTATTTCAATTTTAGCGACATCATTTTATGATTCCCTATATTCATGTTTCATTTCTTGAATCTAATAGTGATGTGGACCCATTTACATCATTCAAAGTTGATTGAAATCATTGTCCATGATTCTGTTATTTTGCTCTACCAGTGGCAGGTTGCGCATGATATGATTTCGCTTAAGAAGATTCTCTTGAGGTTCATCATGAAAGCAATAGCAGGTCATCGAGTTGCCAATTTAACAAACATTACCTCTCCAAGGCTGTCATGACACGGACGATCTGTAAAATAATATCATTTCCTTCTGCATTATTGTCAATTCCATTGTAATTTCTGCAAAACTGCAAAAATTGGCATATCAAACATTTGGTGGCAATATCACCTGCATCCCCCAAGAGTTCATTCAATAAAATCGTAAGTGTATACACATAAGGGATTTAATAAATGCGGAGTTACAACTCTACCTAATATACTTACTCTATGCATAGAAGTCTATAAACAGGTTATGATTAGCCAGGGACTGCAAAGATATCTATATAGTTACAGGATTAGCTCATTCATAGATTTCGCGATACAGCCATTAATTTCATAATGAACAATAGACATCTAAAAGTCACAAAATGAAAAGCTATATTCTTTCGAGATGAAATAAACGCTTCCTCCCTTAGGTATCTGTCCGTCCCTCGCTGCGCTCTCTCGACAACGGCATCGCTCCTCGTACTAAAAAGTAGACTTTTTAATGTTCGTGAAAATAGTTAGAGTTGCTTTCCAGACATAAATCGATCTTGTCAATATCTCTTTGTACTCATAATTAGTATTTATGAATATCCATAGTTATGGAAAATTATAGGCAAAAGTCGGCGAAATTTTATAGAATTCAAAAATTGTCAATTTTGAATTGCTTCTTTCTGCATACGGATGAGTGAGTGAGTAATTGCTTCATGGAAACTGTGGAAACAGGACTCCGGGATCTCACTTGTCTTCAGAATCTTGTATAACTAAGATCTTCATTCACGCTGCATCATTTCAGAACTGCGGCCTGGGTTTGGTGTATTCACATCATATGCATCTCAATCTACATCATTGATGTGGTTATTCAAATAATTTTCTATGGATTTGACTTCTGGAAACTTACTGAGACAAGACGATGCAGGTGAGTTTTCATCTAGAGTTCATGCTGCCGTGGGAAAGTAAATAAAACAATAATTGATTTCATTAACGGCCTTATTGTGATGCCGCTTGTCAGTGAACTGAGAAAGATCGCACATCTGCTGAGGACAGACTAGTCCTGCCTCCATAGCGAGGCAGAAGATGATACTTTCACAGAATGATGTACACCCCATGCCTACTACGAATGTGGGTGTCTGCAGAGTTCTGATCGGTTCCTCTTCTTGTCAGACACGATCAAAGAAAAACAGTTAATCCAATGGGACGCAGATTGAAGGTTAAAAGTTTGTCATGGAATGTCTTCAGGTCATTTCCTATCATGCTTCTGATCGGCAACGTCTATGTGGTTAAATGTGGATTAATGCTTCAAAATGCTTGTGTTCGCCGACAGTAGGAAACTTGCCAAATCTGAATGTGTTTAGCTTCATAAACAGGGGTGCATGAGCATGATAGCAAATGAATGACATAGCCATGTCCAACAAATCATAGCTTATAAGACTGAGCATTTTTCACTTAATCAGAGAAAAAACAAGGAAACATTTCATTTCTTTCTTTCCAAAAAGAAACTGCTGTCTGCGTCTCATTGGAATTGACATGTGCGCATTTTCATTCTGATCCTGCCTGACAAGAAGGAGGAACGAGGTAGAAGCTCGGTAGACGCGCATATAAGCATTTGTAGTAGTCATAGGGTTTCCGGCTATATCATTCTGTGAAAGTCTCATTTTTCGGGCCTTCATTTACCCTGCAGAAAATTAGCTCTACGTCCCCCCCAACACCCCTGCTTCATAATCAATTTGATCCTTCTTAAATTTCAACAGTCTTGCTGTAGATGCAGTGCTATCCAAAGCAAGTGGGTGGGTTTCACAAGATCTTTTTATTCGCCCATAATGTGTCTCTTAGAAAGCAACACTGCAATTGATCAATGACATAGCAGCGAAGAAGGAAGACGATTCGACCATCTTTAGTCCAGATAAATTTCTACTATAATTTAAACCTTATATATTACTATATTATTTTCATTATGAGCATGTCATTCTCCCGATAAACATCCTTCTCTTCGTAAACCCCCGAAGAAATCAAAATATTTCGCTTAAACTAAATGTTCGACTTATTTTTCAGGGCTGAATTTGTCTTAGTTTATTTTCTATTGCATCGATTTTGAATCTTTGATGCGATTCAAGAACTGGTGGCGATAACTCATGGTAAAAGATTTTGCTTGCTTTCTGTGTTTATTGAATTCGATATACACACAATAGTGCTTTAGAACCGTTCTATTTAAACAGGCGAGTGTATATCCTCTGTTTTTCGCTTTTCTTTCATCGATTTGGCGATTGATAATTTGCAAGTCACGGAGTTGTGAGGGAACATATCGTGGACCATCTACCTGCTTTCTTTGTAAAAACGGTCTTATTCAAGGTAAGTCAAACTCAAAAACACATCGCTCTTTTTCAATGCCATCAATTAGTGACGTTCGCCGATCGAGCAAAGACCCAAAAAACCCACCACAAACAAAAAGGCCTGTAAGAGTTGCAGAATCCTTTCTCTTTTATTCGACTTTGTTTGAATTCTTCCTCCACCCTTATAATCGGCTTCCGAAGTCTTCCGCGTGAATCCATACAACCGATTGTGAGGGCCCCTTAACCGATTGCGCAACTGTCCCTGACAGCAAGCCCCCCTCGCCAACTACCACAACTGCCTTAACGACAACAAAACACCTCCGAGTAAATAAGATAGCTTGTGATGAACAGATTTGCAGCATTCAGGTTTTTGCGATGCACTGCATAGAGATTTTTATTTTAGTTTTCCAGCAGTTTTTCATGGATTTTTCTGACAGCGGGCAATTGAATTTCACCAAGTGCCATTGGATGCGCAACTTACTATATCTGAGAGTCGTCAAGATAAAACTTTGCACACAAAAACTCCCCTCCGCGAAATATGAATTTCGATTCATCAGTGTCATTTCTGTAAAACTGAATTTATTCTGACAACAGACCGTTTCAAAAAGTAAATTGCACAAAAAAGCTCAGGGCCATTTTCGCGAATGAAATTTTCGAGTGTTGACAAGTCCTGGATTAATTTTGATAAACGATACACCATATGAAAACCTTATGTTTCCATAAATTGTGGTTTTTGACATATATTTCGTCTTTTCATGTAGTCGGGGTTCAAAAAACAAAAAAGCTGTAGGTCAGTAGGGCCCTTATGGGAAAAAATTGAGCATTTTTCTTTGGATACCGGATGTTCAACATGAAAGACGGACAGAACTTTTTGATGAAAGTTGGCAGACAGGATGAACTATCCAGTCAGCTTTCATTCATGATACACGATTCTTTTTAGGATTGGATGTATGTACAAACCAGATTACAATGCTAAATAAGATTTTACCAAAAAAAATGTATTTGCTAAAACAATCTCTAACAAGAATTTTCTCATTGAATGAAGATGTTCAATTTCAATAACCTTTGCACCATATGGAAAGGTTACTCAAGCACTTTAATTTGGCAAAGCGTTTACCGATATGTCTGGTCCAGCTGTTGTGTCGAGCAGACTTAAAAGTATGAATGTTTGGTACAATTCGTTCACCGACACCTACAAAACGAAGCTACGCAATACAGAAAATTGAGATTATCACCATTGAATCAGGACTCGTGTTTTAAGCTTTCAGATAATAAACATTGTTTTTTCGAATTTCGGAACACACACATTTGTGCAATTTCATTCAATTTATACTTTAACCTAATTTTACACCACTTTCACCGCGTTAAACAATGTTCATTCAACAACACGGTCAAACTGCACACAACAACTTAAACAACTTCTGTTGTAATTAAACGCTGGTGCTATTGGAGTTTGAGCTTAAAATAATGCTGGTGTTATCCGCTCCTCAGAATATGTAGGTTTTATCAAAATCGGCCATTCCGTTCACTGACAAACTTCAATTTCACACTTATTCCCATAGTCAGCCATTGCTGTGAGTCCACCCCATCATTTCCCTCACTTGAGGTCAGAAGAACATTCGGAATCTCGGATCAGACAAGGGCTTGTCTCGTCTCTGCACCTGTTCACAGCAAACAATAGCATTTCCTTCACGCCGTAGGAATGCTAACACTTCGTTGCGTCCGATTAATGGAGCAGCTCATCAATGATGAACAGGAGAATGAATTACACGTGGGTCAACATGATATTGATATCTGAAATAGCATCGTGAAAGTAACAAAGCAGACAATCACTAATTACAGTCCGTTTCATAAAAAGTGGATCATCCTAAAATTTGACTAAATAAAACATAAGTATGATACAGAAAGCATTTTTCATGTTATTTCATGTCCCTAATATATTTAAATGTCCTTATATAATCTGATAAACTATGATACAGTAACAGTTCTTAAGAAGCTAATATTTTGTAGGCCGCTAAAGTTTATTCACTTTCTCTAAATTTTTGCGTGGCCCAAACTCAAAAATAAATGCCCCAACTGCCTTGAAAAAACTAATAAAATCTTCACTACTCAAAATCAAACAATATTTTGAGCCCTTCTGGACACACAAATAAACATAATAACCAGGTTCACAAAAGCCATAAACTTAGCCAACAATAGACTAAACTAGCCCACAATAAACAAATCCTACCAAAAATCCTAATACTCCTACTCAAAGACCTGTCCCACTGGCACCCAACAACATAACCAAACACTATGGCCTAAATCTATATACACAATCGTGGCCAGATTGTCCAACACATCCCATGCCGTCCTCAAAATACCAACAACACACTCTAAAACTTTATACTCGTAAAGAAATGGCTCCCTACAAAAAAAAAGTCTAAACCAAACAAAAAAAAAACATACACACTACAAAACAAAAAAAAAAAAAAAAAACCAAATAATTGGCCACATACTAAAACACATAACCCCAAAAAAACACCTCTCAATCCTTTAAACATCTATTACTTATGAGGAGGGGCAAGATTAATACATTCAAATTACACCCAAAAACATATAATCTAACCAATAACTGAGAACTCATAAAATTACAAAATGGGCCCAACAAAAACACTAAACAATACCCCACCCAGCCCCACCCACTCCACCACAAAATATTCCCCCATAACACCCTCAACCATGCACAACACAAACTCAACACAAACAAAAAACCTAAAAATCACAATTGTGGCCCAACTAAATATCTATGTGGCCGTCCCCTACTCAAAAACACATATGGCCCTAAATACACCACAACCCAAATCCCTAACTAAAACATCTTCACTAAATAACACGACATACAAGCTTACCTACAATCTCTAAACACTTCTACTCACCAAACAGACTACAACCAATTTGCGTAGGCCTGGTTGCCCCACTCTGCTAATCAACTAAGCTCTCAAAGCCCGCCTACTAAAATAGTGGCCACCTTTCTCACAAGCCACCAACCAAAAAATAAATCAACACACAACAACTAAACTATACCCCAAACTAACCACTACACCGTTCAAAAAAAACTAAGTACACAACCACCTAACTAATATCCTGCCTTTTGGCCGACCTAAACAAAAAAATATACACCAAATCTTCTATCAAAAAGTGCCGTAAGTCCAACCAACAAACTGCCCACACCCCATACTTGGCCTCTACCACAATTCAATCTCATCGTCATACCAAAAACCAACTAAAACCTAAACAAGACCAAATAATACAGGATACACAAGATCTAAAAACAACAAATTTGTGGCCATTAACAACAAAAGCCTACTATAGTAATAGAAGACACAATACCCTATAATCCCCTGGCCCTACCACTAAACAACGTGGCCCATATCCCATATACTTCCAAACCCCAAGCAAACAACTAAAAAATAAACAAATCATTCTAAGTAAATAAAATATAAGCTCTCGAAAAAAAAAAAAATGTAAACAGATTCCACAACAAATAAAAACCCAATAGGCCTCTCTCCCACACCCCTACAAGCCCACCCATGAGTCCACTCACCACCGCCTTACCACCTCCCCCACACCAACCCCGCCAACCTCACTGCCGACCACTAAAACTTCTCTACACAAATTGCACATAACCATCCCCAACTCAATAACTGTGCCCTAACCCCACAGTGGCCTAACAACCAATAACCACTAACCTATTGTGGCGCCTCTTCACAATAACAAAAACTACAGACTCACAACTCAACTGGCCCTCTCATCATAACCAACAGCCCAAACCTCTTCCCACCCCCCCCTCAAAACATCCCCGGCCCTCCCTCAACACAAAAGTTCTCCGGACCACCCTACCCCCCACCCACGTGTGCCCTAGAAACTAACCAAGGCCCACTCTCAAACAAAGACCAAACTATAATCTATAAAATAAACACCTAAACGTTGGCCCACTCAAGCTCAATTTTGTGGCCAGTAACTACTAAATGCCTAATCATACTATCACCACTACAAAATTCTACAAACTATAAAAGCCCTAAACCACCTACAACCTCAACTCCATTAACAATATGCAGCCCAAAACCACTAACAACTAAACTACCATAAAAATGGCCACTCCTCCTAAGGGGCCACTACCGAAATAATCATGTCCCAAAATTACCAAACACCTGAAAATATAAATTGTGAACTTCACTAACTAAAAAATACAAAATCGCTGCCCCTCGTGTGGCCCAACTCAAACCTAAAAGCCCTCACCAACTCATAAACCCAAACATAACTAAATTAAGGGGACCTACATACTAAACCTCAACCAAACCCTAACCTCTCGATCAACAACTACCATAAGTATTGGCCCATCTAACAACAAACCTACAGGCCCTTGGCCAGAAATAAAATATCTACTATCATTTTGTGGGCCCAACAAAAACCAAACAACCATGTGGCCTGTTCCCCCCCTATGGCCCCAACCCATCTTATCCACGCGCTACCCATCTGGCCGCACAACACACCCCTCCGTGCGCACCAACCCTATAACTCCAAATCTAATAGACACTGCAATGAAACAAATCATTCGCCCCACACACTCATCCCACCCAACACACCAACCCATCTCCCAAACATACACACTAACTAAACCCCAAACTGACACCGCACACATCGATTACAAAATAGCCAAGTCACAAATAACAAAAAAAAAAAACATATAGCACCCCCCGGCACTAAAAATACACAAAAAAAACCACACGTAGGCCTGACAAAAAACCCAACACACCACCATCCCAGTGGCCCACACATCTCATTATTATCACTAAAACTCCTTACCACAAGTGCCACCAATAGACTCTTAAAGCCACAAAACACTAAAAAAAAAAAACTCAACGATACAATTAAACTGCCTACCATACACCTCTAAAAAACTATACCTACACCAACTTTCTAAAAAATGGCCCAAAAAAAAACAAGCCCACTAAAAATACACTCCCCAAAACCATCGCGCCCCACCACAACTAATTGACGTCCCCCTTGTGGCCTCAAGACAAAGCCCAGTGCGCCCAACTATACCAAACCCAAACTAATTTTGGCCAAACACTATATAAAAAGAGATATACCTAAAAAACATAAACCACCTGTGGACCTACCAACTAACACAATCATAACAAAAAAACAGTAATTAAAATATCACAAAAATTAACAAAAAAAACCCCAAACTCAAACAAACTCGTAAATAAATTCGCAAATAAAATTATAACATTCTAAACGGCCCATGTGGCCCCTCTCACACCACTGCAAAATTACACTCACTCTAATAAACTAGCCCACTAATAACAAAAACCACTAACTACTAAAACAAAACAAAAAAAATCAACAAACAACTCTCAGCCCCAACTACCCATCTCCAATACAAACTAAAAATAACTCTACCTCACAACCACTCTACATAGTCGGCCCAAACTAAACAATAATTTGTCACACACAGAACAAAGCTACCTAGCCCAACGCCTCAAACTCACACCCCCGAATAAAAACTACTAGTGGCCCTAAACAACACACAAAATTAACTTATATGGCCCTAAAAATCAAAATACAAAACTAGTGCCCCAAGATAACAAACAAAATAACACCAACACCAAAAACTAAAAACACAACTACAAATTGTGGCCAAAGACTACTCAAATAATCACAGTGCCTTAGTACCTAAAAATAAATAAAGTAACTCTAGTCTAAAACCAAGACTCAAACACTAGAACACTACCCTCCTCAAACTCGCCACGCATTACCTCCATGTCCACTCTATTTAATGCCAGAAAGCTTATTGTGGCCACTAAAATAATACAAATACAAATAAAACAACGATTACTACAAAAAAAAAAAACAAAAAAACAAGTAAACCCATCTTAGCCGATATCAAAAAAACCACTTAATAGTGTGGTGCCTCTAATATGAGGCCCTAACACCAAAAAACGACTAAAAAAACCTCACATGGCCCTTTAAAGATAACAACCCTACATTTATTTTTACAAAAACAACCCTACTTACCAACAGAACACACACCCCACGTTGTAGCCCAAACTACGCAAATCCCCATCCCACAAACCACCAAAAACATCTCAATCTTATATTGCCCTCCAACATCAACACTTGGATGCCCTAAGCGTCCCCGGCACCAATCACAACCTACCAATCATAGGTTCCCCTAAACCCAAAACAAAAGGGCCAGAGGCCCAAATTAAACCCTACATTGTACAATGACCATTACCAATTCGTCCTAGGCCTTGTATTCGCATGATATCGTTGATTTTTGGAGAGACTTGATCTAACTTTCTCCACACACACTCTCTTTTTATACAGTGACGTAAAGTTTGTGATACGCCCAACTGTAGGTAGACAGTGAACGACGACGAACGTTAACTTTTTAAGAATACTCCATTCACATTTTCTATGGGATTACACGATTCAGGAGAACGAGCTGGCCAAGATATGTCCTAAGCCCTAATTGAGACTTGCATAAGTTGTCAACTCTACTACTCCTGTGACTACGTAGCATTATCATCCATAAATAACCAAGTCGATGGAATCACCCAAGTTGATCTGTCATTTGGCCAAAGTTTCAACTCGTAAAACATCAACAATAGCGTTCAGAATATTCATGGTTCCTTGGATTGTATGTGAAGTTCAGAGCGACCATTAGGTCAAATGGCCAGCCCAAATCAGTAGAGTTGCAACCATCCTTTGTACCACGGGAGGGAACGATGTAATGTCTCGTAAATTTCCTGATCAGATTCTATCCATAATCTCCAATCGACCATTCACTATCCTTACAGACGGACTGATGCCTCATCAGACCAGACAACCCGATCCCATTGATTTACGCCCAGTACAATGACTACATTGCCCCCTGAGACGCATCTTTTTGTATGCTGATCGGATAATTACGATCTGAGAGGGCCTCTATAACAAAACTCTTGAAATTCGACCTCAATAAGTCTTCTACGAATAGTGAGGACTTAGAAATAGAACGAGTCTAGTCTCAGCAGATCATCCTCAGTTAACGTCTGACTATCGGATCAACTTTAACAAATCTCAAAATTTAGGCGATCCTCTCTACTACGTTTGGATGTTTTAGCGTGGACGGCCAGAGCCCTCCTATACGACAGAGTCGAAAATCATCATTATGCCATCGAATGAACATTTGTTGTGAAGGGACATTTAGGTCGCTTGCTTGTAGCTCGCAAACGGAAACCCTAGGTTCTAGCAAGGCCAGACACTTTTGACCTTTTGTGAATGCGATCTCGTTTTATTGTTCAATTGAGTGCTTTGTATTGTTTTCTAACCGGTAAGAGATAGACATTTACTAGCTGAAAGCAAAGTCAGGAGTGGCTGCAAAACATTGCACCACCGCAACGAGAAGTCAGGAAGCCTATGGAACATGAAGTCCAGTTAATCACATGTAGGCAGTTACATTAATTGGTTGATGAAATAATGGTGCCTTATACTGGTCTCTGATTGACCGATTATCTATATTTTTTTGTTTTGCTTGATACTTTTGGCTTGTAAAACAACATATTAACATAACAAAGGAAACAAATGTAATTTTAGAAGATGAGGTATGATATTCATATTTGTTGTAACATTGCTAAATGAAATCAAAAATATCTACTACTTTTTTTTAACTATAACAGAACACAACTCACTATTCATGCATGAAATTTCCAACCATGATATTAATAAGCACAACTAAATAATCTTCCAAATTTCAGAGAAAATGTTGTTCAAGTTTGGCGGAGTTATACAACAGCTTGAAGTTAAGGCGATGATTTAAGGTGATCCATTTATTATGAACACTCTGTACTTCACATCAATTAGGCAAGCCTCACACTATGTTTCCTGAACCACGTGTCATCAAGCTGACCAACACATAAATAAGCCTTATTGTGATCCGCGATTATCAGCATGCGATTTAAATTTGATGATAATATTCACAAGCGACATAGGTACTTCTATTCTTCTCCCCCCACATTTTCACTATTTTTCCACATTCATCAAATTTCACCAAACCCCTTTAATCACTTGGTATAGACCTGTACTTGATACAGTCACTGAGAGACACTACAGCACCGACGGAGACAGTCTTTACTTTAAACCCTGGGATGCGAGGAATTGTAGTCTCTTGGAAAACTCAGTTAGAATACAAGGTAACAGGCTAGTGATAATAAACATCGTGTGAATTGATGTTCTGCAGACAAATGACGTGCAGTTGTCTAATTCTGAGGCTGTAAATGTTCTATAAGTTAGGTAAGATGAGTTTTACACACTCAACGCTATGCCACATCAGTGAGAACAGGTAGGAGCAAGAGAAGATCGTTGCCGATGCAACACTTTCGGGTGTCAACAACAGAAATGTGGGGGGGGGAAGAATAGAAGTACCAAAAGATATATGAAACGGTTTTGTACATCATGCAGTTCGTATTATAACAAGTATTTTAATCTGATTGAAATCTTCAAGGATGATAACAAAGCATTTAATGTAGAAGTCATGCTAGCAGCACAACCCTCACGAAAATTTTTCATGAGAACTCTTGAAATTTAATGCGGATTCAAGAGATCTTTATGAGAACTCATGAGATTATGATGAATCTTATGATATTCTAATTCAACATTTTTCTCATGAATGTTCTCAAATACTCAGGTATGTTCTCGATGATTCTTTGATAAGAATATATGATTTCATGGGAAAATCATGAGCATCATCATGAGGTATGTTGCTCTGAAAATAAAGTTTATAAGTAGTAAGGAATGCAATGTAGCCGGCGAAAGAAAGAGAGCTTATTCAATCGATAAAATCTCTCCAAGTTTCGGGTAGTCTCAAAAGGATAAAAAAACAACACATATGAAACTATAAGCGGCGCAATCTTCAATTTTAGATGCAAAGTTAGAATGTACTTTCGATGTTTTCACTCACAATATTTCTTAAACAACAAATCGAATATATTCTGAGCCCTCGCACGCGCATCATCATGACGAGAATCACGGCACAGTCAGAATGAAAATTACATTTAACACAGCACAAAAGCACGAGTACATAAGAACTAGGGGGCCACATGGAAGAGCGGGTGTTTCACCGAATGTGTCTTCCGAGTATAAAATCAAGGAACATTTATTATATTATTTTTTATCACAGTGTCGCTGAAGAACGGACGGAATGACACGTGACACGTGATCATAAAACATGACCATAGCACGCGGTATGTCTGGCCTCACCTCCTTTTTTGCCTGTTCCTTGAAGAGAGTATAAAAAAGATGTTCACCAACGCTCAAATGCTTGCCTTGGGAAGTTTAGCGAACCTCAGACTGCCCTGAGAGCCGTCGCCATAACACTGTCCGCCGATCTCCTTGGTGTACAGAAGGAATATATGTTTTTACTTTATCTCTTCTCTACTTTTGAACTTTAATTTCTATGTCTTACTCAGGCCACCGACATACCCGCGTGCTATGTCCATTTTTTATGATCACGTGTCACGTGTCCATAGTCCGTCTCCGCTCTTCATCGACACCATGATATAGTACTACTCGTGCAATTTTGTGCTGTAAATAGTAATTTTCAATCTGCCAAGCGTGAATATTTTTTTTTTTTTTTTTCATGAGATGCAGCAGGCCCAAAATCTAATATTGATGCCAAGACCTATTGCTGTTTTATACAGATACAGCGCAATACACGAAAAGATTAAAACATCATTATTTACAATTAGTTCCAATTGATTGCATTCTTTTATCATGCTAAGAGATCTTTCATAGGTCGAAAGGCCTCAATCCTGAAATTGGACTTACTAAACACACATTCACTAGATCTTCATTATACATTAAATCAGATTTCCTTTTTGTAGATATTTATGATGTTTTCGTTTTACATTCTTCTACTTTCGCTGTTAATGGTGCGTTCACATATTCGCTCAGACTATCACAATTATAGAGAATAGAGTGCGAATTGCCAGGGAACCACAACTAAGCAAATGGGCTTAAAGCAATTGATGAAAAACTGTGATTTTCCAAAAATTCATGCAATTGTTTGATATCGATTTTCACAAAAATCACTACTTCCTTCTAAGTGATGATTTTCTTATAGGCTGTTTAGCTGTTTTGGAATCGAGTCTAGTGTTTTTCCTTTATCATTGCATAGCATTACAATCATAGGGTTTACAAGGTGTGCTTTCGGTCTGCAAAATTATTTGAAAAATGCATCGAAAAGATCCTCGAATGAAAGACGTTCTCGCAAACATATTGGAATTGATGAAAACACATCCCGTGCCATACTGCAACGCTAATCGTATTTTGATTGACTTAGATGAAAGTCACAAGGTGTTGGACATAATCGTATCTAATGTATATTTTGCAACGTGTCCAGAATTCATTTATCTAAATGGTTGCAATTCTATTCCACTTCGAACCTCCTGTGAACTGCCTTCAAAAGAAGCTTATGAAGTAGTGGCACCAGGGGTTTAAGAACACTGTAGCTTAAAATGCATCAAG
>CAJQUW010015348.1:0-104199 GCA_907163375.1 Prostheceraeus crozeri | reverse complement strand
ATGTACAATTGACTACATTACTAAGTGCACAAGAAGTCAAAAATATAGATCAACCTATTACGAATCAACTTAAGGAACTAACACAAGAGGATATGGAAATTCAGAAGATTAAGGATCCCTATCGACGAATGCAGTTAGCAGCTGAAAACATTGATGAGAGGCGACAGATTCGTGACAAGTTGCGACGATTTATAACCTTGTCAACACAACGACCATATCGTGTGCGCGCTGAGCGATTATTTGACTTCATTGATCCACATGTGAAGTTCAATGAGAGAGGGGAGATAATAGATGAAACAACTGGTGATGTTATTAGAAATAGTCACATAGATGACCTTCTACAATATGCTGTTAGAGATGTAAGGCGAAAACTAGGTGCACCACAAGGGTGGGCATATTTTCAGAAGATTTTATCTGATCAAAATGTACCTCACAATATTATTGGAGGACCGACTGTGAATGAATTGGATAAGGGTCACTTACAAGATGGATCAAAGAGTAAAACACCCACGATGGCGGTCAAGCGAGAGCTTGCAGATCCCGATGATCTGCAACCAAAAAGAGCTACTAGGCGCTCAATGCGTGTTGCGAAGGAGTATAGTAAATATTAAGCAAATATGAATTAAGCCTTGCCTCTCTCATATCTTGTCGTTACAAAAATTTTGCTGTTGTTTGAAATCTGCGCTCGAAGGTAAAGCAGAAGAGGGCATAGAGGTTGATATCAATTGCGTTAGCAGTTGCTGTGCGAGTAATACGCGTGCAAATCAGAACAAAGACGATGAGTACAGCAGTGAAACTCAGAAAGATTTATTACGACTTAAATCATCCCGCAAGTTTCAGTCGTCCGGAGGTTCTAGCTCGTGCAGCAGGTGTGGGAATAGAGAAAGTCAAGAAGTGGTTGAGGAGTCAACCGACTTACACTCTTCACAAAAATGCGAGAAAGCGGTTTCCAACGAGAAAATATGTTGTTAACAATATAGATAGTCAATGGCAAGCGGACTTGGCTGACATGCAACAGATATCACAGTACAATGATGGCTATAAATACATCTTAACCGTAATAGATATTTTATCTCGCTATGCTTGGGCACGTGCACTGAAATCTAAACGAGAACCAGAAGTTGAAGCGGCTTTTCAGAGCATTTTCGATGAGGGGCGTGTTCCGCAAAGAATACAGACCGATCAAGAGAAGGAATTCGAAAACTCTCATGTTCGAAGTCTCCTTAAAAGTCATAATGTGGAATTGTTTAGTGTCAAAAGTGCTTATAAAGCTGCCATGGTTGAGAGGTTCAATCGCACACTGAAGACAAAAATATGGCGCTATTTCACTGCAAAAAATACACATGTTTGGGTAGGTGAGCTGCAGAAATTTGTTAAGAATTACAATGAAAGCTACCATCGAATCATTAAGATGAAACCAGTTGATGTTACCCCAGATAATGCGATGGATGTATGGCTTCGATAGTATGATAAGAAAGCGAAAAACATTTCCAATGAAAAGAAAATTAATGTTGGTGATAGAGTTCGGATTTCAAAGGTTAAGTCTACATTTGAGAAGGGGTATCTACCTAATTGGACTGAAGAAGAGTTTTTTGTAGATGAAGTAAATACAAAATTTAGAACCACCATGTATAAATTAATAGATTACCATGGCAATCCAATTGAAGGAAAAGTTTACTCTTATGAATTGCAGGTAGTAGACAGAAGTGAAGAGGTATATATGATTGACAAAATAATTAGGAGGAAAGGTCATGGCAATCAAAGGAATATCTAGTTAAATGGAAAGGATATCCTGATTCATTCAATAGCTGGATAACGCACCAGGATCTACAAAATGTGGAGGTGGGAGACACTCGTAACCTTTAAGCTAATATAGCATGCGACTTCTTCCATATATGAGTTTAATATGTCTACTAACTTCAACATCATTCTTCCAAGCAATAGCAACCCCAAGATATTCCCAAGTAACAAACCATCTCTATACTCTGTTGAATTCGCTAATCCAATTACTCTGCATGGACCCCATGAAGTTGCTCTAACTGAAATTACTTATTACAACGATGTCAGTTTGCTAAAGAACAACTATTTTGAACTACATAAAGAAGTGCGAGAGAAGGATGATTGCTTTCGCATATTTCAAAATAGTCTGCATGGTACATGGGCTTTTCATCATCTAACTTTACATCCTTTTTCAACATCTTTACCATCTGTCCAAAACATGATTAAAATTCAAAAGGCATTTGCAACGTCAACTCTTGATTCTAAGGTTCCCACAATGAGCTTGCAAGATACAGAAAAGGAAATCGGTAGAATGTTTGAACGAATAAATGATCTCTTCAAGCTGACTTTGAATAAATTCTACAAACCAGTCATAAAGGGGTCAACAAAATTGGTGAAGGAAGGGAAGCATGTTCTTTTTGTATTAGGTAAGGATTTGAGTCATACTTTTGGGTATTCCAGAACAACTTTCTCATCAAGGTATTGGTGCAATGGACGTGGGTGGAATTCGGAGAGGAAAGTCACTGATTTTCAATGTAGAATTGTGCCATTGTATGCATTACAAAAAAGGAGCATCCGAGTAAAAAATAAATTTGAGGTCATTAGAAGTGTTGAAGACTTTGCAAGAAAGTTACAAGGATCAGTGCCAGAAACGTTAATGACTTGTGAATATAAGAAAGAGAAAGTAACTTTATTTACTGTTGAAACGGAGGCAGAATTTATTGTTTTTACTAAAAAGACACCATTGGAAAAGTCTGAGTCCGCTGTTATTGAATTCGGATCTGAAATGATTGGGATGTTTAAGGGCCTTGAAAGCGCACCTTGGTTGACAGAATTAAATGATACATTCAAGGTTCAATTGTCCTCTTCTAAACTCAAAGCATCAACAAATGCTTCATGGGATATTCACGTATACAGCGAAGACATATTGGGTGATGAATTGTCTACTTCCAGTGAACTTGTAAAAAGAGTTAATTTGAACATTGAAAGCTTGAAAACGCCAACTGAATTGTGTACAAAGTTAAATGAGTTTGGTGTAGATTACCTTGATGCAGATGAATATCACTTTTCTTATGACCCACATAAGAAACGCATGATTCTAAAGGTAGGGAAGAACTCTCTTATCAAGCTGGATAGCGTGTTAACGACCACATTGGGATTCTCAAAATCAACTATTTATGAAGGTACATCAATAGGCGATACAGCCCCATCACTAGAGCGTGATTTAAGTAACTTATACGTCTATTGTAACATTATGGAATATACAAGGGTTGGCGACATTGAGGCCCCACTTCTGCGCACATTTCCTCTCTCATCCGTAAGGAAGCAACTAATCAATCGAGAATTTTTTAACACAATGTATCTACCAATCAGCCGAAATTTCATCAATAGAATTGACATATCAATTCATGATGATGCAGGAGAAGTAGTACCGTTCTGTGGTGGTGTTACTGTTTTGACCCTACATATTAGGTCACGAGAATAAGGCTTTACGCTATTGTGACTTCCATAGCTATTCAATAGTCATAATGACAGGCATTTACAGTAGACCATCATATCAGAGCGGTTATCCCGTGTTTGTTGGAGGTAGACGACAAGTTGGAGGAGGCATATTTGGTGCACTAAGACGTATGGTTCTTCCAACACTCAAAAAGTATGGCGTACCAATCATGAAGCGTGTTGGAAGCAGGGCTTTAGATTTTGCAGCAAATGTTGCAGCTGATGCGCTTCAATGTGAGGATATCGGTGAATCTATGAAAATGCGCGCGCAGCAATCTGCCATAGACGCATTAGATGATTTAACAAAGACGAGACGTACAGTTCGGAAGAAGCGTAGGAAGTCAAGACAAGTTGGATCCGGTCGAGTTACTAAGCAAAGACGCAGGAAAAGTGAAAAGCCGACAAGAGCAGCACGTTCTAAATCTAGACGTCGAGTGAAAACAAGAAGGCGCAAACGAAATTCCACAGCGATTAGAAAGAAGTCAAAACGAAGGAAGACAACATATTTGTAGAGCTAATACGGTGCAGAGTATCAATTCGGCTTTGTGTTTCTTCGATTATCCCCCTCATCAGACAGACATCATCTCCTCAACAATTGTAGACATAGTCCCCACAACAAATATCGATGGTAACCAGCAGCCTATTCAGTTTGATATACCTGCCAATCCTCAAGATTATATTGACTGTCAATCAATTGATTTAGAGTTGTGTATACAAATTAAGAAGACTGATTGTACAAATATCGATTCATCCAAGGATATAGTGGGATTAGCAAATCTTCCTATTGCCAGTCTGTTCTCAGATGTGTATCTAATATTGAATGACAAACAGATTGAAGGAGGGGATCGAGCATATCCATATGGAGCATATATACATACGAGGTGTGTCAGAAAAGTATCCGGACTGTGCCTGCTGTTCAAGCAAGAAATAGAAAATCGATAATCCGGTTACGTAATTAGAGACGGGTAACCACTCTGTGCAAATGAACGCCGAATCAGCCATCTCTGCAGCCATTGTGTGCGTCTCGCAGGCGGTTGATTACAACTCATCGAAGTTATCTCGTTTTGTCACCTCTTAAGCGCGATGAATGTTTTCGACTGCACATTTCGTTATGGCATTAGAGCAGCGAACGAATTTGAAATTCTTGGTCCGCCTGGGAAAGTCTCCTACGGAAGCATTCAAAATGCTGCAATTAGTTTACCGGGACGAAACAATGGCCCGGTCTTCGGTTTTTGAGTGGCACAAACGATTCAGAGACGGACTCGAGGAAGTGGAGGACGCCGCCAGGAGTGGAAGACCATCGACCAGCAGAACGGAGGAGAACGTTGATCGCGTAAGACAGATGATTCGGAATGATCGTCGGCTGACTGTAAGGATGATAGCTGACAGTCTAAGCATCAATCGAGATTGCGTCTGGAGGATCATCACAGAAGACTTGGGCATGCGAAAGATCTGCGCGAAGATGGTCCCGAAGCTGCTGAACGACGACCAGAAGGAGCGGCGTGTCCAAGTGTGTGAGGACATCATCGAGCGCCTCGAAACCGAACCGAACTTCCTAGCAAAGGTCATCACGGGCGATGAGTCATGAGTCTTTGAGTACGACCCAGAAACGAAGCGTCAAAGTTGCGAGTGGAAAAGTCCTGGGTCACCGAGGCCACAGAAAGCGAGACAATCAAGATCCAAAATCAAACTATGTTGATCGCCCTCTTCGATATCAGAGGAATTATCCACGCTGAATTCTTACCGCAAGGTCAAACGATCAACCAGTATGTCTACAAACAGATCTTACGACGTTTATTCCGATCAGTGCGTGAGAAGAGGAGAGACTTTTGGCTGGACAGCTCGTGGATGCTTCATCATGACAACGCGCCGGCTCACAACGCTCTGAGAATTCGTCAGTTCTTGGCCGAGAAGAACGTCACCGTCCTTGATCAACCTCCGTACTCCCCCGACCTAGCTCCGTGCAATTTTTTTCTATTCCCCAAGCTGAAAGAAGTGATCAAAGGAACACATTTTTCGGATGTGGAGACCATCAAGAAGGCCGTGACGACGGAACTCCGCAAGATGACGCAAGATTCCTTCCAGGAGTGCATGAACGCATGGCAGAAGAGGATGAAGTGTGTTAGACTCGGAGGGTGTTACTTTGAAGGGGAGAGGGCTTAAATTTTTGCTGTATTTCAAAATAAAGTTTTTGTGAACACAGTCCGGATACTTTTCTGACACACCTCGTACAATGACTCAATTTCAAAAGCAAGCTAAACAGTCACACTTGCAAGTTTCTGGGTGGTATGATGATCAGCAAGGGAAATTTGATGATGTCTCAAATACAGGGTTGAAAAGACGAATGGATTTAACAGCGGATTCAAAGGAATTATACTTGAAAGGACCTGTCTATCTTGATTTCCTTCGTCAATCTAGATATCTGCTATCACAGGTTAAAATGCAAATAAAATTTATTCGTGCACATCCTGAGTTCGCGTTAATGGCTTTTGGAGCTACAAACTATCAAGTCAACATAAGTAATGCCGTGCTCAATGTAAGGCGAGTAACAATGAACCCGTCAGTCATCAACGAGCATGCGGCAGAATTGAGGAAAAACAATGCAATATATCCAGTTAATCACAGTGTGTTGACAAACTTCACAATTGGTGCGGGATCATCCTCACATGCCTACCCAAATCTTTTTCCCACTGCAATGCCAAAGGCGGTGTATATCACATTTGTGGAAAAATGAGGCATTCATTGGTGCTTTTGAAAAGAATCCATTCAATTTCCAACACTTTAATGTTAGCAAACTAGCACTCTATCAGGATGGGAAATTTGTATCTTGCAAAGCATATGAGCCTAATTTCAAAGATGGTAAATTCGCACGTGAATATGGTTCTACTTTCACCGCCCTCAACATGTTTAATACAGATGATTCAAATGGAATTACAATGGATATGTACAAGAATGGCTACTTCTTCATTATATACAACCTCACAGCAGGTGCAGATCTAGGTGGTGAAAGCGTAGGAGTTACAAAGCCTGGAAATCTACGACTGGAGGTATAATTTGAGTCACCTTTGAAGAAAATAATTACTTGTCTCATTTATGCTATCTATGATAGCAAAGTTGAGATAACAAGAATGAGAGACGTGACTGTCAGCTATCAGAGATGAGTAACTTAAGCAACATAGAAATCTTGAGGAAAGTGAGGAAAGCTCATCCCTACTCCAAGACAATATTTCTCAATGTCTTTTCTAGAGATAATTTACCTGATTCAATTCATTTCTATCCTTGTTCGCTTATCATCAATACGGATACCAACAATCTTCCCGGAAAACATTGGATTGCTGTATACATCAATCGTTATAAAGTTGCCGAATATTTTGACTCTCTTAATCAACCTCGTTTACATGATATCGCATTATGGATGAACAGGTTCTCCTGGACTGTTAGGAAAGTGACATCGTTCCCACTTCAAAGTAATACATCTCTAATGTGCGGTGGCTATGTACTCTATTTTGTCAACGAGAGACCATTGAAAAATAACTGTAAAAGTGCTTTAGAACTATTTTCAAAAAACTGTGATAAAAATGATGTAGTTTTAACTAAAAATGTTGAAACAGTTTTGAAATAAAGTTTTATGTTGTATCATTAACTTGCTCTCTTTTTTTACAAAACAAGGGTTTATAAGGAAAACAAAAACATATTCATATTTCATTATCTATTCACATATATACAAAATCTACAATTTGGTTTTCATGAAACATTTTTTCAAATCACATATGATGGGAGGTACATCACTTATGTCTTTGATGCCGGTTATCACAATCTTTCCATTATGGAACACATGAACATGATATGGATGCCAGTTAGTCAATTGAGCTGCTGGAAATAACTCCACTTCATAAGTTAGATTATGTGATGATGTAACTTTACGGAAGTCATAGTGATAGCGTAATTCACATAACACGGTCATTGTCTTCACTTTCCAATCAGATAATGAATCACCAAGTAAATGTTCCAAAGTTAGGTGTAGATATGAGAGATCACCCTCCATGACCCTTCCAATACATTGGATTGTTCCATTTGGAAAGAATAGGATAGTGAGAGATTTATCCTTACTCTGAATCCTCCATGTTAACATTGAGGGTCTTCCAAGATTTAAGCTCGTTGTCGGCTTCAATTTGAGTTTTATCAGTAACCATTGTTTTCGGTTGGGTATATTCCTCTCGATCTCTTGTAGATTAAGTTTTGACTTTGCTTTTGTAGTTAACATCCGATTTACAACTTCCAACCGTTTGATGTCCTCCATCTTTAATGAATGACATTATCTGTGGTAGTATCTTCCTTGTAAAGGTTTCCCATGTGACGTCACTGAAACGAAAAAATCGATATTCAACATCTTCCCGTTTTGGTGAACAGACGTATAGTTTGACTGATGAATCACACTTTATCCATACCTTGTCATCGAGAGGAATCTTGATCCGAGTCTTATGGTTGTCAATGAGATCCGCAAAGTCTTTCAGTGAAGGCAATGAGTCAATACTAATGCAAACGCCACGATGTTTTCGATCACTATTTGCTATTGAATGACGAAATGCTATTCTTTTAGAATTTGTTATGTGAACGTTTTGAACGTCACTAAGTTTCCATGTTCTAATGTAATGAGGCATGTTCCGAAAGCTATGTTTCAAATTTGAGTTTAATGTTTGACTAAAGTTTGTTATTATATTAGCTCAACATATCGGAATGATGTTGAGCACAAATTCTTCACATATTCATTCACATTAGGACTACCTATTTACTAGTAATCATTTCTACATATCGGAAAGATGAAGAAATTTCAATTTTAGTAAGACTACTTATGTATTAGTAAGTGTTGCTACATGTCGGAAGATGCAGCAATCGCAAGATCTATTACAAGTGGAATATTATATTGTTTTTATTTAGACTTATTCTACATCACCTGTGACAGGAAGGCTTCTCCTTCTCTTCGACGGTGGGGGAAGACCTAGGCTGTAGTGTCCATATGGTAATGATAAATTTTTATCCAGCCAACAGCGCTTATCCTCCCAAAGTGAAAGACCTCGCTTCCTAAATGATTTTGTGCTAACTATGTGATTTTTGAATTTATAATTGTCATATCTTCAGTTGTATCATTCTCACTATAATAGACACTCCTATAGTCATTATGTTTCAATTTTTTAACTGCTGCTCTCTGAATTCCTTTTGCACGTTTGATGCTATGATTCGTAGAGTCTAGATATTTCATTGAATACATTTTCGGTTTTAGTAGGATCATTTCCTCAAGCAACTTTCCAGCACACTCATCCTTAAAACAACCTAATCTAGCTTTGTTTGTAGTTGAGTATAGTCGGTGCTGCCTGTCATAGTTTGAAGAGTCAAACTTTTCACCGAAGTATAGAAGTATACCTTCCAGACGGACAGATGGTGATGTGTATAAACATAGGAAGAAACTGCCGGTATCACCTCCACAAAGCCGCGTTCTATTTATCAGTGGACACCCTTTTACAGTAGGCGCCACATTACTTGGGACACCTGAAATTTTGCAAAAATTGTCATATGATATACTCGGACACCAATCGATTACAAAGAGGCTATTTCTACTTTATTGATGTGGACATTAGCTAGATTTCTGCTTAGTCCAATGAGCATTTTCAAAGGTCATGTTCATCAATTCAACATAACATTGTATTTCCTAAACGACAAATTACTTGGGACAATATGAGAACTATTTGATTTTCCAATGTACACCCGTATTTAATGCTGAAATCTAACATTAATGGTTTCAAAATGCACAGAAAACAAATCAGGCTCACTGTTCAGACATTTAGCCAAATCAAAACTTCGTATGTCCACCCTTAGCGTCGATCACTGCTTGCATTCTCTTGGGCATGCTGTCGATGAGTTTTAAAAGAGTATTAGGCAGTGTTGCATCGCGGTGCCAATATTGTATGATACAGGAGATTAATTCTTGCTTCGTGGTTGTTGTTTTTAATGAAATCCGCCGCTTGATGATACCCCAGACATTCTCTATAGGGTTCAAATCCGGAGAGTTCCCAATCCAATGTCACAATGTTGTTGCTTCGAAGAAACTCAGTTATTATCTTTGCTTTGTGGCATGGTGCTCCACCATGCATAAAGATGACATTTCCGTTTGGAAACCATGCACGGAGTTAAGGAAGTGCACGTGATTCCAGAACCTTCTGGTAATGACAAGCGTTCATATTGCCTTCGACGATATGAAGCTTTCCTGGCCCTTTCGCACTAATAACTCCCCAGACCATCACTTTCGTCGGATGTTTCACTGTCTGTCTGATGGGCACTGGAGTTCCTCATATATGCCACACTCTGCTTCGTTGCGCTCCTTTACATTCGAAGAGACTTTCGTCGCTGAAGCAGACCTGCCTCCATTCTTCCACTGTCCACTCAACATGCTTCTTTGCGAAGGACAGTCGTTTGCGCATCATTGAAGGGGTAAGCTTTGGCACACGTCTAGGAACCACCGAGCGACAAAATGTATTGAGTCGTCTTTGCACAGTCCTCAAGGAGGCCTTAACACCGTCATTCTCCTATTCTCCATGGAGGTGATGAGCGTCATCAAGAGGATTTCGTCGTAAATTTCGAAGGAAAAGGCGGTCCTCTTTCTTAGTTGTCGATGCTTTGCGTCCGCATTTGCCATGTCGTCGAGATTTAATTGTCGAAGACGTTTTCAACCGTGCCACAGATGATTTGCTCACTCCAGTTCTTCTCACTATTTCTCGAATAGACATTGTTTTTAGGTTCAGCAACGTTATAACTTTGGTTCTCTTTTCTGTTGAGAGGTCTTGACCTGGCATTGTGCTTCACAGTGCACTGAATGATGAAATGTGGTTTGAACAAGTCTAGATGTGAAAATCTATGAATTAAAATTCATATTCAAACTCAAATTTGATAAATTTCTATGAGCGTGTCTTTTTACAACTTGCAGAAATCAGATGTGATGTCTGACGCCCCAGAAGGAACGCAATAGATATCTGTCCCAAGTAATTTGTCGCGTGCTCATTTCACACTTTGCTTCGTCAAAAAGTTGTGAAACATGATATCTTGGCGCCCATGTGCTGGTAATACATTCAACACTCATGAGAACAAATGTGCCTGAAATTGCTTCCAATGCATGTGCATACAAGAAATTATGACCGAAATACTTAAAAAGTGAAGGTGTCCCAAGTAATATGGCGCCTACTGTAGATCATTGCAATATAATTGATACATTTCCAACTTACTAAAGTCAAGTACTGCTTGACCAACATATATTAATTTATTTAAAACTATTGAAGGTTTGTAGATTTCCATACCAACCAGATCTTCATCAAATATTTTGTGTTGAACATAGAGAGGGTGATTTGACAATTTCAGTAGTTGTTTCTCATTGTTGACTAGTTTACATTTTTTCCTTCTCCTTACATTTTCCATTGTTTTACCATATAAAGAATTATTTTTCAATTTGTAGAATGACTTTTCGAAGTCAGTGTTTGATTGAGCCCTCTTTTGAGAGTTCATATCAATGTATGTTTTTAACCAAGGCTTTTGTGTGAATTTTATGCCACTATGAATCTTCTTGATTCTCATGCCCATGGTCAAGTAAAATTTTAAAATTGAGTAGTGGACTACATAATTTTCCCTATCAAATTGATGGAGCAGAAGTTTCTTGATAGAAGAAAAATGTGCATTTGGTCTTACTTTTTCATATGGATTTTTCATATAGTGTGAAAACATTCTCTTTTCAATCATCTGCATTTCTGGAGCTAATGGGAAATCGGCAGTGTCATCATGAATGGCTGCAGGATACTCTAAATCTAAATCAAAAATGTAGCCGATTTCACCATCATCATCTATATTTTGAACATTTTCTTCATTTAAAAAATTATCTAATTCACCTTCATTCAACCATTTGAAATTTGAGTGGGGTAGATTCCTACTGAGTGAAGAACCGTAAAGGTTATTAACATCTAAGTAGGTCAAATGTCGACTTTCATGTGTATTATTTCCTAATTCTTCAATGCGTGCACGCGCTCGGTGAATGTTGGTGAAAGTCATGCCCCCTCTAATTCCTCGTTCAAATAGATTGTACATATTTTCATATTGTATGTAGTGTGGGGGATCATTGGAAGAGAAATTTAGTGCTGAGGTGTGGGAGAGCTTTATTTTTTTTAAAGCTAAGATGTGGGAGACTGACAAAATGTACAGGGTCGACTTCATCCTCACGTTGACTCAATGCTCTAAACACTTCAAATATGTCTGCCAACAATAAAACATCTAACTTCAGATATGCCAGCATGTAATCACCAAATGTGCTACAATTAAATTCAATCCATGCCTTGTTAGCGTGTTCATATTCACTATCGGAACAGTGATCACGAGTAAGATCATTATAGAATTCAAATTGTGGTAGACAGTCTTCCGTCAAAGTGTTTAAGTTTTTGAAGTATGAATATGGAAACACTCCCTTCTGATATAAAACATTATCACTTAATTGTGGAAATTCTACCCTTAATGTCTCTACATGCTCATACGTTTGCAAGCCCTTGGCTAATTCACTCAAGGATGCACTTAGAAATTGATATGAGTCTAAGAATTTTAGTTTAAAGTATACTGTCTTCCCTTTGTATTCATTTACGGGGACACTGGCGGATAAAGTTATATATTTTTCAGCAGTTGCTGCTACAACATCTAATTTCCAAGATTTCATTCTTCCAATCGCTTTATAGCAAACGATGTGACTATCATAATTTTTAAAATTGTGGAAAAATATGGGGAGCTCCCGTCTGTTAAGTCTTAACCGGAGATTGCATTTCCTACATAACGCTTGCCTATATCGTCCGGTGATATGATCATGATCACGAACTTTTATGACTTCATCGCTGAATTTCGATTTACATTTGTTGCAACATTCTGCATTCTCATGGCGTGCTTTTTCATCCGCTGACAGTGACATTGGCTGCCTAGTTGTTGCACATTGGTTGTCATATAAGTCTTGGGCTACAGTTTCTAAGTGGTGCAAGAAACTAATAATGCAATTTTCTCCCTCAAAGAGGTAATACTTGTTTTCAAATTTCGATTGAAGGGCATTATGCCAGACATGATAAGCTCCAATGGCCGCAGGTTTATGTATTTTATTATCAATGTAGCACTCTATATCTGCATAAATTACTAAAGGAGGACTTAGTTGATATTCCATGCTACTTGTTAGTACTTTTAGATCCGATGGCATTTTTTCTATTTGTGCTTTTCCTCGAATGCAAAACTGGAAGTGTCGTTCTAGTGTTGTCTTATATGTGAATGACTGAGTGCATCTTTCGCAGAAGTATTTATGTCCTTTTAAAGTTCTCCTATACAATCTTGACAGCTTTGGAATTCCACAATAGTGTGCTGCTCCATTGTTTAGAATTAGCAAAATATTGACCGTTTGCCTACCAGTAAAGTTACTATTGTAACGAACACCTTTGAGTCCATTTTCATAAAAGTGAATGTTAATTTTAATATCATTATTTTTCTCAAATTTTGGAATATCTTTGATTGATACTGGTGTGGAAATGCCTTCCATATTTAGCTCAGATGTCCACTTACTATATGATTTTACTTCATTCCTTGAATGAAGTACTTCACTATAATGCAATATTGATAAAACTGCATATATGAAGCAATCATTTGCATTTGAATTAACATTAATGACAGCTTTAGAGTTTTTTAACTTCTTTGGTAGAGGAAATGATTGTCCACCTGAAAGTATTGGACTTGTTATTACATTGAACTCTATATTTTGCACATCATCTATAATCCAATTGCTACCCTTTTTTGTGAAGGCTTCAATATGATTTATTAGACTATTTAGATGATCCTGAAACCAAGCATCATAGTCATAGATATAGTTTGAGGATGATGAGGTAAAGTGTGCGAGAAAAGTTTCTTCTTCTTGAGGATTAGAACGGACATAACGAATTTGTGCAATCAGACGACCGCGCAATTGATAGCTCCTTAGTAAGTCAGACACTAAATTCCCTAACATGGAACGCATGCTTTCTAAGAATGATGTTATGTCCACAGTAGGTGTTGTTGGTGTGATATCATACACACGTGCATGGCCATTGAGTGCACTTTCGCTGAGACTAACAGTTGCATAGTTATTATGCATATTCATCTCACTATTTGTATTATGTACATTCATATGTTGTCAAAATCTACTTATAGAGTTATACGCTTTGCCACACCGAGAGCAGTATTGCATAAAGTTTTGTATGTTAGTTGAAGCGCTGGTTGTTGGCTTAGAAGTAGATCTATTTTGATTATTTGAATTTGACTCTGTTATGCTATCATTCGGTTTATTATTGCATACAAGTTTATTCCTCTTAAGATTATCTATCCTATTCGTCTTATATGGACACTTGCTACATTGATACGTTTTTCCTAACTTACAAAATTTTTCATGACGTTGCAAATTGCCTATGAGAGTAAATACTTTTCCACACTTGGTACAAACAACCATGATTATTGATGAGGATTGAAATTTGCAAGCCCTTATGTACATCTACCATCTAATGACGTCAGCGTCATCACCAGCCAATACCATATGTTCCGATCTGTTGTAAAGAGAAAACATAAAATTTAAAGCAATCTATTTTTTTCCAAAAGTAAAAAGAAGTTATAACTTGATGCATTTCACAATGCCACTGTGGTATAATTTTAAGTGGCTACAGCTTTCACTGCAGCCACCCAAATCGTCCATTCGCGTCAGTCTAAGTCTACGGATGGTATTATCGCTGAACTCGACGTGGACTAAGGTCTCTTTCTCATGTCGTTGGCTATTTGTTACTTGTGAGGCCAACAGGAGGTTTGATTGAGTTATGTTTTGTAAGGACTCAACCAAACCTCTGTTGTCCTCCATTAACTGAGCCTCACGAGCCTCGGACTGTTTCAGTCGCTCTTGACACCGCCGAAACTTGCTTTCGATGTCCTCCTCCTCCGTCGTTGCGTCAAGGTCTACGTTGTACTCGCGTACTGGGAGAGGAGCCTTAGGAACTGCGGCTGGGATAGGTGTTGGAGGTGAAGGAGCTTGGACTGGGATATCAGCTGCTGAGGATGGGGCCAATGTCATCATCGGCGACAGTGGTAGGCGGACATTCCAGCTAGGAGACGCCCGGATGTTGGAGAATGAGATCTCCGCTTGAGACGCAAACATTACGGAGTCCTGTAATTGAAAGGAACAATTGTTTATCATCTATTTACCATTTTTGACATTAATTAGATACAAATGTGAATTCCTCTTACCTCCCGCTGGATTGCGGTTTTTTGATCGGATCCACTCGCCTTGTTAGGAGTCACCGAATCATTCCGAAAGATAAATTAATCAATTGTAGACGAATATATTGATAATCAAGTGTGTTTTAAAATAAATTTTAATGAAAACAATTCTGTACACATGCAGTTAACCAGTCATATACTTACATGTACATCAGAATCATCATCTTCGTCGGAAGAGGACGTCGGAGATGAAGTCGCTGAAGTAGTGGCTTCATCCTCGGATGAGGAGTCCGAATCCTCCGATGTTGAGGAGTCAGCCGATGACTCGCGAATTGAGTATGGTTTCTCCTCATTGTCCTCTACCGACGTTGTTGTCGCCGGCGTAGCCAAGAAGCTTCTGTGATGCTTCTTCAGCGACAGAGATCGCATAGACTGCAACGAAAAATATGATGACATGTTTGCAACTCATTGACGAAGTATGTATGTTCTTAAAAATACTTGATGCATTTTCAGTTATTGTTGACTGAGACCTATGTAATGACACTTACGGGACTCGAAGGTAGTCTGCTCCTCGGTGAAGGTAAGCGCGGAATTTTTGGGCAGCTTTGAACACTAGGAAATAGCTGAAAGTAGGAAAAATTCATGTTTAATTTCACATTGAGAACTAATAAATAACTGAAATGCTTACATTTCGCAATTTTTCGGCCACTATATCCTCGTTAGTCTTTGTCGGGTGAGGTAGCTCACTCTGAAATGTTTAAGCAATGGTGATTTACTTTATGTACAGAAATAATTAAATTAGTCAATAAATACCTACATCTTTAGCGAACAGTTTTTTCTGAACCAACACCTTGGCTCTCTTCGGTGGGGGCATCAGTACATCCTGAAATGTTTAACAACATATAATCATTTCATACATAATAAAGTAGTATTTTTTTATTTTTCTGCTGTGAGCCAGTTATCCGTTGAAGCTAGCATGTAGAATTGATGGCACTCACCTCACAATCACTAAAAGTCTCATCGATGAACTCCCGAGACTTAGGAACTTTCCTCTTAGGAACTCGAGACTTTTGAGGCTTATCCTTTGGAGCAGGTTCATCCAACTGGGAAAGCACGCCTTCAATCGGTCGCTCCTTCCCAAAAAGACGCTCCAACTCCTTCTTCTCAACTTTAGAGGTTAAGTTAATCCCCTTTCTTCCATTTAGTTGAGCACAAGGGGTGTGCTTGGCAATGAAAGCTTTCGCGGAGTCACTATTCACCTTTGCATCGCTCTTTTCATACCTCTTACACGTGAGACAGTAGAGGTAGGTGCAGTCCTCTCGGAAGGAGCATTCCTTATGCCCGCTTTTGTTCGCATGTCGAACGGGCAGTTGCCAAGTCTCACAGAAATGGAAAATGAGACGTTGCCGTGCGATGCTTTCTTGTCGAACCATTTCTGTAGAGGATAAAAAAATTTTATTATAATTTAATCTCTTATTAAATGAGAAATCATTTATGTACCATCTACAAAGCTTTATTAAGTACTAGATTAATATTTGACAAATCTTAAGAAGAAATAAATTCATGGATGAAATAGAAACTGAGATTCGAAAGTTTAATTTCATTCGAAAGGGTTTGTTCATAAAAAGACATGAAATTTGGAAGCAGCTGATTAATCATTATTTAATTTCGAAATAATAATAGAATGAAAATGAGATTTCGAAAATTTGAACCACTTCTCAATTGGTTTAATTAAACAAGCTTGAATTTTATACATCTGTTAGCAGATGACAGGCTGAATATTTAAAATGGATGAAGGCTTTATTTAGGTATCTTTTATTTATAAACAAACTGTGAAAATCTTGTTGATTTAAACACACTTACATTTAAACTGATATATTCATGTCTCTCGCTCAATGACTTAATTTAGGATGAAAAATTAAAAAAACATGGTTAATAATGTAACATAAAGTGTTCCTATCCTAAAACCCAAGCTTCTATATTTAAAGCTATTTGGTTATAAGAACTTAATAATGTTTCTACTCCCGAATATCCTATAAAGTAGCACAACATGGTAGTGAAACTCACTTCAGAATTGTAGTATGAATCGGAGAACGGAGGATCGAAGAACGACGTCTGCTATGGACACTGAATTATTTGAAAATGAGTGAAAATTCGTTGTGTGCAACTTCTTTATATATGAAATTGACAAAGCAACTATGAACAAAGACCTTATGACATCACATCCTGGAATTGGTACGGTCAAACAAAATTGATAACTCAAACAAAAATTTTAACCGCTGGTTTATTTTTAAACTTAGAAATGGAAGTGCCATCAAATGTGTTGAAAGATTTCTACATGTAAACAGTATAGTGAATTCAAAGTAAGATGAACTGATGGACTGATATATTACTTTGATATACATGTTATTATTAATAGTCATATAATGATTCATATTTGAAGATATAAAACGTGTGATTTGAATAGAACATAAAAATTTGAATTAAGCGCTAAATTTCCAAAATTCAAATTTCGCGCCAAAATTTAAATAATCAAATTTAATGACGTGAATTTAAAGATATCAGATGCTTGAATTGTTTAAGAAATTGTAAATTTCAAATTGCGCGCCAAAATTTAAATAATCAAATTTAATGAGGAGGGTTAGGGTTAGGGTTAAGGTTAGGGTTAGGGTTAGGGTTGGGGTTGGGGTTAGGGTTAGGGTTAGGGTTAGGGTTAGGTTTAGGGTTAGGGTTAGGTTTAGGGTTAGGGAAGCAAGAAGAGTATCTATGGCATCCGGAACCCATGGGTAAATAAATTTTCGAGTGCGCGAAGCGCCCGAGAAATTTTGAGGCCCCCCCGCCGTGTTTGAAGTGTATGAAGGTCAAAGGTCAAGGTCAGGTCTTAGGTCAAGGTCGAGTGTAGAGGTTTGTATATTATGGTCATTTTTAGTTGTAAAACTTTAACTTTGAAAATTTGTAAACTTAGTCATTTTTGTAAAAAAACTTTGAATTTTTCAAGTTTCATACAGATGCATACAACTAGGATTTTTTCATCAAATGGGTACATGCAATATATCATTCGAATGCTCTTTTCATGCTGATTCTAATGGTGTATTGTATGACACATGTATGACATATAACCAGAGAGCTACATGCCTTTAAAGAATGGGCTAAAAACTTAGTGAATTTAAAAATCTACCATTTGTCTGCTTGCATACAGTTGCATACAACTAGGATTTTCCCATCGAATAGTTACATACCTTATATCATTCGAATTGTCTTTTCATTCTCATCCTTATGGTGTCGTGTATGACACATGTATGATATCATCCTGGACTGCTACAAGCATTTTAAAATTAACAACATAACTGTTTCTTCAAAAGTTATATGTTCCTATTTATTTCAAGTTGAAGTCTTCATATTTGATTTTTTTGTTTCAATTCAGTTATTGAACATCATTAATTGTAGATAGTTATTCCCCTTTCCCATTCAGACCTTAATTGAAGACCGATTTGTGAAATGATAAAGCAAGTCTGTTCATATATACAAATGAATATTAAATGAAGAGATTAAGAAAAAACACACTAAATGTCATCAAGGTAAGGAAAGGGTACAAGTTTTTTCAAGTCCACTTGCACATGGATCCTGGTCTTTTTGGGCGCACAGGGACAACGACGTGGTGTGTCAAGGTCGATGACCGAAAATTCGAGAGCGGTTGTGAGGTTCCGCTCGTTCGGCTCCATTCGCATGAAGACCCGTTTGGTGTGATACTTTTTCGGCGCGTTCTTCACTTTGACCGTGACTCTTCCATAAAGTGGCGTTCGCATGGACTTCTTATTCATGTGACGCATCGTCTCGATTGATACGTCACTATCTTCATCACTCGAGTAGTCGGGCGATGCAGGGACTTGGGTGAACACCACCGGCTCGTTTGGTGTTGTCGATCGCTCCATCGGAGATTGGGGAGGTGTATTGGTACGTTCCACTGGCGAAGTGGTACGATCAGCAGTACCGTTCTCAACTGCGGCTTCCTGTTTGCTATCCATTATGACTTGTAGATTTAAAATAATTGTAACTTGCAAACGTGAGGATTAGAACCTTTGATAAGAATTGGTACAAACCTCGGACTTATATACTTTTTAAACAAAGGAAATCCTAACAGCCAATCAGAGAGGTACCGAACTTCCCTAAAGAATATATAACTATATAAAGGATGTCATTGTTCCAAACTGTGAAGTACTTATCCTCAACGTTCCATAACAAGAAGCATGTTCTCAAAACCTCTATTCTATTTTCAAAATGACAGCCAAGTCATTATGGGAGGTCAATTGGATATGACCGTGCATCTCTGTTGCGGCTGCAAAGTGGCCTTGTGGAAAACCTTGACTGTGTCAGCACTTCAAAGGCGGAGTGGACTACCAGTGAAGTGTCCGGTACACGAGCGTGACCATGACTTTAGCAACAATCAGACATTTCATGAATGGTGTGATGACTTCTTGAAGATCATGGAGTCGCCTGAGGGACGTGATCTGTACCCATCATTTATTTTTAATGCATAAATTAAACTTACATTGTAAATCTCTTGTCTTTTTCATTTTAAACATAGTTCTGGAATTGGTTTTCTTATTGGGGAGCAACTAAATCATAACTGAACATTAAAGTTTCACATCTAAATAGTGCTACATTTAAAATAATTGTCACAATAGTCGCAATTGAGCAAACCCATTCAAAATCAAACAACGGACGTCTATCGGTACGTACCACAAGTACTCAGAACCAAACCACACAAGTTCGATCATAGACGTTCCGAAACACAGTGTACTCAACCGAGTGTACCAAACACATGTACCTATCCAGTAAAACAGATGTCATACATGTTCCTATTCATAACACTGAATTATACATGTACCTATCCATGTACCTATTGACAACACGAAATTTTACATGTACCCATCCATGTACCTATCCCTCGCAAGTAGGGCACAGTTTTCACTACTGTCGTTGTCTCAGTTGAAGGTCTCAGGGTTGTTCATACTTGAGACAAGGATCGTGGAGTTTGTCTCACAGGCTTCTCTCAGACGCTTGAGATAAGCTTGCCTCAGGACCGTTCACACTATCTCTCAGCAAACGTGGTCAGCCGCCCACCCCTGGCCGCCCCGCACAAACGACAACGGATAAAGTTAGTGGGTCTCAAGCATGTCTCAGGACTGTTCAGACTACGTCGAGTTAGTCGCAGCATAGTTTTGATTGACGTTTGAAATCGACGACGCAAACTATAATCTTGCCGTTTGATTGGATGATTGGCTGCCACTGTAAACTCTAGGGCACAAAATTTCGCTCGAATTAGACACGAAATTTAGGCATCAATTCTAACCAACACAAGGCACGAGTAGGCACGACGTTCATATTGCCGAGTTCGTGCCCACTGATTTTTCCTTCGATTTCATTGGATAAACAAACATTTGGTTTGGTGCCTATTGGTGCCTCGAGGCACTAGAAAGGCACTAGATAGGCCCTCTGGCACGAAATTTCGGCTTCGTGCCTAAGTTAGTGCCCTACAGTTTACAGTGTGAGTCTCAGCTCTCATGTGTGAACGTAGTTTAACTTATCAATTTCCCCAGTTCAAGTATAAAATATCTCATTTCGAGTTTAGGCTATGCGATCATTTCTCACAAAGTAGTCAAAACTTCGTCAAATCAAGAGCTATAAACTAAGTTCAACAATAAACGCAACTACAAATGTGATGACTGTCTGAATGATATCAGCTTTTCACTTAAAGATGTCACGCACGTGATAATTGATAGACAGTGGATCGCTTCTGTTTTCGTGCGACGTGGGGATTTCTCTGAGACTGCACGCCAATTGAGTATCTCATACAATACAGCGTCCGAATTGCCTTGACAAAGGACTAAATCCGAAACGTCGGCAACACCAAATTAACTATGATTCGCTCGTGCCAGATTTTGTGTTTCCCACAGAAGCTTGGTAAAGATTGTCAAAATGCAATGTAATTACGACAATATCCTACGTTCCGTACCGTCGCAGGACCTCGAGACGATCCGAGTAATTGGAGTTTAAACGACTTATTGCAGAAATTCGATATAAAAAGCAATTGTATCGCCAGCGTGTTGCTTCTTTCATACGAATGGGCGGAACAATCCGTGTTACAGAAGCCAACGTAAGAAATATTTAACAACATATATTGACTCTTAGCAGAATACATCAATCACGAGTCTTAATTTTGAAACACACGATTCATTTGGATATTTCATGTCATCTCCAGGTCTTTTGATTGCAATATTAGTTCAACAGAACTCAAGATTTAATCTAGCTAGTATTGTAATTTGACGGTACAATAAAGAAAAAAATAAAATGGAAATCACAATTAAATGCGAATAAAATAATTGCCGAATACGAATACAAATAGTGAATTGGCTTATTAATAACTGCTTGAGCCATGATTAGGTTATTTTTGTTACAATGATCAGTGCATTGTACGCTGTATGACCAAAAATTAAAAGATTGAAAAAAACTTGATTCATTGTCGATCGAATTCGTATCGTTTATTGATACATCATCAGGGCATCAAGTCAAATCAGAAAAATGAGGTTTATATACAAATTAAAATGATCAAGCAAACACAGTTAAGAACAGCTGAAATGAAATTTACAATAGAATGGAATGGAGAAGTTACCCGAGAAAAAAAAATATGCTATGCTTAATAGGTAGTTTAGTAAGCACCATAGATAAACTGCCAAGTTTTATAATAACTGCCTAGTATGGCGCTGCGTAGGCTATCCATGTTTTGCTTAGTAAGCACCATAGATAAACTGCCAAGTTTTATAATAATTGCCTAGTGTGGTGCTGCGTAGGCAACCAATGTCCTGCCTAGTACGCACCATAGATAAACTGCCAAGTTTTATGATAATTGCCTAGTATGGTGCTGCGTAGGCTGTCAATGTTCTGCCTAGCATAAGCACTATAAATAAACTGCGAAGTTTAATATTAATTGCTGGGACTGTTTGACCCAGCAAGCTGTGTGCTAAACATCATTGAGATCACTGCGCTTCCCGCAGTTGCTGCCGATGAAATTTGCAAAACAATTAATAGTGAAACTTTTCATGTATTAACATAGCAACAGCTAGGACTCATACACAATATACAACTGGATAGATATCGTTGAAGTTAGCACCAACTTCAACACCAACTTTTTGAATAGAGTTTGTACAGAATAGGAAACCACATGTTTAGGTACTACTGATGACGCAGAGTTTGTACAGCCAAAAATTTTTCCAAAATTCGAACTCCTTCACCTTCAAAATTCAAATTTAAATTCGAAAAATTGGTGCAAGTATTGGTGCTACCTGGTTAGCGAGTTTGTACAGCATTCCGATGGAAAAATTTAGATACAAGAGCAAAAAACTGAGTTTGTACAGCAACTTCCAGCACTTTCCTTACACGAACAACCGGAAAAAACCGCCAAAAACCGATTATTTCAAAAAATGATGAGATTTTCCAGAAAAGTTCTTGGTGCTACATGGAAAATGAGTTTGTACAGTGCTCTAACCGGTGGAAGAGTGTTCTACTAATCCAGTCTGAGTTTGAACACACACTTCTCCGACACTCCAGCACTCCTACGACCGGTAAATACCGGTTATTGTACAGTAACTACAAGAATACTGCCCATTTATGAACAAATCAATTGGTGCTACATGGAAAATGAGTTTGTACAGTGCTCTAACCGGTGGAAGAGTGTTCTACTAATCCAGTCTGAGTTTGAACACACACTTCTCCGACACTCCAGCACTCCTACGACCGGTAAATACCGGTTATTGTACAGTAACTACAAGAATACTGCCCATTTATGAACAAATCAATTGGTGCTACATGGAAAATGAGTTTGTACAGTGCTCTAACCGGTGGAAGAGTGTTCTACTAATCCAGTCTGAGTTTGAACACACACTTCTCCGACACTCCAGCACTCCTACGACCGGTAAATACCGGTTATTGTACAGTAAATACATCAGCGATGCAATGGTTTTGTTTCAAAATTCAGTTGTTGGTTGAATCGCTATCTTCCACCAGTGAAACGAGATGAATCAATATTTTGTTTCAAGAAATGTTATTGTCCATGAGAATATGAACTCTGCTGAGAATGGTGCTCAAAACTTTGGAAAAAGCCCGAGTACGTCATAAAGGTCACGGGGGGAAAACTTGATGTAGGCGGTACTCCAAAAATTGATAGCTGCACCAAATTCAAATCCTGACATGGGAGAAGGACGACAGATGAATATCGAGTTCTCAATTTTTACATACTCTATTACAGTAGGAAGCACAGCATAGAAAGGTCAGATAGGATGAAAATGACTTGCGACATTTATGCAATGAAGACCGAATATCTTAGATACGATAATGATCGGACAGTCCGAAACGCATATAGAAAAACAACTACAAGGTATAGAAAAGAGGAACATCGCTGAAAATGCCTGTACTGAGTTGTGTTAACCAATTGTAGTCAAAACAATTACAAATGCACTTAAAAATCACCGCAAAAAACAACAATCTTGATAATAAGTGTTGCCTGTAATTCATCACTAATATCTGGAAAACAATCGAAGGTATAATAAATGTAACAACTGCATATACTTGTCCATAGTCTAGCTGATAGGACGAAACAATAGAAACCGTAGAGTACAAAGGGAAAAGGTTTGTCTGCATATGTGAATTTAAGGTACCTGTTAGGTATTAGTAAAATCCGGTGAATAATCAAAGGTATTGTTAAGAAGACCGATTGCAGACATAATGGCGTATATTTCATTAACACAGCATTACGTTTAAATCGAGACCATCACTCAGCACACAAAGGTCTGAACAGCAGTCCGCGATCATGTGCATAGCTGAAACACAGTGAATCTCAAGTGTCATGGAAATCTCATGTCACAGGTATAAAAGTAAGAATTGTACAGGCTTGCGTATAGCCTGTACGATGAACCTTAAATGACGAAAAATGTGACCAAGCGATAAAGTTTTTAAAATACAAAAGGAAATGGTCGGGATAAGATCAATTACAACAAATTTCATGAATGCACATGACAAGTGGAATAAAGTAGTGGTCAAAATATTTCAATTTCGTGTTCACACTCAAAAAATGTTGAAGACTTATCGGTCAAACATGAGAGCAGGGGAGTCATAATCGTAGTTGTTGAACAGACGCTCTCTGTTATCAGTCACGCATGTTCAGATACACTACATGCTCACTAAGTAGATGATTTGAATAATTTCAAATGAAAGAATGTGATCACCAGATGTCTTAACGAGCGGTGTAGAAGGCAACCTACTGATTTTCAAGTTATGTCGTACAACCCGAAGTATAGCTCCTTCAAATGAAATATGCGTTACATTGCAATAACCGCAATGTAGGTTATAAACCTTGTATGTAGGTTCAACCCAACTGATAGAAATAGGAACTTGATTTTCTGAACCTTAACTGATGATGTTAATCACCGGATGCATCAAAAATTGTATCACAGTCAGGCAGGCTAGTTAGGCTCTCAGTTCAGTAGCCATAAAATGTTGACATATAAAACTTACGGGATATATTCATTGCTAATCTCATTTTTGTTGATTTGTTCATCGTCAAATATTTGAAAAATTAGATCTTCTCATGTGCTAATACTAATTAAATTATGCTGTATAAATGAGCGTAAACCTAGCAAACTTACATATTACTTCATTTTCCTATGTGAAAGTTTGTAATTCTATGTGCCATTTAAACATAAACAGCCGTGAATAGATTAAGAAATACAAATACACGCAATTCGCTGCAAAAGATGGAATTTCGACCTTCAGTCATCCGCCAAATTTTTAAATCAACATGTGATAGTTAAGTGACCTTGATCGTTGATTGTAGATGAAAATATTGAACATGCAGTGTATAAAAATATTGCAGGATTATAATTACGATAGGCTGGCTTAGGGAAATGCAACATTAGGTAAATGCGACTAGGTTGTAGCCAAAACCAATAGCTCATAGCCAAGAAACCGTTCAGTTTGCATCCATATGTGCCTGCATCGATAGCCAATCTCTAAGGCATTTTATTTCGCAAAAGTATTGCATACCACCCTGGCACTTGGTGAACGATTTGGCAGTTTTTGAAAATTGGGCCTTATTTGCTTTACTCTGCAACAAATTTTGTCTGCTGTCAAGAGAAGCAAGCTGGAATTAAATATGGGCGACCTTTTACATCACAGTAAGATGTCAAGTTCATCCACACGTAATAGCGGGTTCGATCGAATACCTCTTCATTATTTACGTAGCCCGATCGATTTTGGTAGTGAAAAGCAGGTCCGGGGTAAATGCGACAAGGCCCATCGAGATAGGTGCGACAACGTGCAAAATTTTGATTTTTGTCGCTTAAGTTTTTGATACACTCCTGCATGTGTCAATAAAATCGTCACCAACATATTTTGAAATCATAGATGTCTCAAAAGACAATGGGGTGCAATGCTCAAGATCCAAGCTTGTTTCGAGTTTATGGATTTCGATCGATTAATAACAGCTAGATGCCATTTCAAGTCAATCAAACGAAAGGATCTACGTCCAGAAAGAACGAGAAACCTTTACGATATTTAGGCCTAATTCTGATATTCTTTTCTCTAATGCGCTCGTATATTTCTAAAATAGGCTAATTCTGTTTTTGAACGCATATCAGTTGTAGCATTTCATGCATGTATCCTATTTAAAAATAGACCTATTCAGCTTCAAAATACGCTTACATACTATAAACACTGCCCATTTTTATCTCACATAAACATAAATCTACACTAGGTGACATGCCACGCGTGATTCAGGCGTAATTACGGAACACCCCAAACATCCGTGGTTAAGGACATTCTATTCTTCTACCGCGTATATATGCGCTGCTTTAAGAGTCAGAAATCACTTGATCTGATGCTGTTAAAACATTGGAGATGTTTAAGAATACGCGCGGGCGAGCGTTTATAGTTTGCGCGTCGTCCACGGTTGTGTGCGCTGCCGCTTGAACCACTAAGATGAACCGCTAAGCATGTTCTGTCTTCCCTGAACATGAAATTGAGGTCCTATCACATTGTTTAGCCTCTGATACAGGCAGACACATGAGACGCAAAGTCTATATAACAGGACTGCCAACTATACTTACATATATAACCTATATTGCAGCAATATCCCGCATATCCACGAATGTTTGGGGTCATGTGCAATTACGCGTGATTGAGCGTGGCATGTCACCTAGTGTATCGAAATAATGAGCTACATCAATTCTGCAATCACAAATAAACCAAGATCCACTTCTATATGTGAAAATGTCTATTCTAGGTAGCGATTAGGTAGCACTTAGGATTTTCTTGTAAAGATCAGTTGCTCTATTACCAAGATAGGTGCGAAACACATCACCGTCATTTCATACTACATTCCCAACACATCATCGGAGTTTAATTCGCAACACTATATCAAAACGTACTCAGATGCAAAAACACCCAGCCCAAGTCGTATTTACCCCAATCATGAGGTAAAAGAGACTTTGAAGTCACTTACTTTGACATCCAACTTAGAGAAACTTATAATTCCATGATCATAAATGGGCAGTATTCTTGTAGTTACTGTACAATAACCGGTATTTACCGGTCGTAGGAGTGCTGGAGTGTCGGAGAAGTGTGTGTTCAAACTCAGACTGGATTAGTAGAACACTCTTCCACCGGTTAGAGCACTGTACAAACTCATTTTCCATGTAGCACCAATTGATTTGTTCATAAATGGGCAGTATTCTTGTAGTTACTGTACAATAACCGGTATTTACCGGTCGTAGGAGTGCTGGAGTGTCGGAGAAGTGCGTGTTCAAACTCAGACTGGATTAGTAGAACACTCTTCCACCGGTTAGAGCACTGTACAAACTCATTTTCCATGTAGCACCAATTGATTTGTTCATAAATGGGCAGTATTCTTGTAGTTACTGTACAATAACCGGTATTTACCGGTCGTAGGAGTGCTGGAGTGTCGGAGAAGTGTGTGTTCAAACTCAGACTGGATTAGTAGAACACTCTTCCACCGGTTAGAGCACTGTACAAACTCATTTTCCATGTAGCACCAATTGATTTGTTCATAAATGGGCAGTATTCTTGTAGTTACTGTACAATAACCGGTATTTACCGGTCGTAGGAGTGCTGGAGTGTCGGAGAAGTGTGTGTTCAAACTCAGACTGGATTAGTAGAACACTCTTCCACCGGTTAGAGCACTGTACAAACTCATTTTCCATGTAGCACCAATTGATTTGTTCATAAATGGGCAGTATTCTTGTAGTTACTGTACAATAACCGGTATTTACCGGTCGTAGGAGTGCTGGAGTGTCGGAGAAGTGTGTGTTCAAACTCAGACTGGATTAGTAGAACACTCTTCCACCGGTTAGAGCACTGTACAAACTCATTTTCCATGTAGCACCAATTGATTTGTTCATAAATGGGCAGTATTCTTGTAGTTACTGTACAATAACCGGTATTTACCGGTCGTAGGAGTGCTGGAGTGTCGGAGAAGTGTGTGTTCAAACTCAGACTGGATTAGTAGAACACTCTTCTACCGGTTAGAGCACTGTACAAACTCATTTTCCATGTAGCACCAATTGATTTGTTCATAAATGGGCAGTATTCTTGTAGTTACTGTACAATAACCGGTATTTACCGGTCGTAGGAGTGCTGGAGTGTCGGAGAAGTGTGTGTTCAAACTCAGACTGGATTAGTAGAACACTCTTCCACCGGTTAGAGCACTGTACGAACTCATTTTCAATGTAGCACCAATTGATTTGTTCATAAATGGGCAGTATTCTTGTAGTTACTGTACAATAACCGGTATTTACCGGTCGTAGGAGTGCTGGAGTGTCGGAGAAGTGCGTGTTCAAACTCAGACTGGATTAGTAGAACACTCTTCCACCGGTTAGAGCACTGTACAAACTCATTTTCCATGTAGCACCAATTGATTTGTTCATAAATGGGCAGTATTCTTGTAGTTACTGTACAATAACCGGTATTTACCGGTCGTAGGAGTGCTGGAGTGTCGGAGAAGTGTGTGTTCAAACTCAGACTGGATTAGTAGAACACTCTTCCACCGGTTAGAGCACTGTACAAACTCATTATCCATGTAGCACCAATTGATTTGTTCATAAATGGGCAGTATTCTTGTAGTTACTGTACAATAACCGGTATTTACCGGTCGTAGGAGTGCTGGAGTGTCGGAGAAGTGCGTGTTCAAACTCAGACTGGATTAGTAGAACACTCTTCCACCGGTTAGAGCACTGTACAAACTCATTTTCCATGTAGCACCAATTGATTTGTTCATAAATGGGCAGTATTCTTGTAGTTACTGTACAATAACCGGTATTTACCGGTCGTAGGAGTGCTGGAGTGTCGGAGAAGTGTGTGTTCAAACTCAGACTGGATTAGTAGAACACTCTTCCACCGGTTAGAGCACTGTACAAACTCATTTTCCATGTAGCACCAATTGATTTGTTCATAAATGGGCAGTATTCTTGTAGTTACTGTACAATAACCGGTATTTACCGGTCGTAGGAGTGCTGGAGTGTCGGAGAAGTGTGTGTTCAAACTCAGACTGGATTAGTAGAACACTCTTCCACCGGTTAGAGCACTGTACAAACTCATTTTCCATGTAGCACCAAGAACTTTTCTGGAAAATCTCATCATTTTTTGAAATAATCGGTTTTTGGCGGTTTTTTCCGGTTGTTCGTGTAAGGAAAGTGCTGGAAGTTGCTGTACAAACTCAGTTTTTTGCTCTTGTATCTAAATTTTTCCATCGGAATGCTGTACAAACTCGCTAACCAGGTAGCACCAATACTTGCACCAATTTTTCGAATTTAAATTTGAATTTTGAAGGTGAAGGAGTTCGAATTTTGGAAAAATTTTTGGCTGTACAAACTCTGCGTCATCAGTAGTACCTAAACATGTGGTTTCCTATTCTGTACAAACTCTATTCAAAAAGTTGGTGTTGAAGTTGGTGCTAACTTCAACGACATACTGGATAGTGGAAAAAATTCATTCACATCAGATTAGAGCATGCATGCAGTTGTTCTAATTCTACGATGCGCTGAAATAAATAACTAGATAAAAGTAAACATTCATAGAAAAGGTAAGAGAAACATACTTCCTTAATTTGAGGAAAGCCCGAAAGCGAGAGATGTTGTCGACTTCCAATTTATATTGTTTTTGCGAGGCCTTTCGATTAGTCACTACAAGAAGCTGTCTTCGGCTATCTTAGCCTCCTAGTGACTGAAAGGCCTCGCTAAAGAATAAAAATTAGAAGTCGAATGCATGGACTTTCCTCAAATTTGGATAAAAAAATGTCTGGCCCTCTAAGTCTCTTCAGTGAAATAAGCAGTTCCGAAGTCTTTTAAAGGATCCCAAGCTGCATTATTTATGAAAACAGCAGTTTCGCCGTCGTCGTGGACAGTCTAGCAAGGTTTTCGTCAGGTCTAACAAATGACTCAACGCATGTAGAGAACATATTTTCACAACTTCATCAAAATTCTGATCAAAAGTTTTTGAAAAATATATAACAATATTCAATATGAATAATTACAATAATGTCTATCCTCACATGAAAGCAAAATATCGACGCCACGAAGCATAAATATAGGAAGATGGTGTCTGCCTCGTTACATTTGTTTGAATAAAATTTGGATATGTAAAGACAAAGGAGAGAAGGTAGGGTACAGCAAAAGATTATGCTCTTACGTTTTCCATAAATATATTGGAATACATTTCTGGGCCACCTTCAAAAAAATAGTGGTGAACTTTGACAGATGATACAGTGAAGAGATCATGTCAACGGTTAAAAGCTTCTTATCGAAAAATGTTTGCAACAATATTTTAGCAGTCCGCAAGTGCATATCGAGAGGCACTGATAGCGGAATTCTCCTTATAGAAGGCAGAGGCTACATACCTTTAACACTGAACATTGTTTTGTCAGCACTTGGTTGTCGATGAGAATCTCCTCCCAAACGTAGCGGCTTTTCGATAAGAAATATAGTCTTGTGAAGATCAGTCGCATGAGCCTCGAGCCGAACATGGGGATATCCGCATCTAAAATTGAGATAAGCAACATCAACATAGGGTTACTACACGATAAAACTTCATTTTTTGCACAGGCACACGAAATTTAGGAACCTCCACTAACGCATTATAAAGCAGACAATTGAAGAATTAGTAATTATTAAAAAGTAGGCTACACTCAAACTCAGCAAACGTTAAACCCTCCCTCTGCAGTTTAGAGACAAAAATCTCATCTCTCGAACTTTGAGATGACAACTCTTACCCTCGCCGCTTGCTGCAAGGTTGGGCAAAATCTTGGGGTCAAAACCCATTTTTAAATAAATGAATGAAATCAAGTAGACGAAGTGCATTCTTTGTATTTTGTGCTGACATAAAGATTCTTCTATAGGCCAAGATTCCTATGGGGCCCATGAGAAGTGTGGTATTAGTGGGAAACGATTTATTATTGCAATAATTGATGTAATTAGTAGCCTAAGTACATGTATTACGTCACAAAGTTTTCTTTTAATTTAACCTACACTGATATACTGACTAATTGAAGATCTTTGATTTAGTTATGATTGAGTTACACATTGCTCATAGCAAAGCAATTGTTTTTTATTTTATCATTCAGGAATATAAACAAGCTATATAAATATTATAGGTGCGCAGTAAGTGAATGGTTAAACATATTTAAAATGCGAAATCGGAATGATTTTAATTTTTGGATAAATGTTGGCTATCGCAGAAAGTTAAGGGTGAGAAAATAACTGCGAAGATGTAAAATATGCGGAATATATAAAAATTCAATATGCACAAATGCATCAAAAGATATGTAAACTTACTGTAGGCCTAGATACAATATGTATGAACTTTCAATGCGCGGTATTGTCAAGCCCAGAATGAAATAGCTAATAATCACAAGCATTTCACTCTTGAAATATTCTGTGAATCCAGTGGAAATTTGATAAAATATCAGAACTTTATGCTCTTATCCTGTAGCTCTCCTAAGATTCAAATCAAAATAATAATTTTTGTAACTTGATCTGTATATATTCAGCAATAATAGAAAACCCAAGTTTTGTATCACTTACCCTAGGTCGACCCAAAACCCAAGGCCAAGGTGCTTGTTGTCACTTCAGCACGTGTGTCAAATACAATGATTAGAACCTACCATAGGAAGCGGTCGGGGAATCAAGGGCGTTAATGTTCCTTATTGACAAATCAGTTGTCACTCACTCAGTATAGTACCATGATACGATTATTAGAGCTGTAAATTTCCAATTATAGCTCTAGTTTATTTAAATCAGTCAAAGATAGAAAGTAAAATGACTATATTAGGCATTTTTCTCTACTGATGCAACTTGGGATTGTATTTTTAGTTATCGCTGTTCGCATGATATTTTTTGTATTTTTTTATCTAACTTAAATGAAGTTAAAAAATGTGATTTCAGCATAATGAATTTATGTTTTGAGTTGATCAGACCTTTTGTCTCTTATTATCTCCTAAATTGATAAATGCAAAGGTTTCAAAGCAACTTCCACCCAAACAATCATTAGAGCTCTATACTTTGATGAAATAGGAACCATGAGATTTGTACATATACTGAAAGATAGACCGAAATACCCTTTTGAGACTAGTACCTAATAAGGATGGCCGACATACAAGCACATGTAATTCACTTAATGCGTTCTCCAAGTGAAATACAACAACGCGAATCCTCAGTTTTAGGAAATAGAAACTGTTGTACAGTATATTCGACTGTACCACACCAATCATCGAGGCAGATCGTTCTCTAAGTAACGTCCATGGTAGATCATGGTCACTCTCATGCACTGTTGTTTAGCTATAGGGTTCTTTAACGTGCAACTGGACACAATTTCTGCAGTTCTAAATTCAAATGTGCAGTTGCTTTTCTTGGTTTGTGCAGTTGAAAACTTGTAGTCAGGAAAACATGTGAATTAATAAAAACGTAACAGAAAGTGGAGTGGATGTCAAGATATGAATGACAATTGCATCACTTACGTTACAGGAAACAACTATTAAGATATGACAAAGTGTATTTGCTGAAAATTGAAGTTTGCAAAACGATTGACCTTCTTGATTGCTCGTAAACTGTGAGTCTTAAATATCAGTTGCATTGCGCTATAGGTGCACATTTGGAGAGATCTGTTCGCCCTATACTTCAGTTCGCACTTTTTTTGTCTGGAGGCCAAGGTGATGCGAGCGTTGCTACTGCCACTGCTTGTATGAATTGGAAATTGCAAAACTAATGTATGCACATGCAGTTCTGACAGAGAACATACATGTACATGTACATGTGCTTTAAGTAGAGAAACTTCTAGCTAATCATGAAACGAATTTCGTAGGAGACCGAGTCATGGACAAAGAAGAGAAATTTTTCAAATGTACATGTATGCCATGTCTTGCAAGTTTTGCATGTTGCATGCAAATCATCCAGCTCATAGGTGTTAAAAACAGTGCTAGTAGCGGGCCACATTATGGATATGATTAGCTTTGTGATCAGCTAATTCTGTAATAGGCTACTACAGAAATCAGAATCATTGAAATGATAATAGGCCTGCTGTGAGGAGCAGGCATCTGCAACTTCTTTTTTTTAACAAAAGATGAAACAAAAGCAAATGCTGAATGTGCACATTTGTTATCAAAAACGATGCTTAACCAAAATTTTAACCTGTGGTTGTTTTTACGATTTCCAAAATATTCTGTTTTCATTTAAACATACTAGCATGCTAAGGGTTTTCTGCAAGTTTAGAACAGTGATAAATATAGTTTTAAGAAATATCAACCATACAGAGAAATTGTACCCACAACTCTGCACCGGAGCAAGATTTCGGAATGCTCAAATACTTGCATAAAAACCGTGGAAAACATTGCCAAAGTAGCCAGTCTTAGCAAAGGAAATCTGCGATCTATAACGAAACCTACTTTTAAAGCATTTTACAAAAGTTAGTTAAATACACATTAAATTGGGAATGCATTGGTAGAAAATTCTATCAATATAAATAATATAAATTAGTCAGGGCTGAAACCGGCTGGAGTAATCAAAGCCAGCAGGGGTTGACAACGTACGATGTCAATCAAAATTTATCCCATGCCGCTAACTTCAGACACTGCTCTACCATCGACTGTCAAGAGCACATGCAGACAGTAGGCGCTACTATTACTCGTACATGTGTTTGCATTGAAATCCAATCATTCATTTTGATTCCTCGAGATTTTTTCCAGTTAATCGAGATATGAAATAATCATTGGATAGATAGGCTAAGGAATACATAATTCTTGCAAAATTCACACAGTTGACCAAACGGCAGGAGATCATAGTAATTATAGCAGCACAGAAAAAAATCAAGATCCCCTTTCTTTTGAGGTCGATTTCTACTGGTGCTAAAATTATGCAGAATTGACGGCACTTCGGCGTCCCGCGCTTTTAAAAGTCGATAGAAACAATGTGGACCTTAGCAGAATGGTGGAGCTTAATTTTTTATTTGCTGCTATAAAAATTCTTGTAGGCTAGAATATAGGATTCTGACAATTTTATTTGAGATAAGCTATGTGTAATTACATGCAAAAGTTAGTATTTTCTTACTATTTAAGAATCAGTTCGCAACATTTATGTCAGATAGAGCATGTTTAGGTAGGTATCTTTAAATATGTTACACTAACTATACATGCTCTTATAATAGTGTCTTCCTTTTGATTGACTAAATGATTTCCTCTAGAGGGAATGCATAGTTAATGGTCAACATAAGCCCATTAAAATTAATCGGAAGGCCGTGCCCGCGGCCTGTTCCATCTCGGTGATGCTTAATCACAGGAGAAAGAGAACATACGTGGTTCGACGCTTTGAAACTGATTTTTTCATCGTATCAAACTCAATTTTGTCATGCTAAAAAGTTATTTCTGATCTGATTTGGTCGATGGTTTATAAAGATGATAAGCTCCTAAAACTCTCAGTCCATCCCGATGATGAGGCCAATCAGTTGCATTGCTTCAAATGTTGGAGTTTATTTAAGATGAAATTATGCTGATAATGTTATTCTAGTGAAAGGATTTCTATTTTCCCTCGAAATTAATGTTCATGTTGGCTCATGGTTGAGAAGAAGAACAGAGAAGAAGTGTCAATTTTCCTGACGTAGCAGCGTGAAGCAAAGATTGATCAAGCGCACTCAAATGAATACCTCCCTAAAGCTTACTCCGCGGCAAGCTACCGGAAGCGAAAATCCTGAAGCTTGTTATTTGGGGGACTTACTGTAAAATCCGGTGCCATAAGAAATTAATTAAGGGTTATTGAACGTTGTTTGTACAAAAAGTCAAGAATGATTGAAAGTTTATCATGTCGGCACCTCTCTTATTAAGAGTTATAAGAGCTTTATCTGCAGTTTTTCAAGATCTGATCAAATTTTGTCGAATAAATATCACTAACAAATTATAATCTCCAAGTATTCATTAGTGAGAGAGGATCGAGGAGTTCATTGAGTTCCGTTGGTAGCTTATCTCTCATGGCGCATCTGCAACATACTGCGCCAATTGCGTTTAATGCTATAATCGCATTTACACATTTATCTAGATGGCTTCACTGCGCACAGCCTAAGTTAAGCTCACATGCACTATTTCAAGAGAATGCATAATGTCCTACTGTCTTAAGGAAAATACAGAGCAAGAAATTTGGTAAAATTTGAAATTAAACATGCGACATACAGATGTGCATGTACAGATGTTATTACATAACAAATAATTTTCTGAAGGAAATGAAAAAATGATCTCAAGTTTGACTATGACTGAAAGAATAGCGAATCCTATACTCAAAAGACTCCCTGCCTAGGGGAAGCATAATGCAATTGCAGGATATGATTGTTGGCATTTGAAACGGGCACACTTCAGCTCATTTCGGTAACTATGCTGTTGGAGTGTCAGCGATGAACTCGAATGGTCGTGTCATTCTGCAGTTGACATGTCTATACTTAATATGATTAGCTTCTTGATCGGTCAAACCTAAATCACCATTCTATTCAGCGCTTACTTCATAATTAGTTATTCTTGATATAAATCATCGATTACAAGAATGATCCGGTAAGGAATAAAAGGTGGATTATTAAGCATCAGCATATTGAGCTCCCGAGTATTCTTAAAAATAATTCAAAAGACTTTGAAACTTGATATTTTACCATAATGTAATTCGAGAAAATGATATTTCAAGAACTCTTGATTGTGCGAAATTTATAATGCTTTTTTCATTTTGTCATTTTTCAATTTGATCATGTCAAGAAGGAAATAATGTTATAAGACATTTTACCACATTTTCATATTTGTTCGATAATTTCTGTTTGAAAGATGTTAATCCATAAAATTGTTATTCACTATCTGATGAGTGCGGAAACTCGATTATCCCCAGGTTTTCAAATTCGTCTAAAATCTGCAAAAATATATCAATCGTCACCAAGCTTCGGGTAGACGTAGGCCTACTTAAGCATATTTTCTACCTACATCAAAACTTTATGCAGATCGGACAAGTACTTTTTGCATTATAGATGATAACGTGAAGCGCAGCGATGTCAACCGCTTCATTTAACTTCGTCTATTCGACGCATTATTGTTGATCGTGTGCACATTGTTCTCTCTCCATCTCCCTCTTCATCTCATCCACTACTGCCATTTAAAATCTTCACATGACCACTGCATCGCCACAACCTTGTTTAGTTGAAAAAATGTTAGTGTAAGGGATCTGGCTTTGTCATCATCGCTTCATGAGTTGTCGGGGAATGACTTTGTTGACCTCATCGTGCGCTTAATATCTGGCCTGCAGAGACAGCATACAGTTCAAACATAATGCTGCTATTTCTTAACAGGGATAAGACTTATCAAATCTGAATGAATGTCAGTAAACAGATGAATAAGCAGGGATGAAAACTCCGATTCCGAAAAAAGTCGGAAAATTTTCGAATCCCTTAATACACCTATATTTGACGTGTAAATCAAGAAATAAAGGTTTGGTGATATTAAGTAACCTGAACGAAGTATGTTACGTGCAATAAGTATTCTGTTTCACTGCCAAACAACAGTCAAAAAGTTGTCTTACTTGTAAAACGGAAAGTTAAGATTCGTTATGATAATTGATGTAGTCGGCTGTAAGGGGGAGGACTTAGTTATAACACAGACCTCTCTTTCTGAGTGTTACGGAAGAGATTTTGAAAAAAACCAATAAAACCTACCCTGGGTGGGTTTTTTGCCAACCCTGACTTTAAATCACTTTACCCTAAAGCTTGGTCGGACTGAATAGTCACATATGTGAATAGTAATCTACACCTTAAAATCAGCTTTATCCCCTTTATAAATTTCCCGATGATAGTTAATGGAAAAGTCATGCATTATTCATTTTTTTTGTAATTATCAGAATAACAAATTACAAACTGGTAACCATGTAACAATAAAATGTAACATTGGATATCTCGATAGGCCTAATGCGTTGAAAAATTAATCATCAGACATACATAACAACTACATAAAATAGGCCTACTTGTACGAGAGAATATTGACATAGTGAGGGAAACAAATTAAGAGGTTACAAGAAGTTCATAACAAAATAATTAAATGTAAATTCAACAAAGTAAGAGAAGCCCTGAACTTGATCAAGTTTCTTTATTCCTAACGCGAGGCCTTTCAACCGTTACACATGGCTATATAAATAGCCGGTGTTACAGTTCAAGCCGTCGTGTTGGGAGTAAAGAAACTTACATCAAGGTCAGGGCTTCTCTTACTTTGTTGAAAGGTATAACCTGGTTCTCTATTCAGTGAAAAATTGATAGAATATGAAGTCGAATAGGGTCTGAGAGTTTCAGATATAAATTTCGGATGAATTCGATGATCACTGACTAAAAAACAATAATACAAAGAGTTCTGTGATGATCTTGAAAATGTAAAAAGCTTCCACTAACAAAACACGATATACTAATAGGTTAATTACACAATTAATTGCATCTTCTACTAACAATAATACCATTCTAAAAATTACTATGGAAGTTGGCCAGGTAGTCCTTTTCATGATTGGTTGTACAGCGTGGAGACATCAAATGATGAAGTGAAAACAGTGAAGAGATAACACATTCTCTCGAAAATGAACCACTGATCCATGAAATTATTCACTTAGAAGAAACATGATGCCTGCTTGTACGCATACAAAGTATTGATGTTTTAAGTCGAATGTTAGAGTTTATGGATAGAGGCATTATTTGTAGAGAAGGTGTTTTTACGACAACCTGGTCAAAGATTGGATGGAAACTCTATACAAAGTTAAAAACTGAGAAACATACTAAAATGGAAAATTCAGTGATCTCAGATACAGTAAAAAGTAAATGCAAATATCTTTTAGAGGCTCAAACTATTGCCTGGCAAAAAAGTTTGTGATGGATAATTGGCGTCGTCTTTTATTGACAGGTGGAACAAATGAAATGTCGGCGGGTTCTGAAACCTGGTTGATTTCTTCTTTTGCATCTTCACTCACATGAGTGTCTCTCAAGCAAAACGCTCGTTTCTTGGGAACTGTAGGAAGAGCACGCAATTTACCTAAAGCCTCCTGCTTCTTTTTCTTAGCAGCCCGAAGCTCAGCAAGTCGAATTTTCCTTTCCGCTGTTCTCTTTTTCTTTTTTTGTATGTTACTATCGGTCAGCATTTTTTTTCTGCGCCTTTAGCTCCCGTATCTCCTGTTGCTTTCTTCGCAATTCCTTCCATGACGTTTGCATTGACTTTATCAATGATCTATCTGGAGCTTCGCGTAATGGGTCATTCTTGCGAAAAGATCGAAATCCCCCATTCGGCAATTTTGACTCGTACACCATGGTAAGTGAAGCAGAAATTGAAGATACCGACATTTGAGGTCGTTGCTCTGTTTTGATTGCCTTCATAATACTAAATGCTCCTTCAACTTTTGGTCCTGAAAAACAGCTCAGTACAGTCAGTATAATATTTCTCAAATTTGATTGTTCTTGGGTAGCTCGATGCCAAAAAAAGTCAATGCTTTCTTCTGTATTCTGTTCATGTGTGGTTTCGTTTATGTAGAATAGAAACTCCTGCCTTGTCAAGCCAGGATTGGAGACAAAATGGCCAAAAGCAGACAACAGAATATCAAATAGTTGGAGTGTCTTGGTTGTTTGCTTCTTGTTGGGATCTAGCACTTGAAAGGCTTCGACAACTCTGTTCTGTCTGCTCTGTTCTGTTCTCAACTCTGTTCAAAAATTATATTGTTTAGATATATGAGTAGGGGGAGGGGGGTACCCCTATCTGTATTTTCTCATTTTTGGACGAATCTCGAGACCCAATGATTTTCATCCAAAAAAGTCGGAAAGGTCGGAAAAGTCGGAAAATTTTCATCTATGTGAATAAGTCACACAATCACTTAACTAATCCCGCTGGGAAAAAAGCTCGCGATTAGCTGGCACATATCTCGAGCGAATAACGAGCGCATAGCTTCCGTTTTGTCTCGCAAAATGCTGGCGAAAAGCTTGCTAATTTAGGAGCAAAAACGCTGCTGTTCGCTCACGATTGGCGATGCTTTTCGAATGCTAATGAAGCGCGCTAATCGCTTACTTCATTGAAAAGCTAGCTGCTCGCTTGATATTCGCTGTACCCTATTAGCATGTATGAAGCCTAGTTCGTTGACTTCCTGTAGACCTACTTACACATCTAACATAATTCAAAAACATGCTGCTCAACGTCATACTGCCACGAAATGCTCATGGATCAACAGTAGTGGATGTAGAACTGTCAAAACCATAACATTCGGAGACAGTGACAAAAGATGTGGGACTCACCTCTGCTAAACAATTGTAGGCTTGCAGAAGTTCAAAGTTGCTTCCATGCCATGAAGACGCAATGAGCTGGTTTGATTAAAATTAGTTGTATTTTCAGCATAAATTCCTGTAGACCAGCGGTTCGTGTCTAAAATGCAAAATAATGGAGCCTTTTTATTTACATGAAAAAAATTACAATTTATAAATGAACATTCGCACTGCTTACCTTTTTCACTGATTATTTTATGCAATATTTAGGCCACACGTATAATAAACTACTGTTGATCACTGTCATCTTGCCACGAAACGCTCCAGGTACTAACAGCAGAATGACTCAAAGCTTCTAAACTCAAAGCATTCGGAGGCAGTGACAAACTTAGAACTCACATAAAAATTGCATTCATATCAGAAATTTAGAACTTACCTCTGCAAAATGGTCGCCAATTTCTCTCTCCCGTCGATGCTCATTGAACTGGTTTGGTAGAGCCCGCGTCCATATTTGATATTTAATTTTGTTGGGCAGCGATTGCGGTCTGGAATGTACAATAAAATTTTCATACCAGTCTTTAAAAAAAACCGTTTAGGCATAAACGTCAATGCGAAATTTGTGCAATCTGATATCATATACCAAAAGCTGAAAGCAAATTAACAGTCATATTTAGCCATTGTTACAAAATGAAGAAAAAGATAATTCATTTCTACAAATTTTACACATTTAAAAGTAAAAGGTTTTTAGTATGAATAATCCTACAAAAAGAATTCTATCGTTGGAGCATTTGTCGTTTTAAACGAAAAATTCGATAACTTTATGATTTTCGCAACATTATAATTTTCTCTATTAACTGAAATCAGCCTAAAGACCCACGGTGGAAAATTTCAATGGCATAAATTATAAGCATGATGGTTTAATTCGATTGGCAGTTGTCCATCTGATTTCATGTAATCAAAATCAATGCAAGATGATTAAGGTGCACATAATTTTATTGAGACGATTGCAGGATTGAAATACTTTGAGATAATATCAAAGCCCGATCCGTTTCAACATGCTGGCATTGATAACAGGTTTTAAACGTTTAACTTACTACAATGTTATCCGTATTGGTTCATAGATTGTATAATGTGCATATCTCGTTATTAAGTTTAAGTTGCAGAGATTCATAGTCTACAGCAAAGGTGTGTATAGCTATTACGCTAGTCACTACAATAGGAAAATAACCTATTTTTCTAAAACTAAAGCAGGTTTCATAATGTGACAAGAAAGTGAAACGACTCACCCTTTTTCACATGGCTTCAACCGTTGTCTTTTTCCGCAGTCATGAGGAAGGGAATTTAATTGACACACAGTCATTGATTTGCACAGCCTTGATCCTACACGTTCGAAGTGGTTTATCAGAATCACATTTGACCAAGCCGCATAGGCACGACACCAGAGATCTCACAACTTGATGCGCACTTAATAATTGACACGATGTCGGGCAGGCAATTGTTCGAGTGAACGCAGGAAGTCCAACCTGTTAGCAGACAGCCTTGTCGGGTTGTAGCGGCATTGTCATAACGACAGGGAATCGATGTATACTGTTACACCATGCGCTGCGCTCGGTGTGTGAATAATGCCAGTTGACGTCACACAGTGACTGTCTGATTAGACAGGAGGCGTGCGTAGGAAGAAAAACAATCCTCTGTTGGGATGCTCGACAAACCTACACGTAATTGCTCAGTGACTAAGTTGCAATGCAAGTTTGCTGTCCGATGCATGTTTGGTAGCGATTTATTTTACATAATTTAAAAAACTTGATGAAACATAAAATTATTAAAGTATTGTGAATCACTGTCATCTGCATTGACTTGCAAGCAGGATGAAGTTGCTCTTATGAGCGCATTTTCATTATTCGACACACTGGTTCAGTTCATTTTTCGACATTTCAGTTCATTTACAATGCTTCATTATTGTAGTTGAATAGCTGTCTACTTTGGTCTTCAATTGGATTAGACCATCAATAATGGATTTCTGAACACTGATCTTTAAGGACAGATGACGACATGCTAAACGGCATTTCTATATGTTTCACTACAAAATAGAATAGGCTATAGAATACGGTGGAATCACACTCTAATTAACTCTCTGATGACATCAAGAATTAATGAGAATAACTAAAATGAATCTGCATTTTGATTACAAGCTTAGCGCTAACGTACACTATTTGCATTTTGCTCTAACCATCTATGCGACTTCAAACAACAGAATGTGTTTAAACAAAGGGATGTAGGCTATAGCTGGTGATAAAAGTTAGCAACATTGGCTTTACCAATAGCGATCTATTAATCAGTGACAAGAAGCTGGCGAATTTCAGTTTGCCAATAGCTATCTATTGACCAGCGACAAAAAGTAAGCAAAATTCGGTTTACCAATAGCCATCTAATCGCAAACTGCATTGTCGCTAGCTAAGACATCGCTTGCTCGCTCACTAAAAGCCAGCGAATAGTGAGCATTTTTCCCAGCGGGATAGCACTTCAAGTTTTCGTGCTTTTGATTAAATTTAACAGGTTATCAGCAACTTTCAAAACATGCAATTTTCCTAAATTTTTTGAATCCTACATTTTTACTCATCGTAATATTTTTATTGCATAAAATGATTGAGATTGATTATATTTTCTCACCTTGGTCTGGAATCTTGTCATATAAAAGAGAATTCGATCTTGATAGCCGTCCCTTTTCCGCGCACGTGATAAAGAAGGCTTGATTCCGCATCTTGTTTGACAGGATTTATAGGATATGATCTCTTCCTCACTTGTTTGACGGAAATGCAATCCTTCACGACGCTACAAAGTCAGGTGAAACTTGAAGACAGCAATTGTAAATTAAGTTCGCATTGGTTTTCCGTTGAAAAGTCATTGAGTAACTGCAAAGCGAATATTAACCGAAACAGTCCATCAGAAAATGACTTTGTTTCACGCTGCTTATGCCGAATTCCGAGTTTCGACTCGACACCCAAGTGCTATCAGCTTAAAGCGTGGCGCATTAATACGTTTGGCCAAGACTGCAGTAAGAACAGACGTTGTTGATCGATCCATGGTAGCATAGCAACTTTGCATGAATAGACTTCTGCGTCACGACTGCTGACTCACTCACCTCCTATCCTCCTATATTGTACGCATATGCCAGACTTCAGAAAACTCAGATGGTTTAACAATAACATTGTTGGTGAAATTATGAAATACAATGAAACCCGGACTGAAGATGGATGGATCTTGACTTCTTGTCTTGATACCTAAATTGACAACTGCCATGATAGTCGATTGTCAATCAAGAAAGTACATAACTAATTTCTACAGTACGAGGAAAATCATCGGTACTACATGGACTATAAGCTTTCGATAAGCTGCTTTCACAAGTGTAATATCATTCCGAATACTGAGCTCTACGCATGATCATTTTAATGTTTATACCAGAGCTTTAAATAGTACTAAAATTATTTTGATGAAACACATGCATCAACTGGCCATTTAAACATCACTTTTCCTACGCTATCACGTGTGTCTATACTTGGTGTAGGCCTTTTACAACAACGCAACTGTAATCGTGGGCTATCAACTATTCTTGCGTTTAATATGCATTGATCTGGTGTACATTAAAATACACCAAAGTTACGTGTGACAAAAATATTTAATTGACTGGGATAAGTAATGAAGCATTTAACATTTTTATGACAATGGCCCAGATAGGCTTTGTATATCTACTAATCTGCCTCATTCCAAACGAATCAAGCAATTAAAGCAGCAAGAGCTTATTAGCTGTTCAAAATTATTATGCCGCTTAGGAAACCTTGTCTGATCATTTAACGCCGTGAGAAGTCCTTCAAGCTGATGACGCTTGATAAGAACAGAAAAAAAATATTCCTTGCTTAGCCAATTTAGTAGGTGCTTGATGTGCCCAGTAGGCATATGGTAATCATGCCATAGCAAACTTTGCCTAATCAATTAAGTAGGCGCTTGATATGGGCCTACTAGGCATATGGTAATCATGCGTTGCTTAATCAATTTAGTAGGTGCTTGATATGTGCCTAGTAGGCATATCGTGGTTTTGGGTGTTATTATGTCGCCTACTAAGTTTACCGCGCGCGTACCATGACGCTTAGCAAGCAAAACATAATTTTTTTACTCGGGTATTGCGCATTTACAATTACCTCTCTGTAGTACTTTGTGGTTTTCTGGTAGGACACGGTTGACGACATGAAGTTTTCATCAATGTCTCCTTTTCTTTTTCTTTCACGTAAGGCAGCTTCCAAAAGGTGTAATAAATATTCAAACTCGAATTTTGACCAGAGTTTTCAACCAAAAAAAATTCCAAAATTTCCAAAAAATTCCAAAAAAATTCAACCGCAAGCTCTTGCTGTCACTAACGTCCCTTTGAGAGACACGATAGACCATATTAGTGGTTTGATTGACTTCGGCCATTTTCCTATCAGCCGCATCACCTTGGAAACATTATTGAATCTAGCCTGCAAAGATGTTCTGTTTCAATTTAACGGAAAGTTGTACACTCAACATGATGGAGTCGCTATGGCCTCAAAATTGGCTCCTACTCTTGCCATGAATATGATAGAGAGCAAATGTGATCGTGCTCCTTTGTACTACCGCCGTTACGTTGATGATGTTTTTGCCATCTTCAAAAATGAAGATGAAGCTTCTAACTTTTTGAAATATCTAAATACTCATCACAAGAATATTCAGTTCACAGTGGACACTGAGATTGATAAAAAACTAAGCTTTTTAAATGTTGTTGTGCACAAGCTTGATGATGGTTTTGGAACTGAGTGGGCAGTTAAGTCGACAAACACAGGTGTCTATACACCGAAGGAGGCTTTCTCCCCATTCAGGTACAAAACTGCTACCATCAGGGCTTTGATTTATCGTGCCAAGCTTCTTTGTAGTAATAATCATTTTTATGAAAAATCGTTCGAAAAAATTCTGTCGATATTTATGCAAAATGACTGCAATCAAAATTTCATCAACAAGATCAAACAAAAAGTTGACAATGCTATTTCGCAAAACTCTGGTCAAAATTCGAATTTGAATATTTCTTACACCTTTTGGAAGCTGCCTTACTTGAAAGAAAAAGAAAGGAGACATTGAAAACTGTTCATGTCGTCAACCGTATCTTTCCCAACAAAGATCCGGTGCCTACGAGTCTCATCTCTAATTTAGTTTGCAAATTCAAATGTGGGCAATGCGACAGTTGCTACTCATACCTTGGTGAGACTCGTAGGCACCTGATTACTTGTATTGATGAGCATATCAAAGGCAGACCGCAAGATTCTGAAATTACAAAGCACATTCATAAAGCGGCAGCCAATGTCTGCCGTACTAAACACACTCGCATAGCTGAATCTATATTGATTAAAATGCATGAAACTGATAATTTATTGAACGAATGCGATTCTTCTGTTCCGTTGCATATCTTTTAATTGTACTACACAGGTAATTTGTAAATGCGCAATTACCTCTCCATTCCATTCTATTGTAAATTTCATTTTAGCTGTTCTTAACTGTGTTTACTTGATCATTTTAATTTGTATATAAACCTCATTTTGCTGATTTGAATTGATGCCATGATGTATCAATAAACGATATGAAATCGATCGACAATGAATCAAGTGTTTTTCAATCTTTTAATTTTTTGGTCGTACAGCGTAAAATGATATGATGCATCAATTCTTTTGATTAGGCGAGGTATTCGAAATCATCAATTACTTTTGAGTCTACGGAACTTCTACTCATTTAACATTTTATCCGGCATTGCCACTGTGTATCAGAAGACATAGATTTCTGTTTAGATGTCTATGCTCCTTATAATGACACGAAATACTTTCATACCCTGACGTGCTGTGCGCTATGTATTTCATTTTGAATTTGAAATTTTCATTGATAATCAAAATCTGGCAGTTTGATATCATTCCATCTGCGTTTTTTCACTGTGAATGCACTTTGTGAAAGGTTTGTTTGTGAAGTTGAGGCTGTGATGGAAAATGATCAAATTTGAAGAACAGAAGAAGTCTTTTCTCATCAATTTATGTGATGGACAATTGAATGGAAAGAAATGAACGGAAAGTAAATGGAAAATAATTTCTTCATCTTTTCATTCAGGAATATTCTCGAAGGTCATTTTATTTGCAAATTAAAAACGAAAAGAAACCAAAAGTGATTTTTATTGAAAATTCATCAGAAAATGTCAAATGTGAAAATGAAATGAATTTGAAGTCATTGAGTTCTTATCGTCATTGGATGAAGAGGAGCGGACAGTGATTTTCAGGAATAATAAAGACTTCGTTGTCGTCTTCAAGGAATTCCTCTTTGTCATCCTTCCGATTCTTCTCCTGTCCCTCTGCGGTTGTGTAGAACAGGTCTACTCTATCCTTCTCCGCCACTTCGAACAGTTTTTCTCCATCTTCGGAGACCGCTGTCCGTCGATACATCATCCACTGCTGCGGAGGTTTCTTCAACATTTCTTGGAGAACATTCCGCAGTTCTCCGACAGTTGGCGGTCTCCGGAGGTGGAGGACGTGGAATCCCCATTCCAATGTATCCGTGTCGTCACGCAGATGGAACTGAGCTGCAAAGAAGAGAAAATGAATGAATTTGACGCCAAGAATTTGTTTGGAATAATTCAGTTGAAGGTTCTGTTCATGGAAACATTAGAAGAAAAAAGTTTTTTAATTTTCACAAAGTTGTTTGAATTTGACAACATTTTTATAAAATTCTCAAAAATAAAATTCAATTATAAAATAACAAGCGATGTTTTGGAAAGATTTGAAACAAATTTGATATCTTAGATTTATTTCAGCCATTCTCCGCAGCTGTCGTCAGATTAGGAAAATGAAATGACAGAAGTCTTTAAAATATCAAAAACAATTTGATAAAAATTCATTTCGTTGATGTTCCTTTCTCATGAAGGACGACTCTGTATAGAATGTTTTTTAAACACGAACTAAGTTTAGAAATTCAATCTAGAAAGGCAATGCGAAGATGTTTGCAAATTGAAGGTTTTGATCAACACTTCAATGATCGGCGTTTTGGAAATTTGATATTTGCAGATCTATCGTCCTAATTAGATAATTTGCTCGTATTTATAATTTTTATATTTTTTCGCATTTTTAATCGTCTCGTATTAAGAAAATCTTTAAAATGCATTAGAATGCAATATCAATAACATCAGTCTATTTAACGAAATTACTTATAAATTCCTATGAAGGAATAGTAGACTCAAGAGGTTCATTTTCGAAGCTTCAAAATTCATTTACTTGAAAATCTTGATAATTACTCATGATTGACCTGATTATCCATCATAATTAAGCCAACAATGAAATCTAAATGTGTAAATTCAGTCGTCGATATCATTTGTTCTCGATAACTTGAATGAACAACTTCTTAGTGTCCTTTCATTGAGACCACAACAACTCTGTTTCTTTCTGTTGTTCTGTCTGAGCTTTAATTATTTAACTAAAGAAGATGTAAAGAATCTCACGGGAACTCCGTTATTCCACGGCAAAATTTTCGTAACGAATTTATTAATTGGATGTTCAGTTAGAACTTACTAGGAACCACGGGTCTGGACGGAGGAGGCAGAGGACACTGAGTCGCAGAGTCTTTCTTTGGAACATCTGCAAAAACGAAAACAATTCTATTAATCCTTTGAATAAGAGAGCTCTGTTGTATCAAATTATTGAATATGAGAAATTCATTCATGTACAAATGATGCAGAATGTGCAGGTACTACAAGTAGAGAACAATTCCTGGGTCAATTTCAATTGCAAGATTTCTCAAAACACTTGAAGGCTACGGTCAAGAATGTGGGCAGTCCTCACATAGAAAAAATGTAAAACTTTAGGTTTTTTAGATTCTAATCAAATCCGGTATAAATTGCACAAATCATCTTTACTCATGATCGTTCACAAATAAGAGTAGTAGAATGACAAGATAACGCAACAATAGCAATGATAAAAGACTGCATAGAGCCACGGCTACTAAATGCTGTCGGTCTTGGTTGTGGCTACTAAGAGGTCCCATCCCGTTCATGTATTTTTAGATTATGGATTTTTGCAATTTCCTTTGCGGTGTGGTATTTATCGAGATTGAAATTTAATCGATGAACTGAACGCCTGATTCTAACTTATCGAACACCGTATTTCCTCTAATAAACGACGCACCACTGATGAGCGTCGCAGCTGAGAGGTCAAATTTTAATAAGCGCCGCACCTCTGATATCGAAGAATTGGAAATGAATGATTAGATATAGTTTATACATGTAGAATGTATATCATCTATTGAGCTAAAGAAACAAGGTAATGCAGCAATTATCAAACGTCACTGAATCTGGGTTCGTACGGCTGGAGGCAAACTTGACAAACTTTCACAAACATTCATAAACCCTTTATTCACTAATATGATGAGATAGATGGTATTTCGGCAAGAGAAGGTCCTCAAAAATTCAATTACAAGACATTGTACAAAAATTATTGTAATTTATACTACCATTCCACTAATTCCGACTAAATTCAGTTTTATAGTGACGCATCATGATGAAAAATGAAATACCTGCATATTCAAAACATAATGAAGCATGTGATATTTGTTGACAGATAACGAAGCATTGTAAGCGTAGTGATACAAAACAAATATTTACAACAAAAGTTGTTTGATCGGGCAATCTCCATTACCAAAAAATTAAATATATGTATATAGAAAATATTCTTCCAGATTGGTTAGATTCAAAGCAGTCTGTGCAACGGACGTTCTCCATCTGTATTCAAAATGAAAGTGTTAAAATGAACGCACAAGCTTTCGGAGGAGCATATATTAGCTAACATTATGCTCGCTCTAGTCTTATTGCGAGCATAAACGGTAAGATATATATTTACTGTCAAAACAAGTATGCATATAAAGCTTAGAAATAAAACAATCTTAATAAAAACAAATATTTACATCGAAAATATCTCTGGTCGGACAATCTCAATTGCATATGACTGAATCAGCAATACAACAGAAGTCCAAGTACTATTTCACAAAATTGCAACAAGACAATTTCATGTGGTCTTCAAACTTATGGTCTTCAATTTTCTAAAATGGGCATCCCTAAATTGGCCAAACAGATCATTTCACGCACATTTTTGTATGCCTTCCCTTTTCTCATTAGCTCTCCGACGTAGCACATTTGACTGCATTAGAAGTTGCGAATACTTCACTGACATTCATTTTCCATCGCTTTACTGTGGGCCATTGGCCACAACAGCTCAATATTATTGGCAAAGCAAGAGTTTGTGCAGATAACTGGGCACAGTTTTAATGAATAGATTATTCTAGTCCGGAATGAATTGTAGTCAAAAAACATTGTCACATATCCTCCTTGGCCAGAAATTAACTCGCAAACATAGGTCTACATGTATTTCGATGTCAGTCTAAAAAGACATTAATACGACAGTTATGATTGACTACTTGAGTCGAACAATTTGACAGAATTATTGCTAGACCTGGTGCAGTTACAATGAAATACGTTCTTTAACAACTTCTTCATGGGCTTACATACCAAATATTACTACAAATTAGGTAAATAATGCAAGTTATTAGATAATTATCAGAAGAAGTGGGCTTGTAATGGAACATTAGCACAAGCGATTGATACAGAATGCCCGGGCATTTTCGGAAGATAATTTCCAGACTCATTGATAATCCCAATTTAGCCTAATTCACTCAAAAATGTGGTTTGATTAACTTATAGGAAAAAAGTTGGAAGATAGAACAGCTGGACTGTATTCGGCAATCAGAGACCGACAGAGAGGAATCACTCAGAGGACATTCCTATTCACGGATGAAAAGCAAAGTCGAAACATAGCACACGACAGTCTGTAGAGAACATGAAAATATACAGGAGCGAGTGCAATTAATTTCGAAAGGCGGTACGAGCCGATATGAAATATGGCTGCAGTAGAAATGAAGATTGATTGAGCAGAGTATGCAGAAGTAGAGACACGCCAAGCATACCTGCTCATCAGAGATATCAATACAAAATAGGAACCGAAGCAACTACTTGCTAAAGATCGTGATGAACACCTGTTCCAGACATCCGAAGAGACTAAGGGGAGATGGACTGAGTACTGCCGATACCTGCATGCGTAGACGTATGATTGTGACACCACAGTAGTGACGGAACTTGAAGACAGTACTCCAAGACGACGTCAGAAATGGCGAAATACTCGGATGTCAAGTCGAAATAGCGACCAAGAGACTGAAGCCACACAAGGCGCTCTGTACAGATGCCAACACAGGAAAGATGCTACATGCAGGTGGAGTAGAATTGGCAGAAGCACTGCTCTGTTATTTTGCTTGGTATACCTGGAACGTGTTATAACAATGCGGCAGGGGTGTCAGTCAATTCAGGGACGGCCTATCAACAACCCAAGCCTTGCCGATGATCCAAACGTGTGTTTCCAGCGTACTGATGCATACTTCGGAATACTTCGGTTAGATTGCTTCACCGCACCACCAATTATGAAGTCCGGCTTGTGTAGTTGATTAATAAGCGCGAAGTGAGTCTGTTCGACCACATCTACCGCATGAAAGATATTTGCTCAGTGAAGATCGTGCTGTTTGGTATCGCAAATGGCAAGTCGTACAGCCATTTCATGACGTGGTGGACAGAAAGCATCAAAGGTTGGTGCGAAGCTGACCTACACGCGATAGCTAAGATGACAGTAGAGACCGGCGGAAAATAACCGAACGTGTACTTGAGTGCACCGATGATGATTCAACCTCTTCACAAATCAAGCAAAGTGAGCAAAATGATTTGAGGGACCAACAGTCTGTTTAGTTAGTAGTTCTAACCAGTGCATTACAACTTTTTGTTGTAAATGAACGAGGTTCTTAGTCGTTCACTAGTAAGCAAAGGAGCTTAGCAAACAGGATTTCCTAGTAACTGCCACTGTAATGAGCTTTTATTTTCCAGTTCATGAAACTGACGAGCGAACTGAACTGATGCTTTTCAGCTCAGTCTTACATTTACTAGGGGAGACATTAATTCTCACATCGCTTTCCGCTGTTAAGACATAGACAGCTGTTTAGAGCAACTTTCGCTCAGACAAATCCGTACTGTTGTCACTGTTCATGAACATATTATAGTACAATGTAAATGAGTAGAATAAAGATCAGACCAGACAGGAATTTTTAAGGTCATTTTAGCCGGCATAGCGCCGCATAAGAATTTTCGTACGCATTATGAAATATTTCATATCATTTCTCTCGATTTCTGTATGGTGACACATTAACGGCTGTGGCAAAATTCCAAGTAATTATGGCTTCAAATATTTACGAGTTATATAATTGTGGGATATAGGCTAATCAACTACTTGATGAATTTAATAGTATAGGGTTGGCATCTTTCCACGAATCCGGGATTTGGAATTGGATGGCTTCCTTGTAATAGCAGTTTTATGTATGTCAAAGTCGATTTGTGAGACAAAGGCAAATCAGGTACAGTTGCTTTCAAAATTGACGGAATGACAAAGTAGGCTTATAAGAAAGAATGACAGACACTATGAAGAATAGACTTCTTTGATTCTCAATGTAGTCAACGAGCGCTAAGTCCCACAACGTTGTTGCCTTTCAGAGTGAACCAAAAGGAAGCGAATGACTTCAGTGCTGCAGTTGAACAGAACGGCATAGCTTATAAGTTTTAAATGAACAGGTGAGTGAAATGAGTGAGCGAACAAAATAGTTGAATTAGCGAAGAACTGAGTGAGCTGAATAAGTGGCCGCATTCGAATGCACTGGTGGACTTGGATCCTGGAACGATCTCTTGCATTCAAGCTACGAATATTCATCGATGGAATGATAATTTGCGCCTTAATAGATGTATTCTACGCTTCACCAGTACATGCAATAATGAAAAAGGAATATTGTACTTCAGAATGCTACAAAAATAGGCCTAGTTTCCTTACCTTAAATTTGTCACAAAAGTTTTTTGCAATTATGATGAATGGAACTCAGTGGCTACCACATAGCAGCTGACATTTAAACGCTCTCAATCTTGAGCGCATATTTTTACATTTTTCTATTTATCATAATTTATTTATTTTCTATTATTATAATCAGTGAAATAGAATTTTCTTCTTAAGATGATTTCATTCAAACATGCTCAACTGTTCAGCTATTATTTCGTATCACTAAATTACGAACATCACTTGTTGGAATATCACAACTTTTGGCGCATAAAAAACGGACTATTTTGGAAAGTGAATTTCATCAATAACCAACTGTATACCCTTACAAAGCCTACAGCTACACAGCTAATAGAGCAACTGAGTAAATACTTAGTAATTGACACTACTTAAAACCATCTAAAAACAAAACTAAGGCACAATCACGATCGTCTTGGTAGTATGAAAAGCAAACATGGACAGCTTGAAAATATGCAATTTATAATCATAACTAGCAGTTCACACTCTACCATGGTCTTTGAGGGAGAATCAAATATCGTAAATAATGAAATGGAAAAGACGCCACAGTCGCTCATGTCTTCTCTTTATCAACAAGATTTACTAATACCGGTATATCACTTCTAAACGGCTTGCGTCATTGACCAGATGGCTTCCTTAATCAAGTTGCGTTTATTTTCTCCCTCATTATGTCGTCTTCATTAAATATATGACTCTGTTTACTAAAATGTTTTCCTAATTACGATTTTGTCCACACTGAGTTTCAGCATCTTTTCTATTTTCTCAATGTCCTAAAGTTTCGCTCATATAGTTCCAATCGCATTCTGTGCATTGATTGAGATAAACTGCGCTACATTGCTTTCCTAGTGCTTCTCTCTTCTCAAATGTTAGTTCAACTATCTTTTAAGTAGTAGCAAGAATCTTTGACAAGGAAAAGAGAAGTGTTTGGAAAAAAATATATGCGCAGTTTGCAGCAATGAATTCACAGAATGCGATTGGAATTATGTGGGTGAAGCTTCAATATTTCCGGACTTATTTATCCAATATTTTCCCAGATTTCCCAGACCCACGGGCACCCTGTTGATATCTCCTTCGTTACATGTACGCTCGTACTTCAAGTTGAATATGACACTTCATTAGTTGGAAAACTACTACTCATAAATTTTTAGTAGTATCAGACGTACTAAACTTTGTAGATTTGATTTCTAAAAATATGAGCGTCAGAAACCATCCAAACGGTCCAAAATGCAGCACAATGCGTCACTCTAGCATTCTAAATTCGAATTGGGTATGGTCTACAGCATTACACTATTCAATTTATATTTATTTGCAAAAATTAGGAAAATGGCCTACTTCAAATCGCTTGCAGGGTTTCTACAGAATCTGGAAACCATTTTCCAGGACATGCATTCAAAGAAATTCAAGGATTCATAATAAGGTCTCGGATCTACATGCGCTCGAAAACCCCGAAATATGTCATATTTATCCGACAAAGTGTAAAAATTTATGAAGTCTCAGTGTCTAACCGGCAAGAATACTGAAGAAAAACTTCGGTTTCTAAGGTTTGCGTAACACACAGTCAAACTTTAATGTTTCAATCAACAAACAAAATCTATTGATACTGTACAATCATTTTTTACATATTGTATTCAGTCTACACATGCAAACATACCGGTAGAACAATGACCCATAGCAGCGGCATTCACCTCTTTCCTCATTGCTAAACTACGATCAGTCTCCCTAACCCAGCAATTTCATACTCACGAATTGATTCTAGATTTCTTTGTTTAATACACTGCGAACATAGACAAATGCATTAGTGCAATGTACTAATCCTTCCACGCAAAGACTATTAAAGCTTTCTGATCGCAGTTTAAAAATGCTAACCTGCATTTCTACGGGATTACGTAGATGTGAAATCCTATGCAGTGAACAAATTATCCTCGCCTGAGGGCTCGGGAAATTAGTTTACGACATCGGATTTCAAATCAACGAATCACGTAGAAATGGCGACTAGCATAATACTCACCAGACTCAAGCAAATCTGACGTTTGAAGCATTTATATAAATTAGATGAATAGACTAGTGGTCCTACGCGCCAAATTATTTTCCATTTTTTACGAAGGCCGAGTAAATTTACGCAGGTAGACAATTGCGAATATCTGATTAATGAGAACACGTATATACTCTTCAAAGAATGTGAAAATGGCATATTATATTAATTATATGAATATAAGACAAGTCATGCTATTTATAGGTCATAATAAGTTCCGTCCGGTCTGAGACGAACGGAGAGGCGATGGTGAGGACCATGTGTGGTGTCAAGATTATGTATAAGAGGAACATTGAAGAGCTGATGCGCTTGCTTGGATTGAATGATGGTGTTGATAGTTTAGTAAGGGCACATAGAGTGAGATGGTATGGCCATGTCTTGAGGAGCGATGAAGGTAGTGCTTTGAGGAGAGCGCTGGATTTTGAAGTTGGGGGTAAAAGAAAGCAAGGACAAGGTTTGATGAAAAAGGACGCATTGGACATAGGGAAATGGAGACGAGGTGTGAAGGCGATTGCTGCACGATAAGGTACATCCGGCCACCCTCGGACACGGGGAAATCACCGCATTAAAACTGGATAACTAACTAATAAGTTACTAAATTATCGCCTACTCAGACCACATCAGATGATAGAAATCTATAAATTCTACAATTTTCCCCCCAAAAGTTTATATTTTGAATATCTATTGAAAATTGTGATAACATGCGAGACATGTAGGCTCTCCTGAACATTCTCACCTTGAAACCAATGCTATTGGGCATGACCGACCAGTTAGAAACTATGTATTCGAAGACAGATGCATTTTATCTCCACATCTACTTCTCACAGAACATGTCATGAGAAAGGCATCACCTGGTTTTGATAAGGTGTCTCCGTTGGTGTGCAACCAACCGAAGATATGCTGACGACATTGCTCATAGCGGGCAGTATGAGGGAACTGTAGGAATTGGTGGACAGTAAGAACTGCAAGCGAAAGAACCGGCTTGCTACTTTAATGTAAAGAAAACGAAAACAGTGAAAACTCAAAGAATGGACACGAATGGAAATGTTAGTGATGTGGTCATCAAACATAAAATCAACAGTCAACCTGCTGATAACGTTGCACAGGTCACCTATGTTGGTATTATTTTCACAGTCAATGATGACAACTGCAAGAAATCTGACATTCATTGGACATGTCATGTGTAGCACCAGCTATGGTAACACTCTGCTTACTAGAATAGTGCACAGACCAATAGGAAGACGACGACCGAAAAGCCTCTATTGTGACGAACTGAATAACCTGTGCGGCATGCTTACATTGGCGGCTACGCAGATAGCTCAAGATAGAAGCCGATGGAGAACCGCAGTGTGGAGGGACATAGCAGGTCGCGACAATGAAAAAGTTGGATAAACGATATGTTTGATAAATGATTTGTTTTGATCAGTTCTCGCATGATAGCGTCAAGAAAATGTTGGGAGATTGGTAAGATTGGGAAAGTTTAGCGATGCTGAAAACAACTGAAACTTGCAAATAGTCTGCTAGCATCTCAGCTACATATTGAACTGGAACAAAACCGTATCTGCTCATCCAACTAGATGAATGCACCAAAAATACTGTGAGTCAAGATAATCGATCCATACTTTGACTTGGGATGCACTAATTGTAGCATACAACTCTGACAGTATTAGATTATAAATCTGTTGTAATCAGAGTCTACAGGTTATTGCTATTGTTCATATGATAATGACATGTATGTAATACATTCGTGGATGAATGATGATGATAACCATAACTTCATTTTGCACTTTTTCAATAGTCTATAAGTCAATTGTATTTATTAAGATGCCTAAATTTCTAAGAAATTGACAAAGCTTGGTTTTTAAAAAGTTCCGTTCTTTGAATTAAAAATCAAATTTTTGACTTTCCAGTCAGCCAAATTCGGTAATTTTTTGATGTTTATCAGAAATACTACAAGTCACGCAGAACTAGAATCGTAGCCATTATAGTTTTGGAGCAATATCAAAAGTCGCTGCAAAAAGTAGATGTCAATATCTCACCAAGTATCAACGTTATTGACCCGCTTCCTTCTGATTTATGAGTTCAAGGGAATGTGGTCTCAGAATATAACCGCATAACGATTGCCTTTTCTGCGAAGATGTTCAGTTGTAGTAGACAACCTTAGCGGATGCTCATTATGAAACTTGCTGAATTTTGCCATTATCTTAATCGATCACAATGAGTTAGTAGAGCTATGTTTCTCCTCTTCTGACATTGTCCAAAACCATGACAGATTCATGCTACAATATTTAAGATGAAAAAGCGTTTAACAAATCATGTTTGGCACTTATGATGATTCACAGGCTCATAGACATTTAAGATTTGAATGACTTTAAAAAGACTGCTTTTAACAATCACTCAGTATGGATTTTGGAACTCGTAAATAGCTTTTACTATCTTTTTCACAGGCGAAAACATGACCTCAGATATTTAGGCACATAATCATCTCTGCAGTCTCAATAACACCCAATAGTCTTATAACATCGTCAGTGATTCAATGATACTTTCTTGGATGGAATTGGCTCGCCAATTTCAGAGACTGAAGGACTCAACACAGGAATTCTCAGTTATTGTGAAGCCCTTATCTCTGATGAGGTAGTTTGATCCTGTTATCTCGATCGGCTAGGCTGCAATCAGTAGATTAGTTTTCAACTGACATAACCCCATCATGTTGGGATCAGAGAAGCATCATCCAGATTTGAAGTCTCCACGTTAAGCTGGTCACTGTCTGGCTTTTCTAAGGACTTGAGGCCGACTCTTTTTGACACGTTGACAGTTTCAAAACGCCGCGATGGCAGTTTTATGCTACAGAGACAATTAAGTTATTCCTCAAATTCAGTATTCGAAAACTTAATGGAAATCATACTCCAGCAACATGGTGCACAACCACATTTTCCACAAAATTGACCACTTTAACAAAGAAGTTTTGGTGATCATGGATTTGAATAAAATGGCTTCCTTCAACACCGGAACTGTCTCCTTTTAGACTTTCACATTTGAGGTACGATAGTGAGTGTGTCATCTCAGGTTGCCGAATTCCTTAGCGGATGAAAAGCGACGAAGTGAACACAGACTTGTCTTCGATCATCATACAAAACTGGCAAATGCCGTCTCAGACGTTCTATTATCGATAATAATTGGTAGTAAAAGTAAACAGTGATGCTTTTGAATGTCAACTGATGTTCCTCTATTTTAAAATTTCTCATTAACATTTTTGTTCGATAATAGGGGATTCGGTAAAAGTCCTGCTAGATTAAACGATAAAATCTCAGAAAATCTATGTCTTCATCACCGAAAATTTTCATGAAAATCATATTCGATATTATGATTATGTGAAGATGTTGTAAAATCCCATACCGTGACTAACTCAAACCAGAAAGAAGCAGGTTGATATCGTTCGCACATACTGAGATACATAGTTGGGCACAATCCGCTAACTTCCGTTAATCCGTTAATTAACGGAAGATAACTTATTTTTAACTTTCTTACTTTCTAAAAAAAAGTTAACGATTAGTTTGACTTCCGTTACTCTCATGGAAGTCCGTTAATCCGTTAACTATTTTTAAAAAATATGCGGCTGAGAGCTCAGCTCATGATGTCAAGTCAACTATCTATACATACAGACTTTTGAAGACTGAGTTAACTTGCTTCACCTTCGTTCATCGTGCACTCTGACAACAACGCGCGGCGTCATACAGAATTCGCATCGGTATTAGTGTGAAGCCATTCCCTTCACAAAATGAGGCAGACAGTGTCAGGAGCGCAGTCATACAAGGTCCCAAGAATCGATTTGTTCCCCAATACGGTCTCATTTCGTCTACGCGCATGCTCCGAAATGTCGAACAAATGTCCTTAGTGCAGGAAGAATATGTCAGCCTTGTGTGCAGCCTTATGTGCAAGTGTTTTATTCTTTGCCCAATGACTCGAATGAAAAAGATTGATGGATAAAAGCTCTGTGGAATAATTCATCAGAATAAACGACTTTACATTTTCTAAGAAACATCGGCCTGAGAACTGCTGTGGGATGATTTAAGTTAAGAATTTTCTTGTTTAAAAGTGATTTAAGTCATTTTCGAGAAAACCTGCATGGACAGCAAAGATGTAGGCTTATAAGTTTCACAAGAGGTGCATGGGTCCCTAGCCGAGGAAAAATAAAGAAACTAAGAATAGCAGGAAATTTATCTGCGAAGACACAATGTTAACTAAAATACGCTTTTAAAGATAACAGAATTTAACGAATTAACGGTTTAACTTTAACTTCCGTTACTTTACTCCCAAATTAACGGATTATTGTTAACGGAACTGCATTTTTTAATTAACGGAACAAAGTTAACGGAACTAACTTTCTTTTTAACGATGCCCAACTTTGCTGAGACATCAACATTCACTTTTTGTAGCGACTTTTGAATCACCCTGCATTACAAGTCACGCAAAACTATAGAATCGTAACCATTATAGTTTTGGAGCAATATCAAAGGCTGTCTAGTGAGGATCCTGGATCCCCCTGGGTACAAGAGGGCTGAGCCTTGTTGTGTTCTCAGAATACAGGCAATGAATCAAATCAAGTTCAATTTCTAGAAGGCTTCTATCTTTATTCAAATGAGCAAGTAGTGAAATCATTAACATTGTTTCAAGATGGCAGGAAGTTGCGGTTAAGTAGATAAGAATCTACTTATTCATACATATCTACTTGCTACACTGCTTCATTTTTTACCCCATTGATGCAGAAAAATTGCGATTTACACAGGCGTAGGACAACTGGAAGCAAACATATTAATTTGTCAACATCACACCGCCAACTGTCATTGATTGACTTGTTGACAGACTGTGAGACCGCACTTGCAGACCACAAGTACAGGAGCAACGCTATTCAGCTTCCTGCCGCAGCCGCATTCATCTCAATTTACAAATGAAGCTGTTTCAAGTAAATTATCTTGAACTTACTTTGCAGACGCTGGATAGTCATCTGCAAATTCCTGCAACTTGCCACTGTATCTCTTTGCCTTTTCTGTTCATTTGCTAATTGAGCCTCCAGCTCATCGTTCTTTTCCTGGAGAGATTCCCGCAATGACCTCAATGTCTCTAGACTGTTATGGTTTGCCGCCAAGACTTCTTTCAATAACTGATGCTTTGACAATAATCTGAAGTATGCATTGCGAAGACTTGTCAGGAAATCCTCGTAGGAATATCACACTATTCCAACTACAGGCCTGTGATTAGCCTATGAAAAAAATTGAGGATTTTTTGTGAAAAATTTGAGGAATGGAAACAGATCCTAATATGATAATTGCAAGAAAAACTATGAATTTTCGCACGGATTTTGAGCCAAACTTCAAATCATAAAAGTCACAACGAAGAAGGTAACCCCAGGGTTGACCACACAACCCTCCACCACACTTTTTAAAGTTGTGTATATTGCAAAGGAATACTGACTTGGTCATAATCACTTCCCGCGTTGTTACGAAATTAATTTGTTGACCTCAAGTACTATCTGCTTAGAATGTGTCGAACAGAGGATGTCAGATCAAGCTGTTGATATCGCTCTAATTCACGCTATCGTCTCCAATTCAATGATGCTTGTCAGATTTGTAAGCTGTAAGTTTTTGAATGTAGGATATATCCTCAGCTACATCTGGGACTTTGCAGCGATTAATTTTCACGGACTTTAGACAAATTTGGGAGGAGAGTAACCCATAAGTATAGAAAGCTTAAAATCGTTGACGGAGTGCTTGTGGTTAAAAAAAGTCAGTAATTTATTATGAAGGATACGCCACATTACACACCAATTTATTAATATTACTTTATACTGCATAAGTTTTGGTGGCTCTTGTTTACTTGTTAGCGTTTTGATCATATCACTCCGATCTACATTCAAATGAATTCTCTCACACAATACAAAACGAGTGTCGGGAACAGGCTTGCCAATTAAGTTGTTGGTCTCATACAGGCAAAGAGTGATCATCATCGCCATTCGCCAAAAAACAATACATTATCCGGCATTTATTCTGTAGTGTGTCGAATTTGAAGAATTTCTCATAGTTTAGCTATATTTGAGGAATTTTTGAGGATTTGAGGAGTAATCACAGGCCTGCAAATGAAGCTGTTTCAAGTAAATTATCTTGAACTTACTTTGCAGACGCTGAATAGTCATCTGCAAATTCCTGCAACTTGCCACTGTATCTCTTTGCCTTTTCTGTTCATTTGCTAATTGAGCCTCCAGCTCATCGTTCTTTTCCTGGAGAGATTCCCGCAATGACCTCAATGTCTCTAGACTGTTATGGTTTGCCGCCAATACTTCTTTCAATAACTGATGCTTTGACAATAATCTGGAATATCTATTTCGAAGACTTGTCAGGAAATCCTCGTATTCTTTATCTGAAAAATGGAAAGGTTACCGTCAATGATTATTACACTTCATGTGCTTTCTCAAAATAAATATATAAATGTTTAATCAACGATTCTATGGAGAACAGCTCAATGTCTCTCGTAAACAGGACTTCAATGATAGCGATCGTTTGATAACTAAGTTTTTGCTTTTCAGCTCAATAGATGATATGTACTTCAGCTATAAGTCATTATTTTCTGGTTTTCTTGATATCAGAGGTGCGACGTTGATTAGAGGGCGTCGTTTATTAGAGGAAATGAACTAATAAATATTGGGAATAATTGTCTAAATTCCTCACGACGTACAAGTGAAGGACTACAAAAAACTTCGAGTACAAAACTGTAGACTAGCCCGGGCTTGGTAATGGAAAATCATGTTAGCTCGGGTTTCTGATTCCGGGCTTATGTTAAACATTTTCTGGAACCCGTGCTTGCCATCATGAGACATCTGAACAACATGTAGTACAGTTGGTCCTGCTAACTCTAATGTATCAACCGTTTCAAGTGAGAATCCAACATCATAAGTTTGGTACAAGGTCACATTCAAGTCGTGTAGAACGAGAAGAAGATAAAAGTAAAAAACAATACAGAAATCTTTGGCTAGCCGAAAATTTTCAAACTTTTTCGTCAAGCATTCTCACCTAAATTTATTTCTTATTTCAAAGCCTTGATTACTTGCGTTTCGTTCAGCTTCTCAGGATTGACGAAAGAATCACTGACTTCCTTGTAGAAGAATCAAGAGTCAATCGGATTTTTAGAAAGCATCCACTGAACTTTGAATTTGATCACCCTTGAAAATTGCAGTTTCTTTAAGGTCCCCCAACAATCTGCATAGCCCCGTTCACAATTTTAAAAGAGTCCTACATGATCTAGAAAGGACTCACATGCTCTTATCTTTAAGGGTGCCGGTCTCAATCCTATAGGCCCTTTACAATCTCAAGAAGTCTATTCATTTCTAAAAAGAGCTCTTCAAAAACTAAAACAGTTGCCGTTCACAATGTCAAAGGGATGATTCACAAAATCTAATAGGTTCCTTTCAAAATCTAAATATGCCTTCTTCACGATCTTAAAGGGCCCCTTTGCAGTCTCAAAAGGGCACCATCACGATCTTGAAAGGCCCTTTCACAATCCTAAAAGGTGCCTTCAAAATCTAGAATATTTCAAAATCCAATTTATTCGCTCCTTTGCAAAACATTGTCTCACTACTTAGTTTATTTTAATAAAAACCGGAAGATTGGCTGACCTGCTAAATACGAGCTTGTCTGGTGCTGCCACAGTCGGATGTCGAACGACTGCTTTCTACATTGACTGAAAATCTGACAATTAGCGGTCCAGCCTGGACCAACATGGCATCAAAGCGCTGACTACCATCAAATATTCATTCAACGCTTCAAATTTGAAATGTTACCTGGCTCTCACAATCCCTGAATTTTTCGATAAAGTGGCAAGAGATCTACCTATCACAACCGATTTAAGCATTGAAATCCAAGAAAGGGCAGAAGCAGGAACAAAGGCGAAACGGTATGATGTGATACTACAGGCCGAAAAAAGACAAAAAAGCATACTATCCAAGCTCATCTCAATGAAGTTGATAAACAATCGAATGAGGTTGAAAAAAGATTCATTAAAGCTGATGAAGGAAGCGCAAAAGTGACAAGATCATGTTAAATGGTGCAGAAAACCTTAATCTAGAATACTTGACAAAATAAATGAGAGCCGAAAACGTGTTGCTGAAAAGGTATTGAATGACTTGCCGAACAGATCTCGAAAGAGCTGTGGTTCCCAGAAGATTATAAAAGATGACTTCAGTTTGCTCAACATTTTCATTGGAACTGAACAGTTAATTCGTTTCGTTTTAACCAAGGTTGACAGACATGTCACTTGAAGATCAATAAATATTTACAATTTTTGCATGCAATTTAAGCATGATGAACTTCCAAGCTCCATAAATATGACGAGATATTGATGATTTCTTACAATACTACTGCCATTACTTCCGTAAGTAGCCGCAATTCAACTCTCAGTTTTTGACATTTGAAATTCAAAATAAACCTCTTTCCAGATCTAAAAAGATAGATACTTCGATGGAGTTAGATTGCCAATATCAAGCCATTTAATCAGAAATGATCCGTTTACTCGCCACGATTGCGAGACATCGCGTAGACTGTGACGAAAAGTGCTATTTTTAGAAGATCACTGATCTTCAACTAATTCAAAATACCCCATCCACATCGGAAGATGTTTCTATATGATTTTCAAAGATTCTTCATATATGCGTCCACACATCGGAAGTTGCCGCTTAGTTGAGTGTGTCTTCTAAAACTTTTGAAAAATAGTCAAACTATCGATATTTTCAAAATGAATTCAATTTTTTCCTGTTTTTGAAAATGTTAAATTTTTTTCTCTGCAATAGTTGAAAGGCCGATATACAATAGACATCACAAATGACATAATGTCTAAATAATCTCCAAAAATTAGGTTCATATGTACAACGAGACCGGAGATCTACATGGTGAAAGAAACAATATTTTTCGTAGAAATTTGTAAACATTTCGATTTATTCGAATTTCTAATGTGCCAAAATAGTAGAAGCCGTTCTACTCAAAAATCAACGCCGGGTCTATCTCTGATCGAAACCATGGTTAAACATCCTCTCGACTGCAGCGGGTGATGAAAACGCTGACAAACTAAAAATTCAAGTTAAACAACTCACCTTTATCTTGTGAAATACTCTCCATCTTCAACTTCAAAGAGCGATGGATGCAGCAGTCTATGTTTAAAAACTGCAACATTTCCTCATTTTTTTGCACGCGCCTCCTGCAACCATCGCATGTATACGCGAATCGTGCCAGCTCTTGTCTGGGAATCCCAGATTCTACTGCCAGTTGACCAGTTAGATCTTCGAAGTCAATTTTCTCTCCAATGATGGACCACTGGTATGTTTGATTGCCAACCGTCACGCTTATTTCAGGTCTGCTGACTTGTAGCCGACTTTGCACGGTCAGCAGCTGGTCTGCGGGCAAGAATTTTTCATTTGACTTGAAGAAGAAGTCCTTCTTCTCGAATCTTTTCATCTCCTTCTTTACAGTGGTGAGTGTTGATGTATCGGGTATATTTGCTGTTTTTTGGGAACCATCGGAGACTTCCACAGAAATGGTTTTAACAGCTGTAATTATCCCATTTTCGGGGATCCCCAACTGTCTAATAGTTTTGTTCTTCTGTAGGACCTTGTCATTGTACAGAAAGCTCATACCTGGAGTGTTCGGTACGATTCTCTTCAGACGGTAGTACGGTCTGACCGCAATGTGCTTCAAGCGCCCATTCAGACTCAAGTAGACATTCCTTGTTGACATCGGGGTTGGAGAGTCCGATAAAACGACACAAAGAACGAGTATGTTTGCCCCTTCTTCGGTTTCTCCGATGTCACCGACGTTAAAATCAATATCGTACTGTATTTCTCCGTCATTTGAAGCGAACATGTAATTACCGAAGGCACCGACGCTTTTCTGCCATTCATCCATTACTATGTACAGAGGCGTGTTCAACGAGAAACGAAAACTTCTATCCAGAACTTCGTTTTCGCACGAGATCATAACTTTCATTGTTTCTGAAAGTAAAGAAATGTTCATTGTAAATACGTCTGATGGGGTCACTTCAAGGCTGTTGAATTGAAGTTTATAAAAATTACATCATGAATTTTCATTTTCAAGTACAATTCGCTGACTGAGAGCAGTTCTTAAATCAGATATTGAATTTAATCGGAGACAAATGGATCTTGAGGTCTGATCCTATCATAATAAATCATCACAAGTATCAAATTATCTGTGGAAGTCTTTATGGAAGGTTCTATTGATATTATTACTTACACAGACCATTTAATATAGTATTATCTAATCTATAGGGTAATTCCACGCAAACATCAACCTCGACGTTGAAAATTTTGTTTGAGATTTCGATGACTTTGTTCATCAATTACGTCGATCAATACCCAAAATACTTAGAAATTGATAATGAACTGAATATTACAAACGGTCTGTGTAGGTCTTGGTCGTTTGTTGTTAGTTATTATTGTCATCGTTATTGTCATTGTCATCATTGCGTCATTTTCATGTTACATTGTTATGTTCGATGCGTGCGATGTGTGTTGTGAGTGCGATCTGCCTTCATTTCATTTGTCCGTGTATATTGTATTGTGAACATCGTGAACATCAGATCATCAGCAATTTGCTTTCACTACGTGACTTTACTTTGCGTGGAACGGTGAACAGACATTTCTTCTTGCGTGGCCGTGGTTTATCCTGTACAGTTAAAGGTAATTTGTAAATACGTTTTGTGATTTTTTCTTTCATTTGTACAAACGTTGTATTATCATTTCAGATTGAATTGTTATTGCGTTAATAAAAGGCGAAGTACGAAAATCTGTTCTTCTGTCATTACAATCTTTAACTTGGATCAACTGCGAGCAGTGTATCTTCAACTTCAATTTCAAGACTTGAGTCAAAATTGGTCAATTGTTGGTGAACAATCCACAAGCAGTTATTCCTCTTGAAGTCAGCTCAAATTCGTGTATTGGGTGGTCTATATGGTGTCAAGGTGTAAGTCAAGTATCCTGCAGTGAGATTCTCAGGAGTTTGCGTGAGTTAACTTACATGTATCAGATAACCAAAGACTATTTGTGAATAACTTTTGGCATCAATATTTAGTCTACGAACATTTCATTAAGCAGTAGCCATTATTGTCAAACATCAATACGTTATTCAGATAAATATTTTGTAATTTCTATTACGTATATTTTTCTGCTTTGAGTAGAACTCACTCTTTGTATTTGCTAAGCTTACCTAATCTCTTACTACTTATTTGGGCTTTATAACGCCACATTTTATATTTTTTATAATTTTTGTACGTTAATTTTTCAACTGTGCTCAAAGTTAAGTCTCAGTAGTGTACGTGTAGCTAAGGTTTAAGTCTACTTTAGTACTCGTGCAGGCGTTGTCGCGTTTAGTAAGGCACAATAAACTTAGAAATGAGTGAAGAGGGCATTAAGGCACGCAGCTCGGCGAAGCGAATGTTTACAAGGAAACTAAATCATATTGCAGTAATGCTAGATAGTTTGGTGGATAATATTAGCGTGGAAGAAGAATTGAAGGACCTAACTGTTGCTTACAACAAGGTTGTAGAGATGCATGAGGCGGTATTAGATAAGCAGGAGGGAGATTTAGAGTCAGACGATTATTTGGATGATATAGATATAAAGTATATAGACATGAAGGTGCGTGCGAGGCAGGCCATTAAAGAAATGAAAGATAGAGATCGCTTACCTGTAGACGTATCAAGTTTGGATCAGTCGTCTGTAGGAAAGTCTTCGAATCTTCAAAGGGTCATGATTCCAGAATTTTGTGGAAACATCAGAGATTATATAAGCTGGAAAGCTTTGTTCAAGCAAATGGTTGAATCAGAGACCGATGAAATGGCTTTGCTGAGACTCAAACTCGCTCTAAGTGGTAGAGCTAAGCATGATTTGGATGGGTTTTCTACCTACGGGGCAGCGTGGAATCACCTGGATGCTAGATACGGTTGTGTTGAAAGTATTGCAGATTGCTTACTTAAGGATGTACGAAGTATGAAACAAGTGAGAAAAGGCGATTTCAATGCATTTTCACAATTCGCTAATAGAGTACGAGAATTTCTGAAAAAGATGGAAGAGATAAACAGGTATACACAGGCAAATAATATATTCGTTCTGAATGAACTGTTGAGCAAACTTGATTCTGAAGATGTAGTTTTGTACAAACGAGCTAGGAATGGAAACTCGATTGCGGAATTTTCTCGTTGGTTGGATGAGGAAACTAATGTACGGAGGAATGTTTTTTCATCTACCGAGGCTAAGGAGTATAAGGATCAAAAGCGATTTCAAGTGTTCAGTTATCAAAGAAGTGAGACTCGTGAACAGACATGTTGGCTTTGCCGCGGTAATCACCCGATTTGGAAATGCCCCATTTTCATCAAGAAGAATATACAAGAACGAAAAGCATGTGTTCTGGAAGCAAATGCCTGTTTCAACTGTCTTAAAAAAGGTCATTTGAGAAAAGATTGCTACCGGAATAAAGTTTGCGGCGTTAAGGGTTGCAAATACAAACATAGTTTCCTATTACATGAAGACATACGCAACGTATCAAACGTAGATGAGGTAAAGACTGATACTGATTCAAAGTCAATTAATACGATGAAAGTATGCAAAGGCCGTATACATCTACCGACAGTGAAGATACATGTGTATAACAGGCATGGCGATAGGTTCGTTGCTAATGCATTACTTGATGGTGCGAGCATGCAATCTCTGGTGCGGAAGTCCTTCGCAAACAAAGTCGGTTTGTCGGGACCTAAGGAAAGGATAAAATTTACTGTTGCAGGTGGTAGCAGTGAGAGTAGCCATTCAAGGAAGTTATCAATTGAATTTTCTTCAATCACGGAAGGGGAACCTAGATTCTCTGTCGATTGCTATGAGCTCCCTACGATCTGTGCAGATATGTTACCTATTGAAAAAACCGTACTGGAGAGTTTTTCTATGATAGAGTCCGATCAATTCTTGCAGGAAGGCGGCAAAATTGACCTTTTATTGGGAGTAGATATCCCCGCTGTTCATCAAGATTTGGAGATAGTACAAAACTATCAAGGTAGATTAGCAAAAAGGACACCACTAGGTTGGGTTATTATTGGAGGAGAGTCACGTAATTCAGCACCTGCAATAAACCTCATTCAAATTGATACAGAGCCTCTTGCGAAATATTTTGAAACTGAAAGTATAGATGTTAGATCCCCGGTTTGCGAAAAGTGTGAAAAGGAAGATTCATTTAGTAAAAAAATAAATCAATCCATCGAATATGTTGACGGACGCTACTGCGTGAAACTGCCTTGGAAGGGTGACTCTAATGCTTTACCAAACAATTACGATGTAGCTTTCCAACGACTTAAAAATATTCAGAAGCAGTTGCTTAGAAATCCAAAGCTCAAGCAGTACTATACAGGACAAATTGAGAAGCTATTTAGTGATGGATTTGCTAAACCAGTGTCTGAAGAAGAAATCAACGCGTCTAGTGGATGGTATTTACCTCATCATGTAGTAATCAGAGAAGAAAAGGAATCTACACCGTACCGAATAGTCTTTGATGCTGCCTCAAAATGCAACGGTATATCACTGAATGATTTACTACTTAAAGGCCCGAACTACACTAATTCATTGATTGACGTGATCATGAGATTTAGGGAAGAGAAGATTGCAGTAACAGGGGACATCCAAAAAATGTTTCATCAGATAAGTATTCATTATGAAGATCAAAAGTTCCATCGGTTTCTCTGGAGGGATTGCGATCTTAGTAAGCAGCCAACGACTTATCAAATGACGAGAGTACCTTTTGGTGACCGGTCTAGCCCTGATATAGCTGGCTACGTCATGCTGAAAGTTGCCGAAGATTTTGCTTCAGATAAACCAGTTATCAAGGAAATACTAAGAAATGGGCGGTACGTTGATGACATTGCAGAATCTAATGACGACTTGCTGCAAGTTAGAGAAATACTTGAAGGTATCGAAAACGCTTTAAATCAAGGAGGATTTGCGATCAAAAAGTGGAACAGCAATATTTCATCAATCGATCAAACTGATAAGCATAGTTGTACGGTTTTGGGATATTACTGGGATAAAAACGAGGATGTGATTAGTTTGATAAACCGAGCCAAACCATTGAATGACAATCCTTCGAAGAAGCAAGTCTTTGGTTTTATTGCGTCTCACTGGGATCCGCTAGGCTTAATCGCTCCAATTTCTATAAGGGCAAAAATATTTTTGCAGGATCTATGGCAAAGGGGCTTAAAATGGGACGACAAAGTCAATCTAGATGGTCATACTGGTTTGTTTAAAAGTTTGAGTGATGCAAGTGATTACAAATTTCGAAGATGTATTAAACCTCAAGATTCTCAGGGTGTACAATTTCACGGGTTTGCTGACGCAAGTGAGAAAGCTTATGGGGCTTGCATATTTTTAAGGTGGACCTTGCAAGATGGCTCTTATGAATGTGCCTTTGTTGCTGCCAAGGCTAACGTCACACCCATCAAAGCTCAAACGATTCCGCGATATGAACTTATGGCCTGTACAATGTTGTCTCGCCTTGCTCAAACTGTTTTAAAAGCATTACGGTATAAGATCGACAATGTTATCCTTTGGACTGATAGTATGACGGCTATTTCATGGATTCACAGTAATTCAAAAGAGTTTAAGCCATTTGTTCAAGTTCGAGTCGGAGAAATTCAGAGGACTTTTGATCCATCTATTTGGAGACATGTGCCCAGTCTTTTGAATCCGGCGGACAAGTTGTCGAAAGGAATATGTGTCAAAGACTTGGATAATTGGATAAAAGGACCTCAATTTCTTTCACTAAGTGAGGAGGAATGGCCAGCTGATAAGATGAAAATAACGGAGAATTTTGACAGCGAAAAGAAAAGGTCTGTCAATACAGTTTCCGATCTTTCTAGCGAAGAGACTACTAGATTTATCGATTATACTAGATTTTCTACATTTGAGAGACTGAGAAATGTGATGGGATGGGTCTTGAGATTCATAGATGCATGCAAAAGGAAACCTTCGTCAAGCAAGTTCTTATCTATGAAAGAATTAGAAGCGGCAGAAAAATATATTTTCCTGGACGCGCAGAGGACGTTGGACAAATCGAATTTAGTTTCATTAAGTCCGTTCGACGATGACGGCATAATAAGGGCCAAGGGAAGATTGGGCAAAATGGGAATATCGTATGCTGAGAAATACCCAATTATTTTAGATGGCTCACATCGTCTTTCTATGCTGCTGGCAAAGAAATGTCATCAAGATCTAGCTCATCCTGGATATAAACGCACACTGGCAGAGATGAGACGAAAGTTTTGGGTAACAAGATGCAGCAAACTTTGCCAAGAAATCACTACAAAATGTGTCAAGTGCAGAAAATTAAGAGGTAAAAGCAGTGAGCAGTTCATGGCTGATCTACCTAGTATAAGAACTGAACTTTATACTCCTACGTTCTATCATACCGCTATCGATTATTTTGGGCCTCTCAAAGTTATCTATGCAAGGAATTCTACGTCAGACGGGATATGGTTGCATTTTTTCTTGTCTCACTGTACGCGCTGTACATTTAGAGCTTGTTTGTGATGCATCAACCGAAAGTTTTTTGCTAGCATTCCGTAGATTCTCAACCATACGCGGTCATGCAGGGATTGTTATATCAGACTTCGTGGACTTCGTGGGAGCCCAGAAATTTCTTACTGAAGTGATACAAAACTGGAATAAAGAGGAAATTCAAGAATTTGCTGCTCAACGAAAATGTGAATTTACTTGGAAATTTTTACCTCCTGGTGCAAGCCATCACAATGGTGCTGTTGAGAGAATGATACGTTCTGTCAGGAATACTTTAGCCGGTGTTTGTGGCTATGCTAAGAAGCGTGAGGAAGTTTGGAGGACATTTTTGTCAGAAATTGCCAATCTCGTTAATTCGCGGCCCTTATATCCATCCAGTACATCAGTATTAGATGAACCGCCAATTTCCACAAACCATTTTTCATGCGGACATAATAACGTTGAAGTTCCCCAATTCATTTTGACCAGTGGTAAATTACAGAAAATGAATCAAGTACAAGCCCTTATTAACGAATTTTGGGAAAATTGGATGAGACATTATATTCCAACGTTAATGCAAAGAAACAAATGGACCAAACAGAGAGAAAATATTGACAGAGGAGATGTGGTACTTCTCATCGACAGAAATCAAGCACGCGGGAAATGGCAAATGGGTATAGTTGAGGAGGCATATTCAAGTAGTGATGGGTTGGTAAGGTCGGTCAAGATCAAGGTTTACGACGTAAAAAATAAACGCTATTCTTTTCTTGTTAGACCTATTACAAAAGTCTGTCTTCTATCTTCTGCTTTCGAATTAGGTAATTTGCCCTAGCTGCCTTTTGAAATTTTTTCATTATTTTTTTTTATCAGTAATATAGAGCTTCATATTTTTTTTTATAATTTCAATACGATACTGTTACTGATACTCTTTGTTGGCTTCACACTTTTTCCTATTTTTTTGATTTTTTTTAAGTGTTTGCCACAGGCGGGGGTGTAGGTCTTGGTCGTTTGTTGTTAGTTATTATTGTCATCGTTATTGTCATTGTCATCATTGCGTCATTTTCATGTTACATTGTTATGTTCGATGCGTGCGATGTGTGTTGTGAGTGCGATCTGCCTTCATTTCATTTGTCCGTGTATATTGTATTGTGAACATCGTGAACATCAGATCATCAGCAATTTGCTTTCACTACGTGACTTTACTTTGCGTGGAACGGTGAACAGACATTTCTTCTTGCGTGGCCGTGGTTTATCCTGTACAGTTAAAGGTAATTTGTAAATACGTTTTGTGATTTTTTCTTTCATTTGTACAAACGTTGTATTATCATTTCAGATTGAATTGTTATTGCGTTAATAAAAGGCGAAGTACGAAAATCTGTTCTTCTGTCATTACAGTCTGCTTGAAATGAGAGGAAATTTTGGTATTATAGTAAAAAATAACATTACTTAATTCGCATTTGAAATATGAACATTCAACATGTATCTTAAAATCCTTTACACTTTTCAAATAAGCATACAATATATTTTCAGATCGTGAAGTTTGATTTTGCGTATATATCATGCACTTCATAAGAGCGTCATATAAAGATGGTGATCAAGTTGCGAGCGTCCGTTACGCTCAAAATACTTCCAGTTTATCTGTAGTTTGCAAAAGCACATAGAAAGTTGATACCACGGGTATAAAGCGAGTTTTAGTAATGTAATCCGGTACTGCAATCAATTCTCCGAATAATTGATTACATGAATTTTCATAATGGATTGAAATTCCGAGCGCCTGTTACGTAATAGACGTTCATTTTACTGAATAATCTTAAAAACGTACTTTCACCTACAGGAATTACTCCCACAGGAGTTCACTGACCAAATTTAGTTTGTTATTCTGATCTCTAACATTATCTAAGGCAAAAAATGTGTGACATCGAGATTCAAAGCGAGGTAATAAGAAATAGGGCTATTAGTGAAAAAAGGAGAGAGTAAGTTCCCAGTCAGAAAGATGTGTTCATCGAGCGAACGACCTCATGTATGAGCAATTCTATAACGCAGCGTGGTGAAAGGGAGCCCATGCCGTGTTCAAATAGCAAAAAGCAGCTATTGAGATCGTCCTGTCAAAACTGGCTCTCTCAGCCCTCGACAAGATTTTCCTGATCTCATCTTCAATGTATATCAGCCAGAGAACATACGCCTTAGACTATGCAACATGATAAATTAAAACACTGAACTGTGTACATACATCCTACATAGCGACATGCGCTATTGTTTTGTACTCATCTAAATGACTCTCAATACTTACAATATACATTATGAACAAGGATGCTTCAACTCTTAATTGGAATAATAAATAAAGTCAATCCAAAATAGATAGTGTCAAAAAATCGAGTGAAAATTGTCGAAAAATAAAGAAGTTAATTCATAGTGTCCGTTTCACGGTCTTTATCACGCACAACTACAAAGGGAAATTGATTAAAACATAAATGCATCATTATAACAATCCCCGCAGACAATGATCACAAGATTGATCTACAATCATAAATTAGCAAGTCAACAGAACGAGCGTCCGTAACGTTGAAATTGTAATTATGAAATGAAGCCGAAACAATGGTGCTTAATGAATACTATTTTCATGTCTCTAGTTTTATGAAAATATCCCTTGAAAGTGAAACTGGAAGTCAATTGGCAGAGTTTTGCAGATCAAAATGAAGTCAAAATTAGATTTTCTCCTTGAGTGTCCGCTACGCGTACTTTTTGAGGTCTCACATTCACTGTAATACGAGTTTCGGTCTGACTTTTCAATGAGATGAATAACTAATATAAACGAATACCGTATGTGTGTGAACTCTAGAAGATCTATGATACTTTAACCCATTTGGCACGAGTGTAACGTCTTCGTTACAGTACTTTTTGGGATTTTCTGTCTTCTCCAGTGTTATATATATGACGCAAAACTTTGATTTCCATTCATTATTTATCACGTATTTTCAGATAAGCGATTGCCAATTCAAAAATTAGCAGTTAATGGTGCTTACATTTCATCACGAAATTAGACAAAAACTGAGCATGACATCTGCTTATATACTGGAAGATACTGTGCATGAACGTCAACATGTATTTTACTATCCATGTGATTTACATGATCTCATTTTTCATAAAAACTAAAATAACAACAATCCACGCTTCCTCTGATATTCATTCATGACATGGCATGTCATTTCTTTTAACCGTAGCGTTTTAGTTACACTGACGCAATCTGATATACAAATGTCAAATGCAACAACAATGTAAATGAATTGTTAACGGTGGTGAGTTCTGTTTGCTTCAAAACTAATGTTTGTTGAATTCTGAAAATGAACAATTTCATTGGAATATTATGTTATTAACCCTCAGAGACCTGAGGGGGTCCAGTGGACCCCGGAGCCACATTTTTCTATTTCATTTTTTACACTGACGATATATCAACCACTCAAGCCCATACAAAATCATCATTTCTGACAGTGAATCTGTATGTGTTATTTCATTTCAATTGAATCAGTAGAAGTATGCCAGACAGGCCAAAGGGGTCCACTGGACCCCCCCTCAGGTCTCAGAGGGTAGAAATTCCATCACAAAATTTTTGTAATTAGATGAAAAATGATTTCGAACATGTCCACTTTGTAAATCGCTGGATACGAAAATTACATACAAACACATACCAAGTTTACATACAATTTGAAACCAACATTTGATACGAGATTCTGGTATATATAAAGAAATCTGGTATGTTTTTCATACGAATGGCCATTTACTTTCGTATGTGATTGGTATGTAAACGATACGAACTATGCTAACGGTGATTGGCTGTTTTACGTTGAAATACGAATTCTTGGTATGTTTTATATACGAGACCCGATGCAAATTGGTATGTGTTTCGTATGTCTTTCGTATCAATAGCTTTATGTCATATTGCAAAAAATATGTTATACTACATACTACTTACAAATAACTTTTTTCCAGTAATACCAGCCGTGAATATTTCTTTGTGAAAGTGTGGTATTTAACTAGAATACATTTATTGTGGAATTGAAGCCGCATGTTATCTTTGCAACTTGTCTTACAGCATTCACAAGACTCATAATTAGCTCATTTCCTTGAACTAAATTGATAAACATCATTTCAATATAACGATAACTTTTCAGCAACCATGTTGACTTATATATCTCAAACATAACTATTTTTGCATTTAATGAATTATAATGTGTTTTTACTTCGGATTGATAATATGCCTTATTTCAAAATTACATGATACATAATTGTTGATGGTCAAATACTTATTGATTATTTATGAAATACCTCGGACTTACATGTATTAAAATCGAATTCAGCATTTAAGGTATCACTCTTGAATGTCATTATCTAACTACTTACAGAACAGTAGTAACATTAATGTGATCTTTATTGACAAAAGTCCTTAAATCAACATACTTTGGACATGATTGATGCTTTCTTTTAACATTGTGCTGGTATGGCTTTAGTATGTAAAGCATACCACACTTGAAATAACCTGCGAAAAGCATACAAATATATACCAAGATCATACAGAAATATACCAAAAAAATATCTTGGTATGCATCCTTCGTATGTGATTCGTATTGAGCGATTTACAGTGCACGATGGTGTATAAAGAGTGAAAGTCATTTATTCATTGTTTGCATCTTGCTCGTAGATGTGCAATGTGTTGGAAGATCGCAAAATGTGAATATTTTGCTTTCGCACATGATCTCGCGTGACTGGTTGGCCTATATGAACAACTCGACATAAATCGATGTCCGAAATGAAAGCTATCATTATATTCATAGTTGAGCACCAAAAACTGATTGATGACAAACTTTTCACAGCAGTAATGATAAGTTTGAGATCTCCACAGCTGTTTTTGGTTCTGGAAGTACAACAATTTTGACTCATTTTAGGTCTATTTCTGATAGTTTTGGATAAATTTGAAGGAATGTACAAATGGAAAGGATTAACTGCATGAATTAAATCAATTTCATCAAAATCAACTATCTGAGGCTTTATGGTGACACAAAATATCGTAAAGCCGCCTCCTAGTACAAATGATGCTGAACTAAATGTGGTTGACTTACAAAAACACCATATTTTCGCACGTGTTTACTGAGAAGGCTGAAAGTCACTCAAGGGATTCGTTATACCGACCTGCTACACGCAAACATCATTGTTTTACTTAAAATCAACTTTCCTAATGTTTTGATATCGATTTAAGCAGGTAAACTAAGAATATGTTAAAGGGGTCCACTGGACCCCCTCAGGTCTCAGAGGGTGTGAAAAAGCTCAGGTCTCTGAGGATTAGTGTATTGTATGTGTGTATGTGTGTGTGTAGTGCTTGTTGCTATTTTTAGCCCATGGCTTTCCCGTAACAAAACCAACCGAAGTCCATTGCCATAGTATTTTCTTGGACATGCTAGCGCATGTGCGAATGCAAGTCAAAGTGCGACATCATCTCAAACAACTCCACTTGTAATCATAGAGAATGTAGAGTGCCAGTTTGCATGGGCATCGAAAGCAAAGATGTCCTCAGACTCGAACAGTTTTAGCACGCATGAGGCCCAACAAGGCCTCGTCAGTGGGTAGAAATGACCCAAACTACATTTAGCTTAAGATATCTAGAAAGGCTAAACTTGCCTATATCAACCTGTGTCGATATAGCTTGTTCTCAGCTTTCTGAAGACAATTCCGAAACAGTTGCGAACTTCAGACCAAGCAGTTACTGAAATATGCAGTAATGACAACGATGACTGAGAATATGACTGTTACCAACACCTTTTGAAGCAAATGTTTTGTAAGATTTGGGATAAGTTGATGATGAGTAAAAAAGGAAGTCTTAGAGGTTAGTGATATGGCAGGCCAGTGTGAGATTCCAACGAAGGATGACATGAATGATCATTTCAGTGAACAGAAGAAGCAGTCAATAAAATGGCAAATGTCAGGGATTCTCATCTTCGCAAATAGGACAAATATTCTCGGGATGCATTTCAAGGCAAAAATCCTTCTGAGATACGCATGCTGATGGTCTTATCGATCTCTTAGCAGCAGAAACCAATGACTACCCGGGACAAGAGAATTGTTTAGGCCTACATAATGCTGAACAATCTCAAATGCATTCATTTCTTGATGTTCTTTTTTGAGTAGATATTGCGAATTACCAAGGCGTCTACAGCTCCAACGTGACTTTGTAGTCGACGCAGTAAGAGAATCAATCTCTCGACAGGAGCTTCGAAATACAAATACTAATTTTCATTTCAACGATTTCACAGCAAACAGCCTTCTATCAAATTTGTTAATTGACAGTCTCGACAACTACCTCTGAAATGTGATGGAAAGCTTCCGTGATGAAGCTATGCCTCATTACTTTGACGGGAATTGTTTGAAACAATTCAAAAGTTACATTTGAAACAAACATGTTTTCGTATATTTTGACATCACATAACGATAGCTTTTATATCGATAGCTTGACTATTTTTCAGAAATTCTAAAGCACACTCAACTAAACGGCCGATGTGTGGAGACATATATGAAGAATTTTTTAAAAACATTTAAAAAATATTTTCCGATGTGGATAAGGCATTTTGAATTAGTTGAAGATCAGTGACCTTCTAAAAATAGCACTTTTCGTCATAGTCTACACGATGTCTCGCAATCGTGGCGGGCAAATGGATCATTGGGGTTAAATGACTTCATATTGGCAATCTATCTCCATCGGAATATTATTAGATCTGGAAAGAGGTTTATCTTGAATTTCAAATGTAATTGAAAATTGAGAGTTGAATTGCGACTACTTACAAATGTAATGACAGTAGCACTTTAATAATTTCTTCAAATTTAACTTTTGTCACGGAATTGAATTCCTTTAGTTGCAACTACTTGTCAAAAAGTGAATTGCATGCTCACCTGACCTCTTTTTCTTTATAGGATGTGTGTTTCTCCGCTTACTGTACATGCAGTTGTTGATTTTACTACTATCTTTTTTAATGCTAACATGCGTGTAACTTAACCTCCGGCAATCGGTCCTATACTTCAATCATGGCTGGAAAACCTTAATTTTCATTGGCTGTAAAGTAGTAGGCTCTACCATTTCTATTTTAATTTCCAAAGCAATAATTGAATTTTTGCGATAAATGAATTTTATGCCTATAACTTGCCATTCGGGCCGCATTCCCGACTGCATGTAGAAGGCTGAAATACAGTGCTTCCTCTAGTTAACGCGTGGCATTTATTTACAATCTCCTACTTTTAAGTGCGGAGGTTACTACAGGACGGTATTTATCAAACTGCATAATTTTCCACATGGGTTTTTTCCAAATTGAATAATAATAACAATTACAGGTATATAACCTTTACGGAACATTATCAATAAATGCTGAAAACTCATCCAGCAGGCTTCTTTCTGCATTATCGATTTATTCATTGTCGACAAGGTGTGGTGATATCGACGCTGATTGAACACAGCATGGAACTAATTTCTTGGAATTTCCGATGCCTGTATTTATCTCTACAAAGACAATGAAAATACAACATCACTACTACTAAAATCTCGAGTTCTACAGCTCTTGAAGAATCAAAACTGATCCAAAACTAAAAAGTCTGTAAATGTGAAAATATAGTTAGACTAAATAATTACAAAAGTGATATAGCTACGATTACAAATCAAGACGTAAACCAATGAATAAACAAGTGACAACTAATTGATACACCAAACAATATTAGACTATGACAAATACATCAATGAAAACAATAGTTAAAAACTGACATTTGACGAACAAGCATGTTGTCAGAATTCATTTAAACCGCAATTTGTTGTCAGACGCAATGTAAATTGATGAGCAGCCAGCGGGTCAGTGGCCGGAGGTGCTCGACCCTGCTATATATTATCCTAACTTTATCAGTAATTTATTTCGCAAATTTCTGTCTCCATTGTTAAGTGACCTCCAACTTCTGTGCGTGACTGATGCTCTTTGCTCTATGCAAAGTGTGTGCACCATTCACGTCTTGCTTCACATGATTAAGGCGCACTTAATCCGGCCGAAAACTTATGTCATATTTTACAGCATTTAATATTCCGTATTTAAAATTGCAGCTCTACGGAAAAACAATGGCTGCAGATTTAAAGAGCCATTGCATGTTAATTAAAAGAAAATCATTTCTTAGATCTCTGACAACAGAATGATAAGCGAATTGAAAATGAGGAATTACCTTAGCCTGGCTATATGCTGCTATCCATATTTAGGTAATTATCTTGAACACGTCATTATACTTCATCTTCATTCATTGCTGTTTTCACCACTGTGTCCAACATGTCATGAACTTTTCCCTAACAACAAAACGCACAGAATGCCCTCCATCTGAAGTAACAAATTCAGCACCACAGTAGCAACTCAGGCGAGAAATAGATGTTATCTTTATTACAAACATAGAAGGAACACAAATAAGTGAGATCTATTCACTGAATAAATTTATCAATAAATGGACATAACTTACCTCCACAGAGAGCCATTTCTTAAAATTGATAATTGAGTGATCTGCAAAAATGCAAAATTTAAAACATGATTGAAAATTTACAAGATATAGGAAAAACAAATGTTATGGTCAGTCACCACAGCCAACCAAACAGAAACGCAGAAACAGAAGCATTGATGACATCATTATTTTCAACAGTACATTAATTTCGAAACACATGAAAGTAGCAAGGATACGTGTCCTTTAAATTTTGTCATCAATCACAATCGGGAGTTACATCCGTATCACAGAATAGAGGACTTGATGTCATTTTCATAAGCAAAACAAGAAGTCTAACACTAGATATAAGTTTCTCTACATTACTGCGAGGCTTTTCAGTTTGCATTGCAACTTATCATCAGGCGGTAGGCCTACTCCATCTGATTTGAGTGCATTGTAAAAGTGCACTGACTTTTTTGGCTAAGTGTTTTCAAAATCATTGTCCTTCATTTAATATTGTGTTTTCTGGTCAGGAGAAAGTGCCACTAGTTATTTTGAATTCGTGATAAACTAATGCACTTCTTTGCATAGCTACACATTTCACATTTTTCATGTCGAAGAATCAGACTTCTGGGTCATACGCAGTCTTCTAGTGGCAGTTTGCTCGCTCAGTGTCAAGGAGGCCTGTGTTCAAACTTGGACAGTCACCTATAGACTCAGCAATCTTGCTTAAGACATAGCATGAAAGAATGAGAGTGAAACAATGAGTGAAAGAGAGACAAACAAAATTCCGTCACATGCAGGAGGATCGTGCGCCCAATGTGATACCGCACGGTGGAGAAACTTTGGACAGTTTTGAAGTCTAACTTAAATCTTTAATTACTTAACCGTTGTCCTATGTTTGGGGTGCTTTTGTCACCCCAAGCACTTTTTCAAATGCTCTCACTTTTATTGTACTGCATTTCAGCCTTAGATATTTCATGACTTTACTACAAATTTGACTTAAATTATCTGGGTAAAGTACTAGAAAAAATAAATTCATAATGTAGGAGATTGATCTAAAAACATGGTAGTCTATGTTTGGGATGCTTTAGGCACCCCACCAGCAATCATCCCGGCAACGTACGATCTTCAGTTCTACTGACGTCAATCACAGACCAATTGAGCGTCTCCTCTCCACGATTTCAGGACACCCGTTCTCAATGACAACAATAGACGTTATTGAGACAGCATTGACGTTGTTTGTATTATTAGATTACGCCTGAAGGCCAGTTTATACTTCCTGCGTTTTTTGTCCGCAGACGTCAACGGATAACGCAGAGTGAGTACGTTATCCGCACCAGCAAGCGGACAAAATTATCTCCGTCCGTTTGTGGGAAGCTTTCTGCAGACCAGTATCCGCTCTGATGTTTATACTTCGTGCGTCAAATTTCGAGACGGATTTGAAAGACTAGTTGTTTTCACTTCACCAGTAAGCAGCTTGAAGCATGTGTGATCACGGGGACGACATTCTTTTACTGGCAGCCACATTTCTGCAAGTCCAAAACCGAAAGCGTCGACGAAAAAGAATATATATGAAAAGAATTTTTCATCATCGACCAACAAAATCTGAGCAAATACTGGTGAATGAAATGCGCTTATACGATGAGGATAGTCATTTCAAATATTTCAGAATGACAAGGAAAACGTTTGATAGTCTACTTTCCAAAGTTGGTCCTGAACTTCTCCATGCACCGACCCATAAATTGCCGATATCTCCAAAGGAACGCTTGGCAATGACTCTCAGAACCCTTGCAACAGGAGACAGTCACCAAACAGTGTCATTTAGCTATCGCGTTGAGAAAACAACAGTATCGAATATTGTTCTTGAAACTTGCCAAGCAATCATCGCTGTTTTGGAGGATGAATGTATTCCAACAATAAATGAAAGTTTGTGGAAGGAGATCGCTGCTGGGTTCGAAAAAAATGGCACTTCCCCAACTGTATTGGAGCCATCGACGGAAAGCATGTCAGGATTCGCTGCCCACCTAATTCTGGCAGTAATTACTATAATTATAAAAATTATTTTTCATTGTGCTTGCTAGCTGTTGTCGACGACGAATATTGTTTCACCTATGTCGATATCGGAGCTATTGGACGGGAAAGTGATGGTGGCATCTTTAGCGCATCGAATTTTGGCAAAGCACTGAATGATGAAAAATTGAAATTACCCTCCCCAAGAGACATTCAAGGTAAGGGAACACATATTCTTACAGGAGAAATATTTCATGAACAGATTGTTTAAGTTTTCATGCACTTATTCGCGAGCATACTCGTATATAGGCCATTGCAGAGCTTTCTATGCGTTTGCATTGGCATATCAGTAAAAAACTGTGTTGATAGACATGCACTACTTCGAAAATTCACCTGTGTGATGTTTGATTATGTATACCCAGTAGGTTAATTGCATGTGTTAAAATTCATCTATCATATTTGAAAAAGGCATTGGCCTAAAGTCAATTGTTCAAGGAAGTAACTTGGAAAGCCAAATGTCTCCAAAACTTTTTTGATTTTTTCATGTGAAATCTTTTTGTTTTCTAGACGTCAATGTATTTCGGCTGTACGTCTATTACCGAAAAACATTTGCATACTGACCTTTAAAAAAAATTAAAAAGAATATTCAAGACACTTGGCTTCCCAACTTCCTTAAATAAAGTTAGTATTATATGCGTTATGAAGACCTTTTTTGCTCAAGAGATATGCTTATGATTTCCTTCATTGTTATAATGTGCTCTCAGACTCCAAAGACAGGAAACTAAACTAGCTTCCTGTTTCACTAGAGTCACCGTACTATCACATAGAAAGTATTTTTTACCTGGGTTGTTTGTTGTCTATCCGCTACATAGCGATTTCTCGATTTGCTGTGGGTCGGCTTCTTTGGCCGCCAAATATATCAATTATCTTGCATTACCAAATGGACAAAATCTGTTCCAAGGATGTATTAATCACTTTTAATGCTTATTAATACTGCTACGTAGGACCTAATTAGCATTTACTTTCACTATGTGTTCCTATTTTTTAAAGTGACAGTGTCGTCTTTCTTTAATTGTACTCATATAGTTAGCAGATCAAAGTAGAGTTTTGAAGCATACACAGAACTACAAATTTCCCATAGTTGCCGTAATCTTTCTTTTTCATTTATTTCTCTTTCAGAATACAAAAACATTCCGTATGTTTTTGTGGCCGACGCTGCATTTCCCCTGAAAGTAAATATATTGAAACCATATGCCAACAGTAAACTTAATGATGAAGGATCAAACATCACAGAGCAAACTAAGAAGGAAGTTCTCAAGAAAAGGATTTACAACTACCGCTTGAGTCGGGCACGGAGATTGTCAGAAAATGCCTTCGGTATTCTGTCTTCAAGATGCCAAATGTTTCACAGAACACTTCAGGTCACACCAGAAAAAGCCAAAGCAATGGTTTATGCGTGCATCTTACTTCATAATTTTTTGAGACATAGAGATCTACAAGTAGCCCCTTCACATCGTTATTCTCCAGAATCAATGATTGATTTTGAAGATGCTAATGGCATCATCACTGAAGCAACTTGGAGAAAACAAAAGGTTGGCGAGTTGACAAACTTAACCTTCATTGGTGGAAACAATTATTCTCTAAGAGCAAGCTCTGTTAGAGAGGATTTCTGTGATTATTTCAACAACAGCGGTTCGATTTCATGGCAAGAGGAAATTGTCACAGGTAAACCAGTTGATAAAGTTTCTGCTCATAAACATGCTGCCAGTCAAAGGCATTGAAAATCTAGGAAATCGGTGTAGTACTGTTTAGATTTTTATCGACTAAATTTTCTGTAATAATTGTGAAGTTTTGATTCTATATTCTATTTGGTATTTTCTAAATCTTGATCATTTAAGTTGATAATTATTCATTTCAGCACCGGGCGGGATATTTTTCCAGAATGAATTTTGAAAACAAAACCCGAAATGCGAACAAAGGTGTATTTATATAATCTGTACAGTTATGAATTCAGAGTCATATATGCTGTTGAGACAATTCCATCCGCAACATCCCAAGGTGCACATTCTGTGGGACCTGCGTTATTTACATGTATACCACTGGATGAATGAGTTGAAACACAACCTTCTGCATTATTTCGAATGACCTCGTTTTGAACTTACCGTAATTCCCATTTGAAAAGCACCTGTAAAATAGATTGCAAGAATTTTTCAATCAGTTTATCACTCAGTAATGATGCCTCACCCGTGAAGAAAATGATATGATAAAACTTGTTATTTCATAAATGATCATGCATAATTTCATAATCTAGGCCATAAATGAAATTCACATGATTATGTTTCGTAGTTTCTTGGAATGAAAATATAGCTGATAACTTTTACACTTAAAGCTAATCTTGATATCAGAAATGTTATCAATAATATAGGCTGCTGCTAGTATTGTGTTTTGCTTCTATTACTGTTGCGGATAAATTCTATTCATATTAATTTTACAAATATGTAGTAAAATTTCCAGTATGCGTAAGTAAATGCTCACGTGTTGAATTTCCATTTTTCGCGTGAACCGATGCGTTTGAGTCCATCTTCTTGAGAGATCTTGCAATATATTTACCATATGCATCGAATTCATCTTCTGAAGGACAACTTCGACCATCTTTCCACAATTCCAAGCAAGACATCAGTTCATTTTCAACCTTGGTTAGCTCTATCTTTGTCTTTTTCTTACTTTTCATTTCAACTTCATGTAGGCCGACCGGAATATTCTCCTCATTGTCCTTGCTGGGGATACAGACAGAGGGTCCCTCATCATCGACGTTCTCACTGTCATCATCCATTTCTTGAGATCCATCGATTGTAGACGAAATCGTTTTTCGAGTAACGGTTGCATTATCTAAGAACTGTAGATTCTTAAAAAATTTCCACTGAGCTGCTCTTCCACCTGCATCACCACTTCTTCCAACATTCTTCTTTTTCACTCGTTGATATGTGTCACGCAGGTACCGCCATTTCTCTTGACACTGCTCTTTCGTCGTCACGATCCCCATCGCTCTGATGCTTAGGGCAATGTCATCCCAAGCCTGCTTTGAGCGTTCCAAATTTTTGTAATTATTTGAGCTCATCACCCAGAGATTTTCATGGTTTCTCACCTCCTCAATTAAACTCTCTTCGAAGCTGCTTTCCATTCTGCTTTATCCGCTCAAGTGTGCAGAAAGTTTGAAATGATCTCAAACAGCCTGCAGACTGTCCGCACAAGCCTGCGTACACCCGATGACTCAGTATAGATGACATCGATCGCAAAATTTTATCCGCAGACGTGTCTGCGTATAACGCACGAGTCAACAGATTTCAGTCTGCGTTATCCGTTGACGTCTGCGGACAAAAAACGCAGGAAGTATAAACTGGCCTTGATGCTGCTGCAAAATGTTTCACTCATTGGTTCGAGATGAAAAAAATCGACAAACCTCATCTGCATGTATTCATTATGTGTGTTGTATGCACAGCAGTTCATCATGGCATCTAGACCTAAACGCGCTGCTGCGATCGAAGCAAGTAGAAGATTGTTTTCTTATAGCGAAGACCATGAGATTGATGTACAAGAGATTATAGCAAACGAAGATTGTGTTGATGACGTGGATTCGAAGTTACAGATGAAGATGATCAGTTGGACATTGTCGAACAAGAGGAAGATGATAGGCCTATCTTAGATTATTTACATCGCATCCGAGGATTCAGAGGGAGAGTCTGAATCAGAATCGGTATGTACGAATGTTTTTAGATTCTGATTTTACCATAGGCCTATATTATGATATAGACTAAAACGAATACCGAATACGGTAATAAACGTCGCACTTTGTATTGTCTGCAATATGAAAGTGCGACATTCTATATTTAGTTCAGTGTACGTAAAGGAATATACTAGGCATATACAATTGTAAGAATAATTTCGATAGATCTGATAGTTATGTTTTTCTCATACGTGTATGGATAGTCTACACAATCTAGTTCACGGTAGTTATGTATATAATGAAACTGTACATAGAAAGACTACTACATCCTAGAATATTTTTTCTAAGGTCACATGGCACACTAGAGCGCATGACTTTCTATCCAACGATAATAAGCTATAAGATGCAACTGTAATTGTAGGCCGAGTAACGGTATGCATACACACGGTACAGTTCCACTTCATTGCAATCTTTGTTGATTTATTGAACGCACAAAAATACCAAATAGTGGTCAGTCGAAGCTCAATTGTATAAAAGCAAGTTTCAGTGTGTTGCTTGTATAGAGCCTAGATATAGCACATTTTATATATAATAAAGTACTTCGTAATGAAATATCTGTAATGACGATAAGCATTTTATCAAAGCGATACGCATGAAAGAGTTGTCTAAAAAGGTTCAATGTACCCATCCGGTATGTACTCTTTGACTCATAAAAAGCAAAGGACAATGTATAACAGAAGTATATACCACTGTATAACACTATATCGTATATCCTTGCATTCTGTACGCATCATTTGCATATATCAATTGTTATGTATAATCATCATCGTACTTGTGCCAGCTACAACTTGATTCCTTTGCAGGATCTCGACGAAAGTTTGACCTCTCGATCACAGAGGAGATGGACAGAAATTGAGACAGGAGCAAGAGAAGGACGTGCACCAAGAAGAAACGTTTGCCATGCCAACCCTGGTGTCAGACCTGGAATAAATCCAACCACTCCAAGAAAGGCATTTTTGCTCTATTTCGACGATATAATCAACGAATCTGTTCGATTTAGCAATCTTGAAGCTAGAAGAGTTATTTCAGCTTACAATCAGAGTAGCAGACTTCGTAAGAGCTGGAAACAGATAACACGCGAAGAAATGGAGTGCTTTATTGGTTTGCACATTATATGTGGAGCTTTAAAAGCGAACTTCAGAAATGTCGAGTCTCTCTGGGCACAACGTGACGGACCGCCAGTGTGTCGTGCCGCTATGAGCTTGGAGCGCTTCCTTTCAATAAAGCGTTTCATTCGTTTCGATGATCGCACAAAGCGAGATGCTGCTGATCCTCTCTCTCCGACGAGGCATGTGTGGAAACTTCTTTCGGAAAGGCCGCTTCAATTCTATACTCCAAAACCTTTCATAACAGTGGATGAACAACTACTTGAATTCCACGGACGTGTTGCATTCAGGCAGTACATCGCTTCCAAACCAGGGAAGTACGGGATAAAGATCATGTGGTCCTGTGAAGCTGATACAGGTTATTTTTTGAAAGATATCCCATATCTTGGAGAAAAGAGTCTTTCTGTTGAAGAGAAAGAAGACATGCCAGTTACTGAAGCGTTTACAATGGCCCTCGTCAAACCATTCCTCGACAAAGGCTACAATGTGACGTGCGACAACTGGTTTACTAGTTGCGAGGTCGCTGAAAAGTTGAATTAGAGAGATACAACATTAGTTGGAACAATGCGTTCGAATCGACGCGGCATTCCGCCAAAAGCCAAAAACCTGAGCAATCGTCAAAAGAAATCGGCCTCTTACTTCAAATCTGGAGATCTTCTAATGGTATCTTGCTGGGATAAAGGCAGATCTCCCGTGATCCTTATTTCTACAATGCACACCTACGCATACAACAATGAAGATGGGCTCCCTGAGATAATATCTTCATACAATGCCACCAAATCCGGTGTGGATACTGCAGACCACATGGTGAGAATATCCACATGTAAGAGAAAATGCAGGAGGTGGACGTATTCTTTTTTCTGCAATATGATTGATGTGGCCCTTCTAAACGCATCCATTATTTTTCGTACACTCCAACCGCCAGAAAATGTAGCGTCATTTCGAACAGAATTCCTTCTCCAATGTGGATATGAACTTGTGGACGCAAATATTCGCCGGAGGTCTACACGCAAATTGAATCCACAAACTCGAATGGCTATGAAACTGCTAGGATATAGCACAGTTGTTGCAGGTATGAACTCCTCGTCTCAACAACAGCCGAGCACGCGACCACGGAAGAGACGGTGCAATATTTGCCCAAGGAGTGTCGATCACAAAACAACACGAACATGTGATATTTGCGCTGTTCCTATCTGCAAAACACATTCATCTGATGTGGTAAAGTGTAGTGATTGCATGTAGCTTTCTTGAGAAATATACGAGTATACTCTTCCTTGAGCAGAATTGCTTTACGTTCATATACGGTGAGATCATTTCTGATTGATTTATTTGTAATTGTCTTGTCAATAGGCCTATATACACACAATATGCTGTAGCCCATATCCAATTTGAAATAAAATATTCGAGGGATATTTGTGTATCATGTAATCAATTATTAGCCTAATTGTTCTATTCTTGTGATACGAGTTGAGATTCTGAAATATCTGAAATACAGTCTTTTGCACATGCATTTTTCCTAATATGTCTCATGGAATTATCTCAAAAATTAGGTACAATAATGCGCCTAATCTCATTTAATTCAGTAAAATTTCGTAGAATGTTGCAAATTTTTATAAAACTATCACGTTGTGATTGTAGGCACAAAAGAAAAGTGGTCAAGTTTATCTAAATCGACATAATATTAAATTTGCTGTAGTGGGGTGCCTGAGGCACCCCAAACATAGACTAGCGATGTTCAAAATTGGCATAGGACAACGGTTAAAAAGCCGAAAAATTACTATTTTGAATTACTAATTGATATCAAAAGTTGCATCTGCGTTCGTATAACATGTTTATCAAGAGTCACTACCATCGAATATTTGTTACGGTTATTGGTTTTATAAAAAACTGTGTCCAAAGTCACCCCGGGATGGGGTGCATTCGGGCACTCCATAAAATAGAACAAATTCTAATGAAAATATCGATACGAAACCGTTATGGGACTAGCATGCCTAAAGTGAGTTCGGAATGTTCAATCTTCCATAGAATCGTGTTTTCTTTTGATCTCATCATACTCAACGTCGTCTAACTGGAAAAAATTAGAAGGCACTCTCTTGTTATCACAAATCCATCACATTGGCTTGCTTGTCTCTTTCAATTCAATATCATTCAATTGCAACCAATTCCGTAAATATTATATATTAGGGTTTGGTGAACGTGGCAAAGCAAAAGAAGCAGAAACAGTTGATGAGGTACAAGAAGTAACAACAATGGAAATCGCAAAGGTAAATTTATGCAAAAATTTACATGCCATTTGTTATTCTTCTGACTGGTGAAATTCTCATGGGGATTACAAAATTCGTTACAGATTCGAATCAACTTTATTCCTTCTTTAATGGCTTGTCCAATGTTTGAATTTACAGAAGCTACCTACAGGTATAGGCCTAGTTGAGAATGCAGCATAATTGAGACATGTAGGCCTACATCAATCCAAATGAACTAGAAGGCAATACCTAATTCAGTTTACAACTAAAAATCCATCATCATGATTGTGAATTTTTAGCTGCAAGCTGATTTGATGTCTTCTAACTCTTTAGGATTGATGTAGGCCTAAATGTCTATTATGTTGCATAATTTCTAACTATAGCTTACGTAGACCTAAATTCTTTGTTGTTTATCTGTTCTCTCTTTTCGTTCTCCTCCTTGAACTGCTACTTTATTTTCAAATCATCAAGGTGCATCTCATTTTGCTGAGAATTTTGATGTGCCTCTATGGTGACACGTTGCACCACCGACAGGTGAGTTACTTAGTACGAGTACTATACATATACATTGCCAAGAGTTCAGAACTTCGTGCGCACCTAAAATCGTGTTATACATTACACATTGTCTGTTTTGATAATCCTGTGTAGTCGAAATTATGAATATTGAAAATGGCCTCAGGATACAAAATTTCAAATACAAAGTTGCTTTTGTGGAATGATCCATGTATTCTCTACCGTGTGTAATGAGATAACAGACGTGCCTGACACACCGAGGCTATAACTAGTCAGTCAAAATCATTGTCAAACATCTCAGATATTTGATAGAATTTAAGCGTTGAGATGGTAAGCTGTTCAATAATTCAAAGTCAGAATTGTTTAAATGAGTCAGACTGATTAAATGTCAGTCCTCATTGTTTCTACTAAATGTTAAAATCATGAGAATCCCCATAGAAGCGCTATGGGAGCTGTGAGTATGGCCTCAACAACCATACCCACCCCATACCCATGGGTATGCCCACAAAATCCCCATACTCACGGCAACCCTGATTTACATTGAGACTAAATGTATGGTGCAACAATGAAAATGACTGTATGTAACACAACATTTACCGCAAAAAGTCTGGAAGTACTTGAAATGAAGGTCTATGTTTCATTTCTGTTCCTTAGTTTATCACACTTAAGTGCAACAAAATGTCAGAAAAAAACCATCAATTGATACAATGATGAATATAGAGCATGTTATGATGCAAAAGAAGTGCCGTAATTGTAGTAGCCAGAACCTGTGACACCTAAAATATGGGATGATTAAACAACAGCTTTTCCTGAACTAATTTCTTGTTCAACAATCACAACTTATTTATAAACTTTATTAACAAGTTTTGGGGAGCCGGTCATTGTGCAATGCCAATGATACATGTACAGTTAGCAAGCATTTTATCAGATGGAAATATAAAGTTATCAAGTAGCTCACCTGTAAAATGAAGTAACTCAGCAGAAAATGCAAGAATCGATTAAAGCAGGTGAAAGACTGTGTTAGACTAACAAAGAAGTCATGAGAACTTAGAATCGACACTGGAGGCATGTGAAAAATTGGTGAGTGCCAAGGAGTTTTGAAGCCATATTGAAGTCTAGAGATTATCCTTGGAACGAAATAGTTCACGTGCGTCTTCAGATCAACAGTTCGTATATATTCTGTGGTCTTATCACCGAACTTCGTATTATAATCAAATCTTAAGAATATTTTTCTTGAGCAATGTTTGTTGGCAACATTGAAATACAACACCCCGGTGTCTAAAAATCAAATGGTCTTCTCTATGATTGTGAGGTTAAATTTTGTTTTAGAACACAGAAGTACCGCAAAATATATCCAGAAACTTGAAATCTATAAGTGCGTCCAGACTTTTTGTGGAACCTGCACAACTATCAAACATGAGAAACTATAGCTGAACCATATGTTGCAGTAGGGTCTGCTGAAAACTCGGGTAACCTTTACATTGAGATTAAAATGGATGACCTAAAACATTCAGATTCTCTTGGAATACACTTTGATTATATGAACTTTAAAAAGATAAAGTTCGATTTTAAGAAAGTTTTACTTATCGAACATACGTTTTCTTATTTAAATTGCACACTCAAAAATCAGACTTGCAGTTTTCGAAGTGTGCCTATCTCTGAAAAGTTACTCTTTAATTTAAAACGATTTTACTTCGAATTAGCTTCAGTTGAATAGAATATAAGCCTTAATCAAGAAAAGTTATAGATTAGACAGAACGGTCAAACACGAGAACGCGAGAATTAGTTTTTGCACACAAAAAGGCACGACATTGTCTTGTGTGGAAGTTGGAATACTGGAAATGGGAAATGACATTGTCTAGAACGTAGAAGTGAATAGTAATTGCTACAAGAAGTCAATTGAAATCATTCTTGATCCTTATAACCTAATGGTTTTGATGAAATATTGTTCGATGAATCAATTATTATTCTTAGAATTCTCTATAGATTAGAAGCGACTTACACGGAGGAGTTGAACAGCAGCTGACCAGCGTCGGTGATGAATGAGAAAATTATTTGATGCACAGACGCTATATCATCGACGTGGAAGTCTCTTGAATAGACTTACTATTCTCTCCAGGGCGTTGCACGTATCACTTTAGTTTCAGTTCCTTTCAGCTCGCCGTTGTCATGGCATATCAGGTGATCTCCGCCATTTTCTTTCACAATGGGGGTTGAACTGTGAGCGCCAAGTCAGAAGAAGAGAATGATAGTTCAAAATGATTTCATCTTCAATCCGGATGTTGACAGACCTGAGGGCGTTAACCCATTTAAGGCTAATATCATCTGAGGCAGCACCGCTATCTCCATGTAACCAGAGATGATCAAAAATTGCTTGAAATTAAATTGCTATTTTCAACTATTTGATTGAAATTGAAATGTTGTGTTTTGAATGAATCAAAACTTTACTTATATACTATATTGGAATTTATATTTTCATCATCTGTCGTTTTCCACACTTGGACATTGGAAAGCCGAGCATAGACTTCATCTTGATCTGCCATATGACTCTGTTTTCCAACAAAATTCAATTTCCTACAGAGCTGATCATAAAAAACTCATCATCTAAATTTCGCTGAAATTCAATCGATTCTCATGTCTTCCAATCGCGTCGCACATCAACGTGCCATACATCATTCGAGAGCTTGCATTCTCAGTTTTGAAATGAGATATGATAGACTTGCATCCGTTATTGCATTTGATGAGCAGTGCTCAAAATATGAAAATCATTCAATTTACAAATCGCAAATTTTCAATAGGAAGAGATGTGAGTATGAAAGTGAATGAGGCACGGGGAGAACGAGCATTTTCTTAGCTCTCTTTTGATACACTGGCCATCATAATAGGTGAACTAGGAAAAATTAGTGATACCATGAAGTTATCGCAAAATCTTGACTCTTTTGACAGAAAATGTTATATTCTCACTTTTTCATCAAGAATGTTCAAGAATGTAAGGACTGTGAATATGTAAGTTTTATTCAACCTCGTTTCCGAGCTAGCGAATCGGATAATATAATCAAACTTCCGAGCTAGCGAATCGGATAATATAATCAAACTTCCGAGCTAGCGAATCGGATAATATAATCAAACTTCCGAGCTAGCGAATCGGATAATATAATCAAACTTCCGAGCTAGCGAATCGGACAATACAATCAAACTTCCGAGCTAGCGAATCGGATATTTGAATCAAACTTCCGAGCTAGCGAATCGGACAATACAATCAAACTTCCGAGCTAGCGAATCGGATAATCGAATCAAACTTCCGAGCTAGCGAATCGGATAATAGAATCAAACTTCCGAGCTAGCAAATCGGATAATCGAATCAAACTTCCGAGATAGCGAATCGGTTAATCGAATCAAGATTCCGAACTAGCTAATCGGATAATCGGAAAAAACTTCCGAGCTAGCGAATAGAAAAATCGCATCAAGCTCCCGAGCTAGCGAATCGGATAATCGGAAAAAACTTCCCGGCTAGCGCATCGGATAATCGCATCAGACTTCCGAGCTAGCGCATCGGATAATCGCATCACACTTCCGAGCTAGCGAATCGGATAATCGCATCAAACTTCCGAGTTAGCGAATCAAATCGAATGCATGGAATGGCAGTGGTTCTAATTTGATCCATGTCCAAGAGATAGGACAAAATGACCGGTGTCCTATAACCGGGCACAGGGGATACGAAGCGAACCGAATAAACAAAATTTGAAACCGAGGTACCACAAGGAACAGTCGAGCACGCTGCATCGAATGGTGTTGGTCCCAAATCGATCCGTGTCCAGGAAGTGCACCAAAATGGTCGGTGTCCTATAAACGGACACGGGGACGTGTAAATCGAAAATATTACAATGTCGCATTCATGGACGTTCCGTAGCAGGTCCACAACGGATTCAAACACAGTCAAATATTAACTCTCTTCCATAGCTGCTCTGTTTTGACTCCGTTAGCACCGTCCGTCAGCTCTCCGTAGCGTGTCCGCCAAAGATCGACAATCAGGCAATTTTCACAGACCTCACCTCTGTCGGCTATCCGAGAATTTTTGTCACTACTTGTGTTGAAATTTCTTCTCCAAGCTCGTTGAACTAAAATCACAGACCTTAATTCTGTCATCTGCAGCACAACAAAAACGCTTTTCTCTTTTGATTAAAAAATAAAATGAATAAATAAAAAACAAAGTGGAGCTGAATAGTGTTCACACGCATCATGTGACTATCAATTATTACCGGCTGACATGAAATTCTAGTTCATTAGATTCAACAAAATTGTTTTCGATTGAAACTGTCAGTTGGATGTCATCTGAGAACAAATTGAAGCCTTGTAGTGACCTTAATTCCCTGCTATTGAAAATGAATGAAAAAATATGATAAAATGAACGAAAAATACATTTTCTCATTATCATGAATTTAAGCAAACTAATCAAATAATTTTGCATTTTTCTCGTTAAATTTGAAAAATTTGGGTCTAGAAAATGTCATTTGATATCAGTTTTGGTAAGATTGACTGTTTATGTTGCTCGTCTGAGTTCACGTGGCATTGCACCCCAGATGTAGCACTTGCTTTTAGCATAGAAGGCCAAAATTCCACTTTAGTCAACAATAATTCTGTACCTTCGTGTCAAAGTGACCTAATTAGCGACATTTTTTCGAAAATTCAACTAATATTATTTTTGTATATAACACTGTCCTGGTAATCTTTGGGGAAATTGTCAACAATGAATTCCATTTTCTTTCATCGGTATACAGTTGTGTCATTTCAACCTAAGTGCATAACCTCCAACTTCTTTTTTGTGTCAAATCAACCTACCCGACAAATGAAAAAGTTAGACGTTCAATTCTAACAGAATATTCGACCAAAAAGCAAGTCAAAGTGAATGTAGGACATTGTTTATGTGAAATGATTCATTTGTGTGAAAAGAAAACAAGAAATGGAAAGATCATGGGCTGGAGGATACCAACAGGAATAGTGACAAAAAGATTGCCAGAAAATTGCAGCCAGTTGTATGTAAAGATGATTGCAATCATAAGATATCTGAAATTCAACGTGAAAACATTTTTAGCCAGTTTGATGAGTTAAATGCCAACGAACAAGATAAAACGGGATGTATTATTGAAATGGAAGTTGAGAGAAGAAGGACGGAAAATAAAGAAAATAAAGAAAATTCAAAGCGAACTTGCAGCAGGTTGAATTTCCTTTCAACAGATTCAGGCGCCATGGCATTTGCAGATCGTTCCTTCTTAGTACACTTGCAATAAGCGATTCCAGAATTCGTACAATATCAAGAAAACACAGGGGAAATGAAATAAGTATTATAATAGAGTCGATCAGTGAGGACGCCATCCCAGCGTTAGGCGTGTTGCTGATGAAGAGAAACAGAAAATCAGAGCTCACATTGGAAGTTTTCCTTTATGCCGTAGTCACTACAGCAGAGAAAGGACGGATAGACTATTTCTTTCACCTGAATTGAATATCAGTAAGATGTATTCTCTGTATAAGGAGGAAGCTTGTAGAAAAGGTGAACAACCTCAAAAAGAATGGTTGTATTATGAAGTGTTCAAAGAATACTCCTATCTATCGTATCGTTCACGAAGCAATAATTGTGACAAGTTTAAAGCAACCGTCGGCAGCCGATCTGAGAGACTTTTACTTCACCTAAACGAAGCTGAAGCTGTTTATGAGCAAAAAAGGACAAACGTTTTGGAATGATAAGTTATGACCTTCAAAAGTGCCTTCCTACCCCGAGCTTGAACTGCTCTGAGAGCTTCTACAAACGACAACTCTGGGTGTACAACCTGACAATATATGACTACAAACATGGTCCACCCTGTTGCTACATGTGGTCAGAAGATGTTGCCAAGAAGGGTGGAAGTGAGATAGCATCTGGCCTACATGATTTTATTTGCACCAAGTTGAAGAATGATCCAGAAATCAAAGAATTTCAATTGTATTCTGATTCATGTACTGGACAGAATAAAAGTCGACGTGTTCTTGCAATGCTCAAATCTCTGGCAGGAACAACATCTTTGTGCAAGGTAACTCATACGTTTATAGCACCTGGGCACACTTGGAATGTGATTCCGTTCATGTCATTACTGAGAAAGCGAAGAAGAGAATGGATGTGATCGTGTCAAATGATTGGTTCAATCTTGTTAGAATGGCCAAATCCTCTCCGCCTTTCCTCAATGTAATTCCAATCAATCAAAGTAGCTTCTACAAATGGGATAAAGTATCAGAGGAAATATTGAAATTGCTGAAAGCTGGAGAATTCAAGTTTTCATGCATCAGAAATTGCTCCATTGAAATTGAAGCCCTGAATATGATGCTATACAAAGTTATAATATGCATGATGAATATGGAAGAGTAGGCATCGATGGAAGAAGCACAAGAAAGCTGATGAGATACGCTTAGTACAAGTAGGTTCCAAATATTTTCATAAATACACGTACGTGATGGATGGCTCAAATAATAATTCTATTTTCAGTGCTACTCAACGCCTCTCGCCGTTTCGCAGAAGAAGAAAGCAGATCTCTTCAGTTTGCGACCCTTCATGCCTACTACATACCACCCATATTATGAAGGTTTGAGGTCGACCTCAGAAAAGATGAACACTAGGACTTCATTTAGTGACAGCTGAAACATCACAAGCTTCATTGTGTCTTAGATACAACAACTTATTGTTCAAGTTTTCATATTGTTCAAATCGAAAGTGTATACACATTGGGAATTTGACAAATGCGGAGTTACTCTACCTAATATACCTACTCTATAGATGATAGAGAAGTTTTCGGAATATTACATAGTCTTTTCAAACGACTATAATAAGTCTCCGAAACAAAGGAAAAAACGTCAATCATAGAATTTCCAAATTCCAAATATAAACTTTTTTCCCTTTGTTCTCAGGTTTCAAACGTAATTTGATTCGAAATTCTCGGAGACTTTTATTCAAAGATTGTTGCAGCGGTGTTAAGTCTGGGTTAACGAATATCTTATCCATGTTAGAAAAATTACGAAGATTCTTTGCACTTGCTAGAATTTCACTCTTTTTTGATTGCTCGCACAGGACAACACGGACAGGTCTGCACTTTCCTGCAGATGGTTTACCCAGTCACTGGACTTGTTCGCTGTCAGAACCCACAGTAAAGTCAACATCCATTGTCTCCATGACAGTTTCAAACTCTCCATTTAAATCTGAAACATTCTCCTTTAAACCATGAATTATAATATTTTTCCTTCTCTTATGCCTCTCCAGTTTCTCAAAAATATCACTTTGTGTCTTGACAGTCTCTTCCAGTTCTGAGACTCTTTTTCGCAAAGAACGGTTTTCCTCAATGATCGTATCCAATTTACTATTTATTTCATTCAGTATTTCGGGACTGGAAAATGAACGAGGCGACAGGTCAGGAGAACAACTTTCAAAATTGTGTTTTAGCTTAATCACCGACAAATAAATTTCAAAATTTTCCATTTGCATCACTAATTGTTATTTATACATAATGAATAATTTTGAAAATTTTCAATTAATTGATTTCCTTTGAACTTAAATCACAGGCCTATATATTGGTCCTTTTCGTCAACATGGAATGCTCGAGCCTACTGGGCATGGACCTGTTATCATGCATTGAAAATAAAATCAAACAACAAAAACTTCTGAAATGCTTGTCTATGCTCGTAAACTATCAAACACACAGCAAAAAAATCTTCACAAACGTTTATGAAATTTATCAAGCGCAAAACCATCGCTTTCATTCTTGAAAAACTCAATTGACAACACATGGTCTCATTCGGCATGCACCGTGGGAATGAACTAAAACGACCAAATCCTAAGGAAAATATTCGTGCTTGTTACCATAGTAATTTTATGCGAATCGTGATTCAACGCATTGACATTAAGTTGATATACTACCTATCTTTACGAACATGTACATGTAGGCTATGTGCAAGTCAGTTGTTTTTCATGTTCTCTCTACTAGTGATAATTTTGCGTCCCGATTTTGGCAGTAAAAAAACATGAGCACCATGATGAAGCTGACCATGTTCTATAACTAATTTCATCAATCAAGTCAAAGTAGTCTGTACATTGCTCTTCATGTTTCTGTCTGATTCATCGTAAATTCAGATTTTTAAAAGAAGCAAAACTTATAAATATTAGAAACATAAATATTTAGAAGTATCATGAATTTCGCAAATATCATCAAATGAATCACTAACTCAGACTGAGCTGAATTGACTTGTGCAACCAAGACAAACACATGAACACAAAATACTATTCCGTGTATACATGTATATGAAATGAATGAGCGCCGAATACATAATCCAGTTGGATGACAACAAAGAATTCTCAGTAAAGTTGAAGCACATGTATACAACTTTTGCTCAGACAATGGTCGTTGTCTCAGTTGAAGGTCTCAGGGTTGTTCATACTTGAGACAAGGATCGTGGAGTTTGTCTCACAGGCTTCTCTCAGACGCTTGAGATAAGCTTGCCTCAGGACCGTTCACACTATCTCTCAGCAAACGTGGTCAGCCGCCCCGCACAAACGACAACGGATGAAGTTAGTGGGTCTCAAGCATGTCTCAGGACTGTTCAGACTACGTCGAGTTAGTCGCAGCATAGTTTTGATTGACGTTTGAAATCGACGACGCAAACTATAATCTTGCCGTTTGATTGGATGATTGGCTGCCACTGTAAACTCTAGGGCACAAAATTTCGCTCGAATTAGACACGAAATTTAGGCATCAATTCTAACCAACACAAGGCACGAGTAGGCACGACGTTCATATTGCCGAGTTCGTGCCCACTGATTATTCCTTCGATTTCATTGGATAAACAAACATTTGGTTTGGTGCCTATTGGTGCCTAGTGGCGCCTACTGGTGCCTCGAGGCACTAGAAAGGCACTAGATAGGCGCTAACTGGCACGAAATTTCGGCTTCGTGCATAAGTTAGTGCCCTACAGTTTACAGTGTGAGTCTCAACTCTCATGTGTGAACGTAGCTTAACTTATCAATTTCCTCAGTTCAAGTATAAAATACCTCATTTCGAGTTTAGGCTATGCGATCATTTCTCACAAAGCCGTCAAAACTTTGTCAAATCAAGAGCTATAAACAAGTTCAACAATAAACGCAACTACAAATGTGATGACTGTCTGAATGATATCAACTTTTCACTTAAAGATGTCACGCACGTGATAATTGATAGTGGATCGCTTCTGCTTTCGTGCGACGTGGGGATTTCTCTGAGACTTCACGCCAATTGAATATCTCATACAATACAGCGTCCGAATTGCCTTGACAAAGGACTAAGTCCGAAACGTCGGCAACGACAAAAATTAACTATGATTCGCTCGTGCCATATTTTGTGTATCCCACAGAAGCTTGGTAAAGATTGTCAAAATGCAATGTAATTACGACAATATCCCAGTGAAAAAGCCGAAGTCGGGCAGACTTTGGCACCGAATTCCTGCCGACTTTGGCAGTGGGAAAGAGAGCGGAAGTCCAGCCAAAATTGGCATGCCGACTTCCAGCCAAAAAAAATACCGCCAACATACTACTTGATTCTGTTTTATCAAGTAGTATGTTGACGGTTATCATTATTCAATCTCGGGATATAAAAACACCTTTTTTAACACGATCTAAATATTATATTATAATGCCCACAAATCAGGATACTCATCATCCGGCAATTCTGACAAGAAGCGACTGTTTTTCCTCGCACAGAGCCATATCCTTTGTCTTTTGATCCGCATAAGAAGAGGTAGCTGGATCAAGTGTCCCTCGTCATCTCGTGTGAATTTTCCAGGGAATCCACATCTTCCACAATCCTGTAAAAAATTATGACATAATGAAATATAACATATACCTACGGCACAGAAATTGTGGGTACCTATCAGATATAGAATTTGATGACTGGAGAAAAATAGACATAGATGTTTAAACCAAAGTTTCATGTCTTTCTCTGTAGATTTGTGTACTACAATCTGTATGCCACGTAGTGTAAACGCAACGAAAAATCTATCAATTGAAATAGTCGTAGCAGATAATTGAAGAAAATTGATGTTTCAAATGATAAAAAACATCATTTCTGTGTATAAGCAATATTTATGAATATTTTTGTAACAATCAGCTCATCAATTGACAAATCTAACAAGTTAAATAAATATACAAATACTTCTTTGTCACCGCCCATAATCATAATAAAATTATCAGTGCTGCTCTAGTTTTAAATAGCAAATCATATTTTTTATTCTATGAATGCAAGTTGCTAAGTATTCAGGATCTTTATCACCTACTATTGCATATTTCGGTGCAATACATTTTTTGACAACAAATAGAACTTATAAGATTGTGATATATTTCGCGTTTCTTTCTGAGTCACACACAATATAAATGCGATAACAATATAATGATGCCTACCAGCATGCTTTAGCCAATCCTATTGATATGTCAATTACATGAAAACAATGTCAATAACCACCAGACTTCAGGCCACATGGGAAAGGCTGTCATTTTTATCACGACACATTCAACTATGAAAAATTGAAGAGAACTTAAATTTTCAATTATTTTAAAAATGATCCATTGAAAATTTTGAATAGAGCTTGAAGTTTGAACTGATAATCAATTAATCATAACAACAGGTTCATAGATCTATACATATTTTTTTAAATTGCGACTTTATGGTTCACAATTCAAGTAAATTTTGATCATTCACAATACATTTGTTGTTTTACAATTAATTACAATGATATAATGATTAATAATTAATATGAGCTTATAATAAAATAATATATATAAAAATATGTAATAATTAATTAATGTATAATATAATGAGAATAATATGAAAAAGTTAAATACGCCTTAGCTTATGTATTCCTACACATTGATTGTAAAAAATTCTTCATTATGATTTCTCGGCATGCCTATGTTTGCTAACTTTCCATGCAGTAAATTCATTGCCTGGAGGCTGGTTTTATAACGCTAACGGAGGCCTATCATACAAAAAGATGTGATATTTGACTAATCGACCTTTAAGACATCAAGGAAAGGCAAATTATCAATATTGATTATTAGTCCGGGAGCTACTGACACTTTCTTCCTAAATTCGCGCACAAAGGACTTAATAGCATGGATTTGTAGATCTTGAAACGCTGAATACAAAAATCAAATTCTTGAGTGTCACAGCCAGTCGCTTTCGATTAAAGGCAAGGTTAAAGGATTCCCATTGGAATCCAATTCTAAAATTCAAGAAATATCTATGGTTTGTGAAATACCTGGCAATTTTCGTACATTTTCTTTTGCAGAAAAGAAACTATTTATCAGAATGCCATGAAATTTAAAACATGATTGAGTTCAGAACATCAACTTCGATATAAAAGTCGAAGTGAGTCACATGATTCAGCATTTTATGTCTGAGATACTCTACAAAATGAGTAAAATTACCAAAATTAAATCAAGGCATGAAATTTACTCATTCTTCTTGATATAAGAAGAACATATTACATTTATTAACATATTTCTTGAATTTTAGAATTGGATTCCAATGGAAATCCTTTAACCTTGCCTTTAATCGAAAGCGACTGGCTGTGACACTCAAGAATTTGATTTTTTGTATTCAGCGTTTCAAGATCTACAACTTTGTTATTATTGTTCCGTTCTTCCAAAAATATATGCATGCAAATCTCTATGAAATTCTGCTCAATGCCTTATGTCACAAAAGATAATTTCATGTGCATTCTTTTAAAACTGCATTCTCTATGATCTTACTATCAATCATTCATTCGCAACAGATTGAGCCACAGCGCTTCAGAGAATTCAGCGCTTCATTCTATCATTTTATTTACCAAATTGCAATTTTAAAGACAATGCCATCAGTGGTTTAGATATAAAAGCACACATGCTAAAATGAATCAGTTATCAAAAAGAAATTTTGTCCAATAGAAAGCTAAGATTACAAACGCAAAAACAATTATACAGATATTGTATATGCTTGAACAGATATATACTATTTAACAATTAAGACCTGTCAGTAGCGGCAGTGAGTACAGATTAATGACCACAGACCGAAGGAATAACACTCGCATCGCAGAATCTCTACTCATTGCCGCTGCTGACAGGTCTTAATTGTTAAATAGTAACACAATGTCAGTAGCCTATCATTGTTTTTTGCGTTTGTAGCTTCTCAGCTTTCTATTGGACAAAATTTCTTTTTGAAAAATGATTGATTTTGACATGTTGGCTTTTATACTAAAACCACTGATGAAGAAGACATTGTCATTGAAATTGAAATTTGATTAATATAATGATAGAATGAAGCGAAGTGCTCATAACCTTTCATTATTTGTTAATAAACATTTTTAGAAAACTGAGTGAGTGATGCTATCCACTTGAATAATAATAAATGAAAACTATCCGCGTTTATTGGCCACGCTTGCTCTATTCAAGCATCAAGGAATGACAAATACAAATTGCATCTTTCACAGAAAGACGCATGCCCCAATAGAGAGAGCAAAACGTGGTCAAGGATAGATAGCTTTCATTATTACGCTTAAGTTAGTTGACAGACCATCGTTAGATACGTACTGGGAAATGCTTCATTACATTTAAATTCTACTTTTCTATGCGAGTGCGTATTGTTTGTCGCAATGAAATTGATTTCATAAATTTTTTTGAACGCAGCTGTTTTTAAAAAATTATATAATTTATTGAAAGTATTTATTGTCTATGTCTCAGCCGCACATTGTCTATCGCACATTGTCATCTTTTGCATAGCAATTTGATATATCGTTTATTTAATTTCATTGTTGCTAATCTGAAATGCAATATTAAAACCGAATAATTTATTTATTATTATTATTGCTAGTTTCTCTTTCATCAAAGCAGAAGCCCCAACAATTCGCACATGCATAATTACAGAGAGACATACCGAAGCTAGGATATACTGCTCCATGCGGCACACAGCTGCACGATTCGTATACGATTCAAACTTTTTGCGAGTCAGAATGTGTGTCACACACCAAATGTAGTATCACACATTGGTCCGCGTGAATTGAACATGAGCAAATAAGAGGGGGAGAACAAATACAGGTGAACAAGTATGTGATGCGAGTGGCAAGGCCAAACACACGGGAAATCTTGGCAAACAGACACAAAATACAGATTGCGCTCGCTCCGCAAAGGAGGTCATAGACAGCAACAGACATTACGTAATACTAATTGACTATACACTCAGACAACGAAAACAAGGCAAGGAAGAAATATAGGTAAACAACTAAATGAAGGAGGATAAAAAAGACAAATGTTAAACATGTACATGAGAAATATACTATGCAAACGGCAAACACAATAATACGGAAAATTAGATATTGTAGTTTCGAATGCTCCAAACAAGAATCATAAAATGATATAATTACTCAGTTTTAAGATAATGTCATCGTCAATGACAGCTAGGAATAAAAATTTTCTAGAGATAGTCTTTACATCCAACCTAAAGAAGCACAGCTTCCCATTTGCACCATGCGAGAACGGAGTACATTCAAAAGATCACAAAATCATATATCCAAGGGAAGCTATGTAATTATTAAATATCTCTATTAAATTATCCAAATTTTCGTCGATAAACTGACAGCCTGCTGAAAGGAGCAGTGTCGAACATCTCGCGATTTTATTAAATACGCAGACATTCAGGGCAATGATTTTATTGAATGTTGATCAAGTACGGAGTTTCATGATTTTACTGTACATGCACTATATATTTCACATGTAAATATTTTATATTTTTAAATTGCACTGTTCCGTCCAACACTTTGGTTTCGTCATATCGAATAAAATACGAAGTTCACTAAGATTCAGACAGAATCCATGCATGAGAATTTAAATATGGAAGTTTTGTTTTTTGAATATCCATTAACCGCAATCTATTAACTTGCATATTACCCAATCGCACCAATACAATCAATATAATTTCTTGAAATTTGAAATCAATAACTTCTCATTATTTGTCTTTTCATTAAAATTAGGCTATTATGTTTTAATATTTAACGAATAGGACTATTTGAAAGTTGTCAAGATATAAGCAGACTCATTGACAGCTGGTGCACGATAGATGAATAGATATTTCATTTCAAAACTATTTGGCAAGCTTCAGTATCTATATAATAATGCCGAGCAGAGATTGAGTCATATGCAGTTAGTTTTGAAAGATGACGGACCCAGGTGCAAGCAATCTTTCTTTTTTTGCAAAATGATGTCATGATGGCATGTAAATGCCATCTTGCATAATAAAGAGAAAGATCACTTACACCTGGGTAATTCTGCTTATTAAAAACTATATATAAAAATAATTTCGTGAAATATAACTTATGCAGTTGATCATTTATTTTCAGCAACCCCTACATGTGCAGAAAATATTTCTCTTTACTACTAGGCCTAAAATGAAAAGAAATTAGACATCTCACCTGTAAGCTTGCAATTGATGATGTCAATCGTTGGAACACATTTTGAGATCATATGCATCAGTGTCCAGACTACGTGAGAATGCCGATCATGAGATGATTTTCAAAGATCTGTTTTTGTCAGCTAACAATGTCGGAGATAAAGTCGCTAAATATGAAGAGTGAATCAAATCACAAAATGTTTTGTAAGATGACCAAGGCAGAAGTCTAATCACGGCGACTGCCTATGTCTGCAACTTGAAAAGATCCATAAATGACTTCTACGAATTGATTGTGAAGGTCGAACAGCGGTAGCAGATTTGAATTTCCTCTGAATGTCCAAAGAAGCAAATGGTGATCGAGGCATCGTTTTAAAAAGTTGGATAGTACTTTTGATCGTAGGCAGTAAACTGTTTCACAGGACACGAATCTAAGACCGATGCGCTGCGCAAGTAGAATATGAATGACTCAATGACCTCTGCATCCTTTCTAGCTGTCATGTGATGATTGAGACACGTCGATTGAAGGTCGCTAAATATCAGTAGCCTAGCAGGCGGGAACATGGAAATACTTCGTGCGCGCGATTCTCCTTTACTCGCGCAGCACAAGTAACATGAAATGATGTCCGCGAGCGATATCTTTTCTCCCTGTCATTGTCATGTGAATGAGGCGCGTCGATTGAAGGTCGCTAAATAGCCCGGGTGGGCGTATGGAAATAATTTGCGCGCGCAGTTCTCCTTCAGTAATGAAATGTGAGGTTTGCCTCGGAAGACATACATAAAAAGGATCGACTGGAGTGCGTTCTTCTGATATTGAACTATTGCAATTGCAAAAAAGTGCAGACGCAAAATTTTGATTTCATAATAGTAGATCATATCATGCGAAATAATTATGATTTCATGAATCAAATTTTTAAGAAATTTTTTATGCATTTTACGCAGGATATGCATTAGAGATCAATTTGTTTTCGAAGATGAACATTAGTAGAGTTTACAAAAACTATTTAGGAAATAGACAGCAAGAAGTGAGTCAGGGAGAGAGAAAGAGAGAAGATGAACGACAGAAGAGATATGACGAAGAAAGGGAGAGAACAAGAAGATAAAGAAGAGAAGTGAGGAGAGACAAGAAATGGAAGAGGAAGATAAGTGAGTAGAAAGAGAAGAAAAAGGAGATGGCTGATGTGAGAGCAAGGACGGAAAGGAATTAAGAGAAGCGAGGAAGGAAAGAAGAGAGAGTAAGGGAGAGAACGAGGTAGAAAAGAAATCAAAATGAAAGTTTAAAATTTGTCTTTACATAGTCATTCATGACAATTCTCTGCATAGAATCCTTACCTATCCTAGTACTTATCTTGTTCCTATACTTGCCTTCTGATCTAAATGGACAACTTGTGACTTGATGGAAGGCCTACTTGATTTCGATAGTACGACCACAATTTTTAAAATAATGCAAAAAAATTTAATTCACCGCAATGTCAGGATTAGCCTGCATTTTCCATTATAAAGTGTAATATGCTACATCACATGATCCGAAGGCGGAGCAGCGAATAGAACTGAAGTAAGTGGTCAGACACTGACAAGCGGCTGTAAAAAAGTTTATCAGTGTATGAGCATTATTAGAACGAATAACACCCAAAAAAAGTCAAGAACACCACTTTCCTGTATAAGATCCAGTCTCTTTTTATTTCTTTTCCAGCTTGCATAATGAAACAATGCAATGTTTTTGTTGATAACTCTCCGACCATTTAAGTTTTCTGTGCCTTGCGCGCACACGCTCGAAGACGATGCTCACAATTGCGGAGGCCATAATAGAAGTGCATCTATATAGGCCTACATGCTAGTTTTTTAACTTCGATAGCGATTATAACGAATTATAAGGAAACATTTGTCCTTGATAGCAAGTGAATTGAGAAAAATCTTTTCAAGAAATCGGTCTTCGCTTGCAACACTTGGTTGCTTTTGCTTCTTGCATTAGTGGGCGGAGTGACGAGTCCTCAGGCTTTTTTACCTTACTTTTGAAATTCGAAAGCGATTATGACTAATTATTAGGAAACATCGGTAACACAAAATCAATATGATCAATATCAATAGTAATGAATATTATCCATAAATGCAGGTCTACAAATTATTGTTAAGTATGAATTAGAAAGATAATAACGCAATAAAAATTAGGCCTAATTAGGGCCTATCGATAGCACTTAATAATGAAGTAGGCCCAACTGGTACCCGAAGAGGCCAAAATGATGCATTTCTTAAAAATAGAACCTGAACTCCGGTAGGCTTGGGTGATATGCAAATAATTTATTCTGAAAGTTTAATCAATGCATCACATAATCGTAATTGAAAATTATTCCAATTATGGTGAAAGAATGCATTACTTCTCCACCTTATTTGCATATATACAATGGAAACAATTCAAAGAGGTAAAAATATATAATACCAAACCAACGACAACACAGAAGTAAGCAGAACTATTAATTGTGTTGCCAAACTCTGAGGGAAGTGGGACCAATTTCGGTTGCCAACTTATGCGCCAGCTTGGCATGCCAACTTTTGCCAACATAATAAAAATCTATACACTGATAAAAGATCAATCACAAACTGTCTAGATTCAACTGTGAGCATCATTTACTTTGTTTTATCATGATTTCTTTACTCAAAAGTACTAGATTTCGAAATTAAAAAATTATGCCGACTCATGCCAACCGGCGGAAGTCAGACCGACTTCTGGCCGACTTTGGCTTTCACACTGGGATCCTACGTTCCGTGCCGTCGCAGGACCTCGAGACGATCCGAGTAATTGGAGTTTAAACGACTTATTGCAGAAATTCGATATAAAAAGCAATTGTATCGCCAGCGTGTTGCTTCTTTCATGCGAATGGGCGGAACAATCCACTTCTTCTGTTACAGAAGCCAACGTAAGAAATATTTAACAACATATATTGACTCTTAGCAGAATACATTAGACTAAGCTGGAAGCCTTAGGTATCTTAAGCTTGAATTATAATTTTTTCCTCTTGTCGTAGGCTTTTACATGTGATAGGCACACATTCAGCAATTCAGTAGGCCTAGGCTACATATTCAAAGTACGTTTAAATAACCTAAACAAGCTAGCGAATAATTTCTGTATAAATAGCAGCTCCAAGAACAAACCCGCTTTTTTACGAAGCATCTAGGCCTACATGTAGAGCGTATTAAGTTGGGTATACCTTCTAGAGAAAATACAGGTACCTAACTTCTCGTAGACTCGTTTACTGATTCGTCTAACTGATGTTGAGTGAGACATAAAGGTAGACATAATTACATATGTGATAGGCCCTGCACTGTAAACTGTAGG